>JAJEKV010000007.1:24695451-24979175 GCA_021234155.1 Isoetes taiwanensis
GGTAGTTACGTATTGCCTCCTTTCAAATGACGGGCGACCTCCTCTCCGGAATCAAGGATGGATTCCGCTAATGGACTTTAACGCCGGACAAGGTTCTAGGGACCAGCCTGCGGGTCAAGATCAGGAACTCCCCAAAACAAAAACCTCTTCTAGAACTGCAAGTCAGCTGTGGTTTACGTTTTCGGAGAGGCCCTCTCCTTGCTCCATTTTGGTCGGGACCTGCACCGTGATCTTGACATGGGAGGGGGGTGTTGACGCTGCAGGGCCGACCCTAAACTCCCCTAGTTGCTTGCCCCAATTCAGTTCATTACAAGTTAATTATGCCATCCATGTCAAATAGTTTATAGGAGCAAAATTGAACAAGGGCATTCTCGCCATCCATATGCCTTGATACTAAAACACAACCATCATCACAAGCAACCAAATCTACCCCAAACCCAAGCACTAGTCTTTTGCTTTTCTGTAATCATTTATCTTCATTCTAGTAGTTATGATGCTTTTCTGTAATCATTTATCTTCATTCTAATAGTTATGATGCTTATATTCTCAATGCAATCTTAGACCAAGTATAACGTCCAGAGAGCCAAGGTCAACCCCAAGTACAACGATCCCACAAACTCCATTCCTTTGACCTTAGCTAACCCTTTGACCTAGACCTTCTCCGAAAATTTCAAAATTGGGCTTTTGAAATGGATTAGGATTCCAAATGGTAAAAATCAGATTTATTTTCGCACAATGCATTAATTACGTTTTATGAATGTCTTGCCACATCCAAAGCCCCTCGACTTCTACTTGCCACATCGGGAGGAGGACCCAAACTCCGCTCAACCGGGCCCCCTTGCTCCATATTCTCTACTGCAATTTCTCGGCCAGTCCCAAATTAAGAGACTAGTCTCGCCCCCAAAACGCAAACCCTTTAGAACCCTCGCAACCCACGGGTTTACGCTTTGAGGCCCTCTTGTCGTGATTCGGGCGGGACCTTGCACCGTATTCTGACGGGGAGGGGGTGTTGACGCCAGAGCGGGGACTCCCTAAAATCCCCCGGAAGCTGCTTGCCCCGAATTTCCTCTCCCCAAGGCCACGGGGACGCCATCCCCCCGAATCGCGATTTGGCCCTTTGCCAATGGACTTCAAATTGCCGACATTGCCCCAGGGACTAAGTTCCGGTGGCCAGAAGACCACCCCACCTCAAGAAGCCAAAGTAGCCACTTCCATCACACTCGTAGTCAATTGGCCTAGGATATGGATGCTATACCGGCCGGAGAGGGCGAGTGTTTCTTTCTTTGCAAAACCCACCTTGTAACTTGCTCCCTAGGTAATTTCACCATTCGTGACTTATTTGGCGGTCGATTGCCATTCCGAGCCTCCCTGTGCCCGAACGACAAAACACCGCGTTTCTACAAGGCCGACTCATTTATCGGGTTGACAAGTTCTCCCGACCGACTGAATCTTTTGGGCCTTCCCAAGAGGGGCCCCCCAAACGGAGGATCCAACTGGCTTGGATAGGGGAACCGGCTCCCGGGAGGGTGGTCATTAGCGCAGCCCTCCGGGGAGCCCGCCAGAAGGGTCAGCCTCGGAACTTTTTGATCCCGCCTCTTGGGGTCCTGGACTCTCCCCCTCTTGTGAGGGATCCCCCGCAAGGTCCCGCCTCGCTTGACTTGGGGGGGAAGGGTGCCAGCTCGTTGCCCCCGCAACGGGCTGCCCCGACCGCTCTAATGCCAACCCTTGACCTAGACCTTCTCCAAAAAATTTCTGAAAATTGGGCTATGTGTCGAGAATGGATTAGGATTCCAGCCGGCAAAAAATCAGAATTTATTTTCAGACAATGCATTAATTGTGAATTTATGAATGTCTTGCCATCGCAAAGCCTCTCGACTTCTACTTGCCACATCGGGAGGAGGACAGGCTCCAAACTCCGCCCGCGGCCTCTTTGCCCGTGATTCCTGGGCCAGTTTTTCTACCGTCCTGGGTGCAACAGACCAAGTCTCTCGCCCCCAAAACGCAAACCCTTCTAGAACCCCGCAACCCACGTGGTTTACGCTTTGGAGGCCTCTCCTTGTCGACGGGCGGACCTTGCGCCGGACTCTGACGCGGGAGTGGGGGTGTTGACGCCAGAGCATGGACCCTAAAATCCCCCTAAGCTGCTTGCCCCTAATTTCCTCTCCCCTGGCCCCCGGGATCGGACGGGCCTCCCTCCTCCTGAATCGCGATTTGACTCGCCCAATGGACTCCTAACGCCGACGCGTTGCTCGGGGACCAAGTTCCGTGGGCCGAAGACCACCCGACCTCCAAGAAGCGCCAAAGTAGCTCACTTCCATCACACTGTAGTCAATTGGCCTAGGATGTGGATGGATACCGGCCGTGGGAGGGCGTGAGTGTTCTTTCTTTTCCAAAACCGACCTTTGTAACTTGCTCCCTAGGGTAATTTCGCCATTCCCGACGATTTGGCAGGTCGATTTGCCATTCCGGAGCCTCCCCTGTCTCGAACGACAAAACATCGGTTTATACAAGGCCGACCTCGGGACTGCCGGTTTGACAAGTTCTCCTGACCGACTGAATCTTTGGGCCTTCCCGGCAGGGGGCCCCCGAACGGAGGATCCAACGGTCGGATAGGGGAACCGGCCCGGAGGGTGGTCATTAGCGCAGGCCCCGGAGCCGCCAGGAAGGGCTGCCTCGAACTTTTTGGATCCCGCCTGGGGTCCCACTCTCCCCTTGTGAGGGATCCCCGCAAGGTCCCGCCTCGCTTGACTTTGGGAAGGGTGCCGCTCTCTGTTCCCCGCAACGGGCTGCCCCGACCGCTCTAATGCCAACCCTTTGACCTAGACCTTCTCCAAAAAAATTTCAAAATTGGGCTGTGGCCGGAAATGGATTAGGATTCCAGCGGCAAAAATCAGAATTTATTTTCAGACAATGCATTAATTGAATTTATGAATGTCTTGCCATCGCAAAAGCCTCGACTTCTACTTGCCACATCGGGAGGAGGACAGCCCAAACTCGGCCCGCCGGGCCTCCTGTTGCTCAGATTCTCTGGCCGGGCGCCGTTCTCCCAGTCCCAAGTGCAGACAAGTCTCGCCCCCAAAACGCAAAACCCTTCTAGAACCCGGCAACCCACGTGGTTTACGCTTTGAGGCCCTCTCCCTTGTCGATTCGCCTGACCTTGCACCGCGATTCTGACGGGAGTGGGGGTGTTGACGCCGGCACGGACCCTAAAATCCCCCTTAAGCTGCCCCCCACTTCCTCTCCCAAGGCCCTCGGGACCCGGGACGGCCGACCTCCCTCTCCTAATCGCACTTTGGCTCTTCCAATGGACTCGTGAACGCCGACATTGCCCTCGGGACCAAGTTCCGCGGGCTGCAAGACCACCCGACCTCCAAGAAGCCAAAGTAGCTCACTTCCATCACACCATAGTCAATTGGCTTAGGGATGTGGATGCGATACCGGCCGTGGAGGGCGGAGTGTTTCTTTTTTGCAAAACCGACCTTGTAACTTGCTCCCTAGGGTAATTTCGCCATTCCGGACGCATTTGGCAGTGGTCGATTTGCCATTCCCAGCCTCCCAGGTCTCTCAACGACAAGACATCGCGGTTTCTACAAGGTCGACCTCGACGCCCGGCTGGCTTGACAAGTTCTCCTGACCGATCTGGAATCTTTTGGCCTTCCCCAAGAGGGGCCCCCGAACGGAGGATCCAACGGCCGGATAGGGGGAACCGGAACCGGGTGGTCATTAGCGCAGCCCCCTGGGAGCCCGCCGTGAAGGGCTGCCTCGGGAACTTTTTTTGATCCCGCCTCTTGTCCTGGACTCTCCCCTCTTGTGAGGGATCCCCCTCGCAAGGTCCCCGCCTCGTTTGACTTGGGGAAGGGTGCCACCTCGGCTGTTCCTCGCAACCCGCTGCCCCGACCGCTCTAATGCTAACCCTTTGACCTAGACCTTCTCCTCAAAATTTCAAAATTGGGCCGTGGTGCCGAAATGGATTAGATTCCAGCTGGCAAAAATCAGAATTTATTTTCGCATAATGCATTAATTGTGAATTTATGAATGTCTTGCCACCGCAAAAGCGCCCGACTTCTACTTGCCACATCGGAGGGAGGATTGGCCCAAACTCCGGGCCCGCCGGTTCCCTTGTTCGTATTCTCTCGGTGCAGCTGGCCAGTCCCAAGTGCAACAGACCAAGTCTCGCCCCCAAAACGCAAACCCTTCTAGAACCCTCGCAACCCACGTGGTTTACGCTTTGGAGGCCCTCTCCTTGTCGATTCGGGCGGGACCTTGCGCCGACTTGACGCGGGAGTGGGGTGTTGACGCCGAGCACTAACCCTAAAATCCCCCTAAGCCGCTTTCTCCGACTTCCTCTTCCCAAGGCCCCGGGGACTGACGGCAACCTCCCTCACCGAATCGCGATTTGACTCTTCCAATGGACTCGTAACGCCGACATTGCCCTCGGGACCAAGTTCCGTACGTAAAGACCACCCGACTTCCAAGAAGCCAAAGTAGCTCACTTCCATCACACTCGTGAATCAATTGGCCTAGGATGTGGATGCGATACCGGCCGTGGGAGGGCGGAGTGTTTCTTTCTTTTGCAAAACCGACCTTGTAACTTGCTCCCTAGGGTAATTTCGCCATTCCGGACGATTTGGCAGGGTCGATTTGCCATTCCGGAGCCTCCCCCGTGCCCGAACGACAAGACAATGCGGTTTCTACAAGGCCGACCTCAGACGCCGTTTGACAAGTTCTCCCTGACCGACTGAAATCTTTTGGGCCTTCCCAAGAGGGGCCCCTGAACGGAGGATCCAACGGTCGGATAGGGGAACCGGGCTCCGGGAGGGTGGTCATTAGCGTGCAGCCCCCCGGGGGAGCGCTGCCAGGAAGGGCTGCCTCGGGAACTTTTTTGGATCCCGCCTCTTGGGGTCCTGGACTCTCCCTTGTGAGGGATCCCCGCAAGGTCCCCGCCTCGCTTTGACTTGGGAAGGGTGCCACTCTGCTGTTCCCGGCAATCAACTGCCCCGACCGCTCTAATGCTAACCCTTTGACCTAGACCTTCTCCGGTATTTCAAAAATTGGGCTGTGTGCTGGAAATGGATTAGGATTCCAGCTGGCAAAAAATCAGAATTTATTTTCGTACAATGCATTAATTGTGAATTTATGAATGTCTTGCCACTGCAAAAGCAGCTACCGACTTCTACTTGCCACATCGGGAGGAGGACAGGCCCAAACTCCGGCCCGCCAGTTCCCCTTGCTCCGTATTCTCCCTACAGCTTCGGCCAGGTCCTGTGCAATGTACTGAAGTCTCGCCCCCAAAACGCAAACCCTTCTAGAACCTGGCAACCCACAGGGTTTACGTTTTGGAGGCCCTCTCCTTGTCAGATTCGGGCGGGACCTTGCGCCGTGACTTGACGTGGAGTGGGGGTGTTGACGCCAGAGCACGGACCCTAAAATCCCCCTCGAAGCCGCTTGCCCCCGAATTTCCTCTCCCTCAAGGCCCTCGGGACGGACGGGCGACCTCCCTCACCGAATCGCATTTGACTCTCGCCAATGGACTCAGAACGCCGACGCTGCCCTCGGGGACCAAGTTCCGCGGCCAGAAGACCACCCGACCTCCAAGAAGCCCTAAAGTAGCTCACTTCCATCACACTCGTAGTCAATTGGCCTAGGATGTGGATGATACCGGCCGTGGAGGGCGTGGTGTTTTTTTCTTTTGCAAAACCGACCTTGTAACTTGCTCCCTAGGGTAATTTCGCCGCCATTCCTGACGATTTGGTGGGTCGATTTGCCATTCCGAGCCTCCTGCCTCGAACGACAAGACAATCAAGGGTTTACAAGGCCGAATTCTCAGACGCCACGGCTTGACAAGTTCTCCCGACCGATCTGGAATCTTTGGGCCTTCCCAAGAGGGGCCCCCCGAACGGAGGATCCAACGGCCGGATAGGGGAACCGGCCCGGAGGGTGGTCATTAGCGCAGCCCCCGGAGCTTCCGCCAGAAGGGCTGCCTCGAACTTTTTTGATCCCGCCTGGGTCCTGACTCTCCCCTCTTTGAGGGATCCCCCGCAAGGTCCCGCCTCGCTTGACTTGGGGAAGGGTGCCACCCTCGTTTGCCCCAACAACCGCTGCCCCGACCGCTCTAATGCTAACCCTTTGACCTAGACCTTCTCCTCAAAATTTCAAAATTGGGTCGTAGGGCGGAAATGGATTAGGATTCCAAATTGGCAAAAATCAGAATTTATTTTCGCATAAATGCATTAATTGCGAATTTATGAATGTCTTGCCACCGCAAAAGCGCTCGACTTCTACTTGCCACATCGGGAGGAGGACAGCCCAAACTCCGCCCGCCGGGCCCCTTGCTCCAAATTCTACCGCAGCCTTCTTCGCCAGTCCTGCGTGCAACAGACCAAGTCTCGCCCCAAAACGCAAAACCCTTCTAGAACCTCGCAACCCACGTGGTTTACGCTTTGGAGGCCCCTCTCCTTGTCAGATTCGGGCGGGACCTTTGCGCCGTGACTTGACGGGAGTGGGGGTGTTGACGCCGAGCACGGACCCTAAAATCCCCCCGGAAGCCGCTTTGCCCCGGACTTCCTCTCCCCCAAGGCCCCGGGACGGACGCCACCTCCCCTCTCCGTAATCGCGATTTGACTCTCGCCAATGGACTCAAACGCCGACGCGCCCTCGGGACCAAGTTCGTGGCTGAAGACCACCCGACCTCCAAGAAGCCCAAAGTAGCTCACTTCCATCACACCTCGTAGTCAATTGGCCTAGGATGTGGATGCGATACCACGGGGAGGGCGTGAGTGTTTTCTCTTTGCAAAACCGACCTTGTAACTTGCTCCCTAGGGTAATTTCGCCATTCCTGACGCATTTGGCAGGTCGATTTGCCATTCCGAGCCTCCCTAAGCCCCGAACGACAAGACACCGCGTTTCTTCAAGGTCGGCCTCGTGACGCCTCCGCTGTTTGACAAGTTCTCCCGACCGACTGAATCTTTTGGGCCTTCCCGGAGAGGGCCCCCGAACGGAGGGATCCAACGGCCGGATAGGGGAACCGGCCCGGAGGGTGGTCATTAGCGCAGCCCGGGAGAGCCGCCAGAAGGGCTGCCTCTGAACTTTTTGGATCCCGCCTTGGGGTCCTGGACTCTCCCCTCTTGTGGGATCCCCGCAAGGTCCCCGCCTCGCTTGACTTGGGGAAGGTGCCAGCTCTGTTGCCCCGCAACGGGCTGCCCCGACCGCTCTAATGCTAACCCTTTGACCTAGACCTTCTCCTCAAAATTTCGAAAATTGGGCCGTAGGCCGAAATGGATTAGATTCCAGCCGGCAAAAAATCAGAATTTATTTTCGCATAAATGCATTAATTGCAATTTATGAATGTCTTGCCATCGCAAAAAGCCCCAGACTTCTACTTGCCACATCGAGGAGGACAGGCCCAAACTCCGGCCCGGCAGTTCCCTTGCTCGTATTCTGGTCGTTTACTTCTCGGCCCGTCCTAAGTGCAACAGACCAAGTCTCGCCCCCAAAAAATGCAAACCCTTCTAGAACCCTTGCAACCCACGGGGTTTACGTTTTGGAGGCCCTCCTGTCGATTCGGGCGGACCTTGCGCACATAGCGGACTTGACGTGGGAGGGGGGGTGTTGACGCCAGGCTTTTGACCTAAAAATCCCCTAAGCTCGCTTGCCCCAATTTCCTCTCCCCAAGGCCCCCCGGGACTTTACGGGGCGACCTCCCTCGGAATCGCGATTTGACTCTGCCAATGGACTCTAACGCCGACGCGTTGCCACAGGGACCAAGTTCCGTGGCTGTAAAGACCACCCGACCCCCAAGAAGCCAAAGTAGCTCACTTCCATCACACTCGTAGTCAATTGGCCTAGGATGTGGATGGATATCTTGTCGGAGGGCGTGAGTGTTTCTCTTTGCAAAACCGACCTTGTAACTTGCTCCCTAGGGTAATTTCGCCATTCCTGGACGATTTGGCAGGGGTCGATTTGCCATTCCCGAGCCTCCCCTGCCCTGAACGACAAGACAATGCGGGCTTCTACAAGGCCGACCTCGACGCCGCCGCCGGGTTTGACAAGTTCTCCTGACCGACTGAATCTTTGGGCCTTCCCCAAGAGGGGCCCCCGAACGGAGGATCCAACTGGCCGGATAGGGGGAACCGGCCCGGGAGGGTGGTCATTAGCGCGGCCCGGGAGCGCCGCCAGAAGGGCTGCCTCGAACTTTTTGGGATCCCACCTCTTGGGGTCCTGGACTCTCCCCCTTGTGAGGGATCCCCGCAAGGTCCCCGCCTCGCTTGACTTGGGGAAGGGTGCCACCGTTGCCCCGCAACGCTGCCCCGACCGCTCTAATGCTAACCCTTTGACCTAGACCTTCTCCCAAAAATTTCAAAAATTGGGCTGTGTGCCGAAATGGATTAGGATTCCAGCTGGTAAAAAAATCAGAATTTATTTTCGCATAATGCATTAATTGCGAAATTTATGAATGTCTTGCCACATCAGCAAGCACCCCCGACTTCTACTTGCCACATCGGGAGGAGGAGGACAGGCCCAAACTCCGGCTCCGTCCGTTCCCTTGCTCCAAATTCTCGGCTGCGACTTCGGCCAGTCCCAAGTGCAACAGACCAAGTCTCGGCCCCCAAAACGCAAACCCTTCTAGAACCTGGCAACCCACAGGGTTTACGTTTTGGAGGCCCTCTCCTTGTCAGATTCGGGCGGGACCTTGCGCCGTGACTTGACGTGGAGTGGGGGTGTTGACGCCAGAGCACGGACCCTAAAATCCCCCTAAGCCGCTTGCCCGGACTTCTCTCCCTCAAGGCCCTCGGGACGGACGGTGACCTCCCCTCTCCTAATCGCATTTGACTCTCGCCAATGGACTCCGAACGCCGACTTGCCATGGGGACCAAGTTCGCGGGCCAAAAGACCACCCGACCTCCAAGAAGCCCAAAGTAGCTCACTTCCATCACACTCGTAGTCAATTGGCCTAGGATGTGGATGGGATACCGGGTGGAGGGCGTAGTGTTTCTTTCTTTTGCAAAACCGACCTTGTAACTTGCTCCCTAGGTAATTTCGGCCATTCCGGACGATTTGGCAGGTGGTCAATTTGCCATTCCGAGCCTCCCTGCGTCTTCAACGACAAGACACCGCGGGTTTCTACAAGGCCGACCCTCGACGCTTCGGTTTGACAAGTTCTTCCTGACCGATCTGAATCTTTGGGCCTTCCCTCAGGGGCCCCCGAACGGAGGATCCAACGGCCGGATAGGGGAACCTGCCCGGAGGGTGGTCATTAGCGCATGCACCCAGGGAGCCGCCAGAAGGGTCCTCTGGAACTTTTTGATCCCGCTTGGGGTCCTGGACTCTCCCCTCTTGTGAGGAATCCCCCGCAAGGTCCCCGGGTTTCGCTTGACTTGGGAAGGGTGCCACTGGCTGCCCCCGCAACGCTGCCCCGGACTGCTTCTAATGCTAACCCTTTGACCTAGACCTTCTCCAAAAATTTCAAAATTGGGCCGTGGTGTCGAAATGGATTAGATTCCACCGGCAAAAAATCAGAATTTATTTTCGCATAAATGCATTAATTATTAATTTATGAATGTCTTGCCATCGCAAAGCTCCCATTTCTACTTGCCACATCGCGGAGGGAGGATGCCCAAACTCCGGGCGGCCGGTTCCCTTGCTCAGATTTCTACCGCAGCTTCGCCAGTCCCAAGTGCAATGCATCAAGTCTCGCCCCCAAAACGCAAACCCTTCTAGAACCTCGCAACCCACCGTGGTTTACGCTTTTGGAGGCCCTCTCCTTATCGATTCTGGGGGACCTTGCGCTCGCGGATTTGACGCGGAGTGGGGGTGTTGACGCCGAGCACGACCCTAAAAATCCCCCCGAAGTCGCTTGCCCCCGAATTTCCCCTCTCCCCAAGGCGTCCCTTCGGGACTGACGGGACCTCCCCTCTCCTCCCCCCGCGATTTGACTCCCCGCCAATGGACTCGAACGCCGACGCTGCCCTAGGGACCAAGTTCTCGTGACCAGAAGACCACTCATGTTCACCCAACTAAGAAATGAGTTTTAAACGTCGCTGTGTACGTCGCATGCGACGTATTTTGTTATAGCGACGTCGTTTAACTATTTTTATTTTTGTTGTGTACATGTTTGATACTGGGGCATGTTTGAGCCTAGACAATGCTTGAGCCTAAGAGGCTTGTTTGAACCTAGGTAGCATGTTCGACCCTAAGGGAAATGCAACGCCTACACGCTCAACGCCCTGTAGGCTCCCTCATGCTTCACTCTATGTATTTGGACTTGTTCACCCTACAAAATACCATTATTATTATCCGCTTGAAAGGTAGAGCAAAGGATCCACAAATGTAAAGCTAGTGGATAGCATCAAATTAAGCAATGATCGTTAACTTGGTGGTGGCACCGGTTTAAGGTTAGAGAAAATCGAAAGTAACTAAGATACCATTGAAGACTCTTTGCATGTTCTAGTCTAGAGGCAATGCTTGAGCCTATGTGGCTTTTTGAGCCCATGTTCCAAAATCGCTCTTTATTCCTCCGATATAATGTATACCAAAAGGGGGAGGGGGGAGAAGAAAAAAAGAATTGAATTGAATGGGTTTTATTGCACACGAAGACCAATAGACATAGCCTATCGGCGATTGCACTCGAGGATGTGCATAATATTTGACATATAGAATTTAATGATCGCCTCTAGGTGCTAACTAGGAGTCGCCATTGTTAGCACATTTGTATTAAAATGCCCAAGTACATCTCAGATTTCGTGGAATTGCTCGTGTAAGATGCCGCATGAGAGCCGGTGGTCCAACCTCTTGATGCTCGCTTTCCCCGTGAGTTTGAATGCCTTGATCCGCCAGAGGGCTCTTCGACGCTATTGACTCCTCTAGCACAACACCTTGGAATATTGGGCGCCCCTGTAGTTTTGTATGATAAACCACCATGTTGGGTCTTGTCGACGGTAAAAGAAAAAATCTGGTCAAAGAAGCCGGACGCGGAGATTGATATTGATGGTCTAAATTTTGAAGTGGATATGTGTATGTGTGTACTGCTCACGCTTGTCCGGAAGGACAAGCCGCCTCACTACCGTGGTACATCTTGCTAGAGTTGACAACGAAAAAAGCCACTTGTTCTATCATACTTTACTGTAGGCCTGGCCCCCCTTAATTGAAGGTCAAACCAATCGACATCGAATATGAAGGTCTTAAAATTGCCACCAACATCCACCTCCATTATAGTCTTTAACCTCCCGACCCAATCACAGGTGGCTTCCTGACGATTACGATCGGCAACACTTGATTGAAACTCCATCGTGAATGATGCCATGACTCCGCAGTCACAAGTCTTCCCGTGTATGTCAAGAGAACTCACACGATAGTGGGTCCCATGCCACCATATCGAGGAGTAAGATATATACTGTCAAAAGCACCATTAATGTCAATAGATACAATAACATCAAAAGAAAATACTCGATTTCGACATCAACATAATTTGTTGCAACTACCTTTTCATGACACCTTGTGCGTATGCCCATTCCGTAAATCAAATATACTCCCCTTGTGATATGCATCGGCCAAAGCCCGTAGTACCCATTCTTTTCCATCTTGTCCCAAGGGGTTCATATCCATCGTGGTACGGGCTCGCCTATTATGTCGCTCCATTCATGCCTCTTCTCTTCCATTTCTTCCTTTGCGCTTCTCATAACGAAGCAATCCATTTTGCCATTGGTGCCGAATTGTAAAGAAGAAATTGATTAACCTTAATGATCATATCAGCGGAAATGACTTCGCATACCATTGCCTTCCTCGCCACTACCCCCACAATCTTCTTGTCCCCTTCATCACTCCATAAGCGGGTGCATCCGGATGTACCTACGGAAATATATATTCTCATATAGAAAAGTGACTCTTTTCGCAGCCATCCCTCCGCCATACTACCTTCGTGACGCTCTTTGACGCACCATATCCTTCAATACCTTCATAAACCTTTCCAAGAAAAAACATCCATCTGCATGTACAAGCTCAAAAAATCCACTTCCTCAATAAGATGTACCAAAAGATGGGTTTGATCACAAGAAAGCTCGAGGGAAACTCCTTCTCCAACAAGCAACATGCCTCCTCGCATTTTCACTTTCATCTCTTCAATTTCGCTTTTCGGTATAGTTTTTTACACATCCACCTATGAGGTCCAAAACAAAAAACTTAGCCACAAATAAAATAGACGGGGACCACTAAATCAACATGGGTAACAACCTTATGACCTTTGATAGGGCACTTATTGCCTCCAATGGTCCCTTTGTCTAAAACTCCCCTAAAGGTCGTGGGCATGAAGAACTCGCATGATCCAAACACCAAATATAAGTTATGGGTTACGCTTTTATAGTAGTGCATATATATGTGGACTTCAATTGCTTACATGCAAGAACTTATGCCACCATGGGACTTTAAACCGGGCCAGCCCCCCCACTACTTGTGAATGCGGTTCGCAATGATTGCATGTAACCAGCTTGGTATTCTAAGGGCCCTTAAATCATCATAAATAGCTCGATGGTCAGCCCTAGCAATAACCCATTTTGCCGGAGGAAGTGGTTGCCCTTCACCCCGGATCCATGCCTCTTTCTTTGTATTACTTACCTTAAGGTCCATCCCGCATTTGTTGTATCTTTTTTGACCAAATACATGCTTCCATAAAGAGTTTCCCACGCTCTTGAAGATATGCATCGGGTCTAAAAGGTGTTGAATCAATAGGTCGGTCCAATATGGTAGTCTATAAAAAAAACGCATTTCCTTTTCATATTGGCAAAAGACTTCCTCCTCCTCCTCGCTTCCTCGCCACCAATCGTGATAATTCCTCATCCTCATCGCCTAGGTCGGGCTACGACCTCCTCACCGAGTGCCCCCCACGAAATTTCCCCTTGGGATTTTCCCCTCTTCCTTCTTATCCCAACGCCACCCCATTCTCGTGATGGTAATTCCGCTTTGGTGGTTCTCAGATAGTCTACAAGTACACCGAATTGTGCACGCCGTCAAGGGGTGCGGAGCGCAAATACTTCCTAAAACCCTCAGATACTACTTTCTTCAGATGCTTAGAGTGACGGTGCTGCAACTTTTCCCCACATATCATGCAAGGGAAGTGCCCCGATGTCTTAAAACCCGTAACACTCCTAAGAAACCCGTGAAAGTCATGCATAGTCCACAATAGTATACCTCTAAGATTAAAAACGCCATTTTATGGGCATCAGACCTGAATACCGTGGTTCCAAAAGGGAGTAACTCATCCACAATTATTCTTAGGTACACATCTAAATTACTTGGTTTTTCTTCCCGTGTATCAATAAAGTCATCATAATGTGCCCACTCTTCATCAACAACCATGGGGGTATGTTGTAGTTCACTATCATCACCGCCATGTAGACCATGCAAATGATTGTGTACCATATGGGTTTACGCCATCGGGGCCAGCCCAAATGCACGCTACGCGGTTCTTTCCAAAGTCGCCATGTCGCGATCGACATGCTTCCAAGCCGCACCGCCGCCGACTCGCGATCACATCATCACTAGATGCATGTGTAGCCGTGAAGTCCATTAGGCTAGCCAATGTCTTGCAACTAACATCAACTTTAACCTATAGAATAAATTATAGGCAAATATATAAGTACCGAAAATAAGTGAATTTACAACTATTTGTAAGAAGTGGTGATGCATATACCTTTGGGATTATTGGAAAGTGTCAATAACCTTCCGAGGTACCGCTTTTTCCCTTTTAGGTCATTCCCCAGATCTCTGCTCATTACATAATGAGACAATGAGTGGACTTCTCATGCTCTGCAGAGGGATAGAAGATCATACAATCATTTGGACATGCATGTATGACTTTATAACCAAGGCCGGGTCGCTTGAATCATTTTCTTAACTTGAGATCCGCTTTAGGGCATATTGTTCTTCTCTCGAAGGATCTTCGTGCAATAACCTCGCGATCTAAGAGTGGTAAGATAAAAGATGGAGATGGTGGTAAGATAGAAAGACTTGATAAGTATGTCACCTCAATAGAGCAGAGACACTTGCATTGCTCCACTTGAACTTGGTTTGGAGATTGAGAATTAGCAGGCACGCCGACAAACGAGAGGTTCGAGACGCAGGAAATAACTGCGTTTCTGCTTCGATAACAATAGGGTCATCGTCAGTACGACCAATCCTCGAAGGGTATCCCACATCTTCTACCATATCCTCTCCACCACCATCCTCGACATCATCTAAATCAATATCAGGTAATTTTGAAGAGCGTGCAACATATCGAAAGCATCGCCAACACGAAAGACTTCGCTCTTCGGTTCGGCCAATAGTTTCATCCTCTTCATATTGATCGTGATGCAATATCTTCATATTGGTGCGCCCGCTTGAAATTCACTTTAATTTATAGGTTTCCCTTTGCCTCAGAACTTAGAACTAATGGATCGGGATGGAGACCGCCTCAATGAGTTCATTAAACAGAGTAACGATAACCATCATGTCAAATAATGTAATAAGTATAAAATACATACAACCATTTGTATAGACTCAATGAATGACAAAAACATATTAAAAAAAAAAAAAAAAATCTCTTTATTCCTTTTTTTTAGTACAACAATACTATTGTTCCATCTCAAATGGGAGAGGTCTATCATAGCGATAGTTGATGAATAACTCATCTCCAATGTTTATGCTTTTAATAGCACACACCATGATATACCTCGCTTACGCATCTTGTAAAAAAATCTTCCTCCCTCCTTGACACTCTAAAAATTCACAATTGCATCGCCACGGTTGTCAATAGAACTGTTGATGAACCCCGCAATATTGCCATGAACCCCCGGGCCGACCATCAATAAACTTCAACTCCTCATCACATGCCCCCACGCCTATCGACGCAAAGATTGGAATTCATTCCATAAATCCTCATACGCCAAGCATATTTAGTCAAAGTTTGCCAAGTTTTCCAATCGTATTCTGACCGTGATATGGCATTAATGGAATGTGGGTATCTCGCCCACTTCTATACGCTGCTCGAGATAAGGCCAATCCAAATTGACAAATGCGTGGTCGCGATAATGATGTATCTTTTTCCCCAATAAGCAAATTCTGATCCATAGGGATAGGTAAAGTCCATCGCCACAAGCCAAATGTCTTAAGTGCCTAACAAAGGGTCGGACTAATCTTTGCAATTTTTCAGAATTTCACGCCGGGCAAAGAGGCCAAGCGCTCTTGGGAAATGTGCGACACATGCAATGTTCTCATGATTGTAGCCCTTCGTGTTCTTTCACGCAGGGGAACACTCCGCTGAGCCGCACCCATCCACATTATTGATGAATCGGGTTATCGCCTCGGCCATATGCCTCTATGGACAACATTAAACCAAAATCCACATCTAGTTTGGAGGAGACATCAGCATCATCTACCTACATATTTAGATATCATAAACATCTTGAATATATACTTGAACTGGGAGAGATACTCTTAAAAAAAAAAAAAAAAATAATAATTTTATACCAACCCGATATCCATCACGAGCATCGATCCGTGGGTTGTTCAAATGTACCAAATCTTTATCGATGGTCTTCAACAACCGCTCTAAGTCGCCTCTTCAGCCCCATACATCTTTTACAATCGCAAACTATTTTGTCCCTCTGCCAATTACAAAAGGTAAGTACTATATACTGCACAATAGTTTGAACGGCTGTGATAGATACAATATATGGTAGTATAAACCCTAAACCCTAAACCCTAAATCCTAAATGGACAGAATTGGGCCCGGACACGTAGTCCTCTCCACTCAAGGTGAAGCCGACCATGCCCCTTTCCCGAAAGTAACGACCCTTTTATATAAGTTTCAATTTCAATAAAGATCTTTTGGAGACGCTAGCCCCGATACATAGAGTCCCCTCCACTCAAGGTGAAGTCGACATATGACCTTGACTACGCGACACCTCAATTTTGTAATCTACATTGTACTTAGTAAGGTATGAAGGTGAGTTTGGGCCCGCACACCTGGGTCCTTCCACTCAAGGTGGAGGCGACCGTGTCCTTGACCAAAACACCGCGCTTTTTTTACTACCGCAAGACACGCCCTTCCTAGTTTATATATGTCTAGGCTACTAAATACAAGAATCAAGAACTTACATGTGACGGTTTCCAAGATATCCAAATCCCCCCCGTGGTAAGACAACATCAATTTGTCTCCCCGCCATCTCCAAAGGCCGATCATGCCGATGACCATGGCGATCCATGTAGGGCAAAGAACAAGTATAAGATATGGTAAAAAAGAACAACCAAAAGGCGCTTAGGCGGAAGAGGAGCCGAAAAGAAAATAACAATGAAGGCCGAAAAAAGTTGTTTATATAGAAATCTTTAACGCCGAGATAAGCGACGGACGCCGCCGGCGACGAAGTGTCAATCTGGCCACATGCCAGTCACCTACGACTTGGCAAGACACCGCAAGTACGCATGCACATGTCATATACGCTCAGACCACGCCGCATGCGACGATAGTCAATCTGGCCAAAATCCAGTCACATGCGACCGGCAAGCATTACACGGCAAGCACGCATCGACGCAGTCTCGGTTCAGACGCCACGCCGCATGCGATTTATAGTCAATCTGGTCAAATTCCGGGCACATGCGACCTAGCAAAGACACGGGCAAATACGCATCGGGCGTGTCTTATGTTCTCAGACAAAACATGACGCCGCAGATGCGACGCCCGACATTTGTCGTGACATTTGTCGACATTTGCCTGCTATGAAATTTATGTATACCTATGCCGCTCGGAAAGCAACCTAAAATCCGAAAGCAAGTTTTGTGTAACAACCTAAAAATCTGCGATACCTCAAAAACACTTGAACATAGCTTGATTAGTCGCATCACAGAGCAAATTATGGACAGTCCGACATTTGCCGTGACATTTGTCGCGACGATGCCGTGGGCGGCGGCGCTTTTAGGCAAATTTTGATCGACGCTTTGACACATGGGACATTAATGCTTTGATTTGCAAGGAGTCGCCGGGCGCTTCTCCCACTATGCCGACACCAAGTTCCTCATTCAGATTGCATTTTGTTGCTTCTCTAAAGATGTTGGACTCGAGGATATGGGAGTCCCACTTTTGACTACCCAATCTTCTCGCTAGAAAATTCTAGGGGTAAATCCATATGTCATTTCTAATTCCTTCTTTTTTTTCTCTTTCTCCTCGATCAACCGTAAGCTAAATTATGAGCTCAAAAAATTCGATCAACCATCTCCAACTCCATGTCCATCACTAAATTCATCCGCTTTTCAAAATACCCATAGCACAAATAGGCCTATATAAATTAAAACAAGCAATATTATTGTCATATCCTTATTCATCGTGGCATTCATCTTCTTGATATCCATCCCGATCATATTCATCTTCTTCATATTTTTATCTTCAAATTCCATTTTGAAAAACCGATTTCGTAAAAATCTATATCATATCATATATCCAGCTTTTTGTATTCTACATCATGCTTATATACATAAGGCAAGGCCTCAAAAATTTCGATCAACCATAAGCTAAATTCTCGAGCTCAAAAAATTCGATTCAACCAGAGCTAATCTGAGCTCAAAACTACCATATTATAGTTATATCAAAAGATAGAATTTAAGTTGCTTCAATACCAAATATCGACTCCAAACAAACTTAAAACTTTCTCAAGAAAGGGTCAAGCAGCATCCCCGCATCAACATCGTAATTTCCAAAGACTGCCAGAAGGATCCCTTCGCCACCTGATGTAAAAATTTTTTACCTTGGATATCTCTCTCAAACGAAACCACATCATTCACCGCAAATTCTTTTTGCCTTGACAAATCGCCTCCAAATTTTTGTGAAGACATAACTTTGGGAACTATCCCAATAACAAAGATTCTAAATTTTCACATGCATTGATTTTCATCTTTTTTTTTCTCCACAATTCCATCGCAAGGCAAATGTGCTTCGCTGATTTTTGAATGACGAAATAAAACAAAAAATCCAACGCTAATCGCTATCAAATCAAGTCACGCCCACTTGGTTGCACAAGCACGAAATGAAATGCCACCTCAAGGACTTTCTTATCTAACCAATCTACACTATCTTGAGAGCTAACTAGATCCACCACGTAAATATCCGGTGGAGTGTCTAGCATAATATCCTCTAGGGTCAACTTTTGTATAACGCATGGCTCAAGATCAAACGTGAATCCAAGCTCTCTCAAAAGATGACGCCGCATCATTTTCTATACCCTTGCCAACCCCGATTGTTTGCACCTTGATTGTTTGCCCTAAATCGCTTTTAAAAACAATGGGAACATGAATTGAAGGAAAAGTAGTACCATCCGGCCAAGCTATCTCGTACATATACCATGAAGATCGAAGAAGAATAAATTGTGTTGAACTTTGTAAGCACGATTATTGTGCTTACTACATATGGAACCATTTGTTCTCAATTACGTAAGCCATCCAAGAGGATGAAAGAAGCAGCCCCCGTGCTAAGGGGCACAATCGTCAACATTAGGTGGTTTAGAATTATTCCGATGAAGCTCAATCCATTAGAAATGCTCACACTAAAAAGTTCATGTGCTTGTCGGGGCTTAAGGGCAATAATGAAGATGGTGCCTTTCTCGAACATGCGACCTTCTACGACACACATATGTCACATACGCCACATATACGAAAAGTTCTAGAATGTTCTAGAAAGTTTTAAAAAGTTTTAAAATATAAGAGAATCTTGGGTGAGCCTAAGGAATCCTTCTAGAAAATTCCGCATGTTGTAGAAAGTTCTAGAATGAATGTTATGTAGAGAATACACTTATTTTCTTCCCAAAGCATTTTGCTAGATGACCAATTAAAATATTTTGGTTCAACCAACTCCACAATTCTCTTGATTTTCGATGAACAAACTTGTCCAAGAAGGCAAATGCCTCCACAACCCTCGTAATGGCCATAATGAAGAAATTAAAAAGACAGCTTAAGAGATTTCTAAAAAAAGCATGATTTTTGTCACGCCAGATGTTGTGATCGGTTTGATCATACAATCGATGCAAAGAAGAACCCATAAAAATCTTGGCCAAACGGAACAAGTTCATGAGTCATGAAGCTTAAAACAACTGAGCTACAAAAAAAAACCGCACCAAAGGATCTGATTTTGGCATGTAGGAGCGTAAGAGAGGTCTGCTTTTTCTAGGTATTGGGTGTTCGTGAAGAACCCCCAAAGAATGTCGGCAAGCTCAACCGCCTTTGTGATCCCTAAGCTCCGTGTCAAGCCCATTTTCCTTTGCACCATGACATGCTCTACTTTGAAGACTTCCAAGGTAACAAATGGCAGCTTTAGATACTTTTATCGGCATAGCAGCCGAGCTATGTTCCAATTCCACTTTCCATGTATGGATCTCCCAAACAAGGCCATCAACAGTGTAGCCACATAGTATCTCTGGCTTTTCAAAATCCTCATCAATGGGGCTCTGGCTTCATATGGAACTTGTGCTTTTAATACGCAAATTCCTCCACCATCATATATCACAAAATCATCCATACGCTTAAGTGTAAAGTTGCAAGTTCAAGCATTGTCCGATTCCAACCTTTGATGTTGATCTTTCAACTTCCATAGTGCCATTAGAATTACTTGTATACCCAAAGATGAGATTTTAGATCATAACCTTCTTCCCCCTCGTGTATTGACGTATCCATATGTGCTTCTTTGGTTTGTCGATATAGTTTCGCATAATATTTTTCCAGCTCTTTGCAAGCTCTCAAAGCCCCCAAAACCATTTTCCGCAGTCGGTTTCAAGAGTCTAGATGAAGGAGGTAAACCTAGAACTGCCATCGTGACATCTGGACAAGCGGTACCGCAAGTCATATTAAACACTATAATGCTTCACTCGACAAAAGGTAAAAGTGTGGGATTTTTCTTATGTTCTTGCACAAATTTTAAGGCTTTATCCTGCTTCTTCTCTCAAAGAACAATGATTGACAACAAGCCTATTGTCAAGTTACCTTCAAGGATTGTAAACTTGGAACAACTAGATTTTGACACGCATAACGCCGGGCTTTATAATGAACAATTTATAGCAAGAGCACATCTATCGATGATGCATGCGCAGCAACACGCTTTAAATGAAGCCGCAGTTGGTCGCCGAGTCTTTTTCGCATGTATCAATCGCATGTATTGAATTTGTAATCCTAAAAACCATTAACCTTCGTGGTATAAAAATATACGCCACATGCACGACCACCTACGCCACATATACGCATCGACGTGTCATATACATCACATATACGCATCGACGTGTCATATACGCCACATATACGCATCGACGGTCATATACGGACACATACGCCACATACGCACACATACGTCACATATACGACGCCGCATGCGACGCCACGCCAGAAACATCCACCGGGCGACACCACCGCCACCCGTCCGCCCACTGGCGCAAGCGCCCACCGGGCGCGGTGTCGACGTCGCGACTACACGCCGCATGCGACGTTCACCGGCGACGCGACGCCGCTGACGCCGCGACGGTGACGCTATTTTGCGACGCCACGCCGCATCGCACGCCGCAAGCCCACGCCGCTAAATGTCCATTCTCTTGTTGTGCATCCGCTACGCGGAAGGTTGCGGCCTCGTTTTCCTCGCGTGGGGGAGGTCTCCCAAAGCACCCGTCACTCGCTTCCGAGGGGAGCTCAACCACCGGTTCGGTTTGTCGCTTCCTCAGTGTGGGCCCGCAGAATCGCCGGGAGGGCTTCGGCGAGCATGTAAGCGTAAGCCTCCGCCTGCTCATAATCCAAGCGCAACCGAAGGCCCAAGGTAACGCTATCGAGGGGCCGAAGGGCCGGGCCGTGCCTTCACATAGAGTGGGAGGTGATCCGAAGCCGGCCTCCTCGTCCGACCGTCCGCGTCCGACGTGAAAAATTGGCCGACAAGGTGTACATCCTGCGCAGCCACTATGACATAATCCACGACACTAGTTCCGCCGCCGTGATTGTCCCGTCTGCAAGTGTACCCGTAGGAAGAGGGCCGTTGTGGTAGGCCATTGCATATGAGCAGGTCAAAGATACCCTCTAAGCCATCATGAAAAAAACCCTCCAATAAAAATTCCTCCTACATATGCATCTACCCCACACACATATACCACATATGCATCTTCAAAAAAGAATTGTAAGAGATGACCAATATCCCTCTAGATGCCCGAGTTGATTGCATAACGTATTCCTTCAAGGTTTAGAGATAAGTGCAATTTGATCACAATATCTAGAAGGCGTTGTTGCATTAAATGTAGTTCAGACTATGGACGTTATAAGTTATGTTGTGAGCTTCTGTTAAAGTTTTTTAATATTATATGTTCCTTGATTGTTGATTATTATTTGTAATTGCAGTACAATATATCTAAAGCTACAAATTTAATTTATATTTTTTGTTTCAGTTAGAAAAAATAGCTAAGTAAAGGTTTATAGTACATAATTTAAAAGTTTCGCCAAGTCCAAATACATATAAATGTAATAATCATAATAACTTTAGCCAAATGTATATCATAAAATATTGTAAAATTTTGAAAAATAGCCAAACTATTTTTTATAAAAAAATATATAGTATGCTTAATTTTTTCCCTGACCTTGGTACATATAAATCATTGGCCAATTCTCCCTCAACTATATGGTCATATATCTAGTATCATCATAAATTGAATCACATGTCCTTTTATGAATGGGTGGCTTTAAACACCACCATCATGGCAATGTATATGCCAAATAGCCAACAAATTCTCGTACTTAGGTCGCTTAAATACTAGTGATTCAATGGGATCAAGAATACCAAGATAGCTACTTTCCTCGGGTATGGATCCAAATTACAGATACATTCCCACTTGTGAATCCAAACCTTCTCTGCACGATTACTTATGTATTTATGGGATATTTCATCTCCGCTTACTCACCAACCCCTAGAGAAACTTTGCCTAGTTCAGTTTACTATGCGTATATCAGTGATGATCTACATGGAGCTATATTACCTACCATGTCACTTAATCGGTTACTTTTCTTTAATGTTCCGTCCCATATTCGTTTCACCGTGCGATATGCATTTCACATTCGAACATTTCCATGAATCTGTATCTCGCATTCCGCATGACCTCAATTCTCTCAGACGTATAAATTGCACATTACAAGTCATTTCAAACTTCATCACTTTAAAAAGAATGCCAATTGTGCGACTTATAATCTGCAGTTCTCTGACAGCTCACTTACGGGCCATGTTTTGGTTTTGTTATGTGTTTTGTTTTACACATATTATATTGTACCCCTACGGTTCTATGTTATGTTATCTGTATAGTGTGGATGGACTATAGTCCAAAACTATGATCACCTATGATCTTTATGTAACCTTTCTATTACATGATGAACTATGTGTTGTCCTCTAATCAAATAATAATTGTTTCCATGGATGCACCACCTAATCTTAATGCTGAGGATAACATTATTTCAAGGGCGCTAGAATATGACGTTCCACGTATTTATATGCTTACGTATAAATATCATGACACGTCACTAGGTATATTTGGACCATTGCGGGTCATTAAGGGCTAACTTAAAAGGATGTTGGCTATACTAAATTGTCATAAGTTAGTTAAGATAATTAACCTAACTAGGCTAATTAATAATAATTAACCTAACTAGGCTAATTAATATTATTAATTAATATGTATAGGTAATTAGGAGGAGCCATCTGGCGATTGGCCAGGGGAGGCTTACTAATATGAGAGGGCAAGTTGGGCCTCCACCCCCAATTCTGCGCCGAATCGATTTAGGAAGGAAATGAGAAGGGAGGAGCTGCTTGAACACTGTAACCAGACTTGATTCATGGATGTTCTTCGAGATAACGAATCTAGCCAAGAGACAGGTTAGCCTTTAGGTAATTTGTGTTCCATCTGACCCTTGTATGAATAGATGGATGATTAGACTCTATTTTATGTTCTATTTGAGATTGTGATGGATGTTTTGTATATGATTGCTCTCTCTTTCTGTTCCTCTTGTGTGTATGGGTTAAAGGGGGGTAGAGACATAAAGGCCATCTAAGAATAGAGATGCTCCTAGTTGGCACCCCTTAAATCTCGTTAAATGTGGCCTGTGCACAAGAGCCCTCCTGGCTGTCGATGGTATGATGTGGTTGAGCCATATAAGGATCATGGTGGTAAAGTGGAGGTGGGACCTTGCCTAGCATGGCTACAAAGCTCCATATAGTGGTTGGATCTATATTCAGTCATTGCGTATGGGCCAGGTATGGGTCTGACACCTCCTGGGTCACAGGATACGTACCTATAGGGACGTCTTGGACTCAATGGGTGCACCGGGGTGGCCTATGGATTTTGGGGGTTCAAGTCAATGGGGCCATGATCCTCTAGCCACCCATGGAAGCACCATGCTCTTGGAAGGGATTCCTCCTTTCCTTGCCTCATTGGACCCGGGAGATGTAACTCGGAGTAGTTTCATAGGGGTGACTCCATGAGATTGCGTCTCCGGAAGGTTACAACCATGCCATAGCATGATTAAGCCTATCTGCAAATTGCACAGGAGGGGCGGATGGAGTGGACTACCCTGGCCATGTATGCTAGCCAATGCCATTGCCATTGTTCCATCTGTTGATATCTGGAGGCCTTGCCTGTTTGACACCATTGAGTCTGAGCCTGAGATTAGACCCCTTTAGTTTTGATGTATTCGTTATGTTCTCTACTAGTATGAGGTGTTGTACTATTGATGGATGGGCCACCCTTCGGGATGGCATATTATTTTATATATTGTGTGCTAGGTGCTAACTTTTGCGTATGCTTCCGTTATATAGGATTCCCATAGAAGGCGTGGGACGAATGACACCTTCGTGTCCTTCACCCGGAGACTTGGTCATCACAAGTGGTCCGAGGCAGACGGCCTTTCTGTAGCGATGTAGTCACCATTACAGGGATAGGTTCAATATTGTATACGTTTTATACTCAATACGTATTATTCAAATGATACGGCACAAATTTGAAGTATAATACGTCAAAGGCAAAAAAAATTCCGGCGTCGAAAATTTTTCGCGTACTTTCGCTTACGCGAAAAAAAAAAAAATCGCGTAAGCGACGTGAAAATTTTATTTATTTTTTTTATTTTTTTTCGTTTAAATAGCTGTTTAAACTACCGGAAAATTGTTTTCGCAAGCAAAACAGGGTTTAAACTACGCTTTTAAAAAAAAAAATCCGGAAAAAAAAAAATCACGTAGTTTCGCTTACGCGAAACTTTTTTTGCGTAAGCAAAACTGAAGGTTTCGCTTACGCGAATTTTTTTTTTTCCGGCCGGCGAGGGAAAAATACGAAAAATACGTTTTACCTAAAAATACATATTTTTGGACTTTATATTTCCAGAAAAATAATTCTGTACGTACAGAATCTATCCCTGCACCATTGGGGGGGGGGTGTCCTTATTTATACGATGGGAGCAATCATATAGGTTCGGGGAGCGTCACACTGCACATGCCATATAGGGAGTTTATGGACTTTGGCAACATACCAGATTTTGGCTGTCCTTACTGAATAGCCAACATTTGTAGCACTGCAATAGACAATTAAAACAACCATAAATATTTACCATCATGGTGACATGCCGTTCCATTTATGGCCAAGTTAGCTCAACTTATATACCAATCTAGACACGTAATCATAATGCCATAGAGCGCATGCTTCAACTGGAATTTGTTCTTAGGAAAAAAACACGATGGCAAGCAGGGAAGATGACTGTATATGCTATGAACACCTGCAGCTACTACATGGATTGTTTCTATGTCCATGGTCAATGCACGTCATTAGACAAAACACAAGCCAGAAGAGCCTTAAAGCGATGTTTATAAAATTTGATGATAACAAATTTGAATCGATCTGGTTGATGCCCAACAACTCTTTTTCATAGATTCTAAGCTTAATCACATATGAGTCAACCAAAGCTTGAACAGAAGCTTGATAACAAAGTTTCTAGCTTTCACATAGATTGTGATATAATGTATGAATCATGGTCACTGCAGAATATATCACAGTTTGGATTCCTTTTTCAGCACCCTTCCGAGTAATTCATACCTAGCACAAAAATATTTAAAAAATAACAGCAGTTCAGAATGCATACAGACCTATGGTTTAAGGAAGACAGTAGACTAGTTGCATTCCATCATTGATGAAAAAGATTGTGCAAAAAGAAAAATCGTTTGATACTCATGCTTTGACTATTTTGAAACTTTGTTCTCAGGTTTGGAGGTCGGAATATTTTCAATGTCCAAGCAATCACGCATTAGGTTCCCAAAATGTTGTTGGGGGGTCGTGTAACATATGATTTTGCAAGGTTTAGCCATGTATTCGTATCTAAAAATGGTATTTTGGTGACTCACAAATTTGGTTTTGGGTTGGCAATGGTCGAATGGGGTGTTTTGGTTTTTTTGGGGGTGCTAATTTTTAGAAGTGGAGTCGTGGCGTGGCTTGCTGTGCGCGTGGAGCGGATGGATCGGAGCAGAGGCAGTTCCGGCAGGGCAGGGCGGCGTGGCCATGGCGCCGTTCTTGTGGCAGGTGTGCGTGGCTAGGCATGTTAGTTCTTCGTTTATCATTCTGTTTTGCTCTAACGAAGGTCTGCACAGCCACAACCATCAGCGAGGAAGCCATAGCCATTGCCGGAGAGAGAAGAAATCGAGGCGAGGAAAAACGAGAGCATTTTCTTGCTTTGGATTCACTTACTTTGAATTCGAAAGCTCCATGCAGTTATTTCGTTGATCTAAATCCGAGATTTTTACGCTCCAGGATTTACTCTGGAGTTGTTCTGGTGAGGGCATGCTTCTTGCATCTTCCAGCATGTTGCAGGGCGATGAAATTATGTTGTTTGCTGTTTTTTTTGCAAGAGGAGTTCATGGCAGGGCATGAAGATTGTGAGCAGGGTGAAATAAGGAACTCCATCTTTTTTCCATTGTCTCATGGCCGACTTCATATGAGTATGTTGTAGTTTATCACAGTAGGAGTTTTTATTTTGTTCTTCTGAGTCTATGTTTATGGCAGGGCATTGGTACTGCCGTCTCTTGGCAGGGGGTTCAAATCCCCAATTGTTTTGATGAAGCTGCAGTATGTTGGCAGATTCATGCTGTGTGGTTGTCTTTGTGTTGGCGACATGCTGGGTGCTGCAGTGCATCCTCGCTCTATTGCAATCTGTCTTCACATGTGTTTCTGTGTTAGAAGTGGGCATTGTTTCTGTCTTTTTGCAAGTCACACAGTTGTTCAGAATATTGGTTCATAGCAGACAGGCTGCTTTAACTGTATGTTTGCAGAAGAGGTTGAGTTGTTTGGTGCTTGTGTGTTATGTACGCAGTTGACTTCAATCGAATACATTCTCATGCACCTTAGGGTGACGTGGAAATGGGGTTTTGACCCCATCTTGACTTGGGTTGGACGGTTCTGGTTTTGGGAAAGGGCATATCCTTGGGAATATGCCCTTTTCCAATGGTCAGGATAGAGCGATTATAGGATAGAGCGATTATATCATGAGCGAATATAGGATAGGTATAATAGGTATATATTCGTACCATTTACCTTACTCTTGCAAGAAGTCCGTTGGGGGAACACATGCTCTCAAGTCGATGCAGGCCCTCACTCCATGCAATCTAAGAGTTCTCAAGCATATTCGGGCGAGCCAAATCTGGAAATAAACTCCAAAGTCAACATCTGGAAATAAACTCCAAAGTTGAAGGCTGGTTTGCAATGGTTTAAGTCTGGTGATAGGTGTTCTCATTTCTTTTTTAGGGCGGCAAAACGGAGGAGGATGGCTACTTCTATTAACTCTCTCACTCTCCCAGATGGCTCGGAGGTTTCTGATCCGGTGCACCTAAAGCAGCACCTACATAATCATTTTGCAGTATTCTTTGCTCGACATCGCTTACCATTTCAGGAGGACATGCAATCAGCTGTGTTAACTAAAGTGCATTCTATTGTTTCAGCAGAGCAACGTTAAATTTTAGAGACAAATATCACTAGAGACGATCTAGGCGTAGCGGCTCACCTATTGGAGAAAGGAAAATGTCCGTGTCTTGACGGTTTTCCAAAGAGAATTTTTCAAGAATATTGGGAGTGGATTGGAGATGATATATATAATGCATTTTGTGAATTTAGAAGATACGTAAGTTTGGACAAAATTCTTAACACAAAAGCTATTTCCCTCATTCCCAAGTGTAAAGAGCCCAAGACCATTTCGATTGGCGTCCTATAACATTGCTTTCTACGGTGTATAAGATTTTTGGCGAAAAGCTCCGGCAGAAGTTGTGTGTTGTTCTTGCTTGAGTCAATTTCGTCCACCCAAACCGGGTTCTTGCACGGAAGGTGTATTCTTGATAATGTTGCAGCCGCCTATGAAGGTATGTATTGGGCAAGGCTAAAGGCCCATCGTATTGTGTATCTCAAACTTGACTTTGCCAAGGCATATGACCGGTGTGGATTGGGGCTTTTTAGAGAAGTGTTTATTGGCTTTAGGGTTTGGTATCCCATTCACAAGAGATGTCATGAAGTTGCATACTTCAGCAAGATCTACAGCTCTTCCGGGGAGAGCCCTCTGTTGTCTTTCTTCCTGGTAGGTAGAGGAGTTCGTCAAGGTTGCCCCTTGGCTCCATTGCTTTTACAATAGTGGCAGAGGTGCTTTCACAATTATTTTCTAGTCTTTCTTGAGGATGATGTGATCGGGGGTCTTCCTATGGAAAATGGCTCTCAAGAAATTATTAATCAAAGATGCGGATGATACCTTTCTATTTTTGAAGTAGATCTTTGATAATCTCCAAAATGCAAAGCTTGCTGACACATTTTCCTTAGCCTCTGGAGTTTGTGTCGGTTGGCAAAAGTGTTCTCGCTTTGTGGACTCTAGATGATGAAGTCCCACCATGTGTTCTTGCTTACCCACGGAAGGTGTTGCCTCATGGGAAGGCAACCAAGCTTCTTGGTATCCCAATGGGTATTCATGTTTCAACCGATGCTTGGGATGTTATAATCGAGGGGTTAAGAGGCACCTTTTTGGTGGGATATGGCTAAACTATCTATGCCCGGAAGGGTAACAGGTTGCTAAGCATGTCTTAAGCAACACACATGTCTATATGGCTTCTCGCCATTCTTGCTTCCCACTCAAAGTTTCGTGGAGATTGTGGGTGTTGTTAGAAACTTTATCCGGGTGGAAATGAAGCGGGGTAGTGGTGAAGGTTGCATGGTCTAAGTGTATAAAACCTAAGTCTGCATTGGAGGTTTGGGCATGACAGATTTCCATTTGCGTAGTAAGGTTATGATCTCAAAATTCATTTGGCGGCTTCCTCGTAGGTAAGGATGATTCTCACCGGTTACGGCTTATTGCAGGGCTCTTACCCATCAGATCCCTTTTTGGTAAAGTCACACTCAAACATGTTCTTCCATGGAGTTTATTTTATGAGTTGCGGCCTTATCATAATGCTTCTCCATTCTTAAAGGGATTGTTAGATTCCCGGCACCTGATCAAAACTTTATTCCACATCACCCAACCGCTTGTGTACGATTGATCGCACCTTGTTGGTGGATCCCTCACGTAGACAATCAACCACTTTGCTTTTGAAAGGCACCCATTGACTCAAAGACGTTGGAAAAGTGCTGGAATCTTAACTATTGCAAAGATGGTATGACTCGTGCCGATTCTCGACATGGGAGGCTTTTTGATTAAAGTTTCTATTGGGGCGATGGGACAGAGTTCTTTGGCAAAACGTTGCTGATTTTCTACAGCCTATTCTGCCACACCAAGAAGATATTTTGGTATGGGTTTGTCATGAAGAAATTAAGGAGTGCAAACTTGTGAACTCTATGTATCAGTTGTTGCTTGATACTGATATTCTTCCTCCGTCTAATAAGTGGTCTCTTCAACTTCCTCCTCCTCAATGGCAGAAGGTGTGGTCTTGGGCATGGGACAAGCTACTTCATCCTAAAGTGGCAGTTCTTTGGTGGCAGATTCTTCATAGGTGTTTGCGGGTTAATGTGCTTGTCCATAAGTTTAACCCTAGAATATCAAATCAGTGTCCAGTATGCAAGCATGGATCTGAGACCATTGAGCATTGCTTTTTCATGTGTGAACACCTTAGACAGGTATGGGACAGGTTTTCCCTTTTTCAGGTTTCACTAAAAAGTCAACAACTGCTTTTGGCAATTTACCCAAGTACCTGGACAGAGTTACAAGGCCAGGCTTTTCATCTAGCAGCAGGATGGTTGCTTTGGACTATCTGGAAAAGACGAAGATTGGTAATCTTCAAAGGTCTGGATGTGGCAGATAATCGTGTTCTCCAAGAAGCTCAAGGTTACATTGTAAAGTCATATCATTGTTCTTCACTTGCCCCTCACAAGAGGCGATTGATTTTTGAGGAGTTTTTGGATGTGCACTCTTATGCTTAGGCAGGTTGCTTCACTCGGTGGGTCTCCGCTTATCCGCTGAGATTTTATTCCTGTCTCTGCATTTATACTTGTATTTGACTCTTTGATTGAATAAAGTCTGACGTCCTTCAACAAAAAAAAAAAAAACATCTTTTTTTTTTCTATTATCCCAGGCCCTCTATTTAGAATATTCTCATCTCATGCCTTCATCTACAGTAATCTATGCCATTCACGACGGATATTCAACAGATATTATGCAAAATCACCCCAAGCTCGCCTAGGGTTTGCACAAGAAAAAAAATATTGTAGTTAAAACGTTGATTTGGTGGTGTGGTTTTTGACTATTTGTGGTCATAAAAACCACTTAGTCTCCATTCTATCCCATCGTCCAATGAGATATCGCCATGTGACAAGTTTCATTTCCAAGAATCTCCATTTACTTGCATTCTACTTCTACTTACATTCTGTTTTTTTTTCCACATTCTTGACTTTAGCCGTTGGATGTTTGACACGTGTCATAGAATGGACGACTAAGTGGTCTCCACGTTACAGTAATGTCAATTTACTTGACATTCTTGAGATGTCAATAGGGCTCCGCTCTCCGCGCCTAGCCCTGTTTCCATCTCAGGAAAGTAAATTGACATTAATGTCAAGTAAATTAACATTCTTGATTAATGTCAAAGTAAATTGACATTAATGTCAATTAAATTAACATTCTTGATCAATGTCAAAGTAAATCTTATATTATAATGTTATAGCGTAAGTATGTCATGAAGCAAACCCTAATTTGTATGGCTTAGATCATTTGATTGCATCCATAGGCCGTGATTTCTTGCACAACTTCCCACCACCGCGATTGGCCATGCTTTGATCTCTTAAGAGGAAAGGGTAAAGGAAAAGGGAGGAGGAAAGAGGAAAAGTGAAGGGCAAAAAGGCATGGACAAAAGGGAAAGAGGGAAAGGAGAAAAGGGCAGGGGAAAAGGGAAAGAGAAAAGAAAAAAAAAAAGAAAGGGAGAAAGGGAAGGGAAAAAGGACACCGAGAAAAGGGAAAGAGGGAAAGGGAAGGGAAAAGTGAAAAAAAGAAAAGGGTAGGGGTGGAAAAGGGCATGGGAAAAGGGAAAGGAAAAAGGCGAGGGGGGGGGGTGTGTGGGAAGAAAGAGAGGACATTGGGAAAGGGTAAGGGGGAAAGGGGAAAAGGGAAGGGAAAAAGACAAGAGGAGAAGGAAAAGAGAAAAAGGGAAGGAAGAAGGGTAGGGAGCGAAAAAAAAAAAAAGGGAGGGGAAAAGGGAAAGAGGAAAAGAAGAAGGAAAAAAAGAAGGAAGAGGGAAAGGGTACGGAAAGGGGAAAAAGGAAAGCATGGGAAAAGAGAAAAGGAAAGTAACATATGAGGAAGAAAAGGGCAAGGGAAGAGGGAAAGGGAAAAAGGGGAAGAGGAAAAAGGTGATTTAAAGGGAAAACGAAAGCACGAAAAAAAAAGGGGAAGAGGAAAATGATGGGGAAATGGGAAAGAAACAAGGAAATGGGAATGGGATAAAGGAAAAGAGAAAGGGAAAAGAAAAGAGAGAGGAAAGGGGAAAAGGGCACGTGGAAAAGGGGAAAGAGAAAAGAAAAAAGGAGGAACGGAAAAAAGGGCACGCGGAAAAGGAAAGGGGAAAAGGGCACGGGAAAAAGAGAAAAAGGGAAAGGGTGAGGAAAGGGAAAGCGGAATCGAAAAGGAAATGATAGGATAAAAGGAAAGAGAAAAAGGGACGCGGGAAGAGGAAAAGGAGGAAAAAGGGAAGGAAAAAAACGGCACCAAAAAGGGAAGTAGAAAAGGGTGGGGAAAAAAGGGTATGGGAAAAGGAAAAAGGGGGGAAAGGAAAAAAGAGAAGGAAAGGGAGAATGTGAAGGGCAAAAAGGCACGAGGAAAAGGAAAAAAAAAAAAAAAAAAAAAAGAAATGCAAAAAGGGAAGGAAAAAAAGGCATGGGAAAAAAGGAAAAGGGAAAAGGAAAAAGGGAAGGAATAAATGGCTTGGGAAAGGGAGTAGAAAACGAAAGGGAAAAATGAAGAAGGAAAAAGGGCACCATCAAAAGGGGAAGAGGGGGAAATGAAAAAATAAAAAGGGAGGGGGAAAGTGGAAAAAAGAACCCGAAAAAAAGCAAGAGGAAAAGGGGAAGATGGATAGGGGAAAAGGGAGGGAGAAAGGGCACGAGAAAAAGGGGAAGAGGAAAGGGTGAACAAAGCGGTAAAAGGGAAGGAAAAGAGCATGCAAATGGAAGGAAACAAGGCATGGAGAAAAGGGGGACGATGGAAAGAAAGAGCAAGAAAATTAGAAAAGAGAAGGAAAAAAATGTCATGGGAAAAGGGAAAGGGAAAAGGAAAATAGAGAGAGGGGAAAAGGGGAAGGAAAGGGTGGGGAAAGGAGGAAAATAGAAGGGAAAAAAGGGGAACGAAAAAAAAAAAGAAAAGAGGAATAGCGAAAATGGGAAAAGAGAGAGGGGAAAAGGCACGTAAAAAGGGCGAAAAGGGAAAAAGAAGCCAAGAAGAGCATGGAAAAAGGGAAAAAGAAAAGAAAAAAGAGGGAAAGGGTGGGAAAAGAGGAAAAAAAGGAAAGAATCCACCGGAAAAGGTTTGGGAAGAAGGGAAAGGGAGGGGCAACATAGGGGGAAATAAGGATGTGAAAAAAAAGAAGAAAAAAAAGAAAGAAAGAAAGGAAGCATGCAAGGAAAATGAAAAAAAAAAAAGGAAAAGAAAAAAGGGAAGTGTGAAAACGAGGAAAAGGAAAAGAAAAAAAAAAAAAAAGAAAGAATGGTATCGAATACGTTAACAACGAAGATTTTCGGGTTATTCTCTTTATCTTTGCTATCACATCATTTACGCGTCTCGGCCAACTTATGCCCAAAGAACGCCGGCACCGTTCCTAGTTGACATTAATGTCAAGTAAATTGACATTGCTGTATACGAAAACAAGAAAACATGTGGTGTTGCCAAATGTTTTGATATGGGCCATACAACACCTGTTCAATCAAAGCGCCCTCCTTTTTCTTTATCCAGTTGCTTAAACTGCATCTGCATCTCAAGATTGCTTTGTGGGTCCGACGAAGTTTCTATGATTGCTAAGGGTGACGTTATACTGAATTAATCCTTGGCTTATGAATTTCTTAGAAGGTATAATCAGTTCCCTATTTCTGGCCAGAATTGCATTTTAAGTCAAGGGAAATGATCACAAACGTTTTGGAGTTTTGAGCTTCAGGGAGGCTTCTGTTCTTTTACGTCCAAGTGTTTGGCTATTCAATTGATCATCTGCAAAGGCATCACTTCTCTGAGATGAATAAATGCATGTCTTCTGCTCTGACTTCTCAGCGCAGTCCTTGTCAAGGAACGAGTTATTATGCAATCACAAGGGGGGCTTTCCATCAAAAATCTCAGCCACTAATAAATTGCAGTTTCCCCAAAAAATTTCAATTGGCGATGCCACTACCTTGTCATGAACAATCCAAGTTGTTTGAATACAGAAACGGATCCCAGAGCCTTAAATTGCATGCATCTTCCTCATCATTTGCGAAAACTGATGAAGGATATAATACAGAAGCCAGTATTGCAAGTGATAACCTAGTGGAACATGTGGAGGAATCTGATTGTGAAGGAACTGAGCTATTGGGAATGGCCAATGCCTTTTCAATTTCTCAAGGAATGGCTAATGGCATCATATCTGGAATTGCTCTAACCGCCTGTATTCTACCTCTGTGCATGTTACCAGTTACTATCGCCCGCTCATTACAACTGAAATGCTTATCTTATTTAACACTATTATTTGGTTTTTACATGGCGTGGAATATAGGAGCTAATGATGTGGCCAATGCTATGGGAACTTCTGTTGGCTCAGGCGCTCTTTCATTGAGACAGGCAGTGCTGGTTGCAGCAATATTAGAATTTTCAGGAGCATTTCTGGTTGGCTCTCATGTGAGTCATACCATGCAAAATGGTATTTTAGTATCCAACATATTTGCAGGGAACAATAAGCTACTCTTCTCAGGAATGGTATCTTCATTAGCAGCTGCTGGCACTTGGTTGCAGGTGAGTTTTGTCTGCTATAGTCCCTTTATACAGTGATAAAACATAAAAGCTTAGAAGGTTAGAAAGATGATCTTGCATGTATGCTTTGATGTCCCATAAGCCAAAACTTGTAATGATATATGTTGGTTATGAGACATGGGATCGTATATGATGCGATCTCACCATCATGCCTAACTAATTGTGGCCATTGCTGTATGGTGCATCTTTCAACTTTGTGCAAAATACTGTTCATTATAGTGGCTCCTGTTTTTAGCAACACCTAAAAACTCCAAGAAGCTATTAGAATATATACAGTTTTGAAGATTATTTTGGCATTTTCAGGTAGCATCGTTTTATGGGTGGCCTGTATCAACTACACATTGCATAATTGGTGCTATTGTAGGGTTTGGGCTTGCTTATGGAGGACTGAATGCTGTGTACTGGAAGTCACTCGCACGTGTTGTTTCATCATGGGTTGTCTCGCCGTTGTTAGGAGGAGTAGCTTCTTTTGTTGTTTACAAGTGTATTCGCATGGTAATGTAACCATCGCCTTCTTTTACATGTAATTTTAGCATCTTTTGTCATCTGACCGCACAGTGTTTGGCTGATCACCCCTCCTTATTAGATGTCCTTATGTTTTTTAAATTCAATGCAAGATGTCTAAAAGTTCTGCAGCATCATATTTCAAACTACAGAAGCCCCTGAATACATAGCCCAATGGTTGCAATCTACTGGAAAATATAACTAGTTGCAGGCTGGAAAGCATCCTGATGGATGAAGGAACGTGTTTTAACCTTAGGAAGGTCAAAACTTTTGCATCCTGAATTTTAACATATTGGGCAGGTGAGAGGTACCAATTACTCTGGGACTTACTACTGATTAGAGATCGGCCTTGCCTAGTTAGTAAGACCAGCATCAATTCTACTGTACACAGTTATGTTGTACATTTTTAGACAATTGGCTGGGCGTGATACGATCTTTCTATGATCAACATTGCCAAATTACTAGATGCATGGCATTATGCCTAATCACATGCTGAATTTAAAGAAAGTGTTCTAACTCACTTTACTGTTCTGAACAGTTTGTTTACAGTGCATCACAACCTGGTGAGGCTGCCGCGGCGGTTGCACCTCTTGCTGTTTTTATTGGCGTCTCCTGCCTTTCATTTACATCTCTTCCCTTAAATGGGAACCCAATACAAATGGCAGTACAGGCCTTAGGTTGTGGGGTGCTGGGTGCAATCTTGATGGCTAAGATTATACAAGTTCAGCTTGGAAGCCTTCTTGGAAGAGATTCAACTGTTGGAGAAGGAAAACAGATGAGAACTCAAAGCAAACGGATGAGTTTTCTAGCTGAAGTGGAAGGACCAACAGGAACACAACTTAAACTTGTATACGGTATCTTTGGTTATCTCCAGGTTTTATCAGCATGTTTCATGTCCTTTGCCCATGGAGCAAATGACGTTGCCAATGCTATTGGTCCAATAAGTGCAGCATTGGCAATCCTACATGGAAATGCCAGTGCTATTGAAGCCAGTTTAGGAGGTCAGGTGCTTGCTTGGGGAGGATTTGGCATTGTAGCAGGCCTACTTGTTTGGGGTTACAGAGTCATGAGTACAATAGGTAAAAAAATCACAGAATTAACCCCAACAAGGGGATTTGCTGCAGAATTTGCAGCAGCAACCGTTGTTATTGGAGCATCAAGACTTGGGCTTCCTATTTCAGCCACCCACACTCTTGTTGGAGCAGTAATGGGTGTAGGTTTTGCTAGGGGTCTGAACAACGTTCGCATTGAAACTGTCCGAGAAATAGTTGCATCTTGGTTAGTTACAATCCCAGTTGGTGCTGCACTATCTATTGGTTATACCTTCATCTTGATGAGAGTACTGCCTGAAATTCTGTAGAATCAAAATTATTGTTTAGATATGGATGATCCATGCCAAAGTTGAACAAAACGTCACTTCATGGCATCAGGGAAATTATATTTATCAGAGATTAAGACAAGAAAGATCCCATCTAGATGCACCAGATGGATGATGATGAGTCAGAGGCTGGATGGAATAAAGAGTCTGCACATAGGGATAGATCATAGATGGCCCACTTCCAAGTTTTGGGTAGCGGGTTGAATTTGACTATATATAATGTCATTCACAGGAAATGTATAATGGATGCATCAGAACAAACAGTTTATATTGCATATTTCAAATTTCAAGGACTTCTATTCTATGAATCCTTATCAACGTGATCCTCGCATTTATAGGCCGAGAGCAGATCTCAGCCGCTGGATCAAAGTATGTTATCAGCTATCACACACTGTGGCCCAAACGTTATGCATCTGAATGCATAAGAACCTAGGATGTTATGCCATCGCTAAGCTGTTGTGGCGGAAACAAGAGACGCTGCTGCTGCTGAGCCTCCTGCATCCTTCGCCGGATTTGAGATAAACGCTCGGATCACATTGTTAAGGCGGATAATGCCCTGATCCCTCGGGTATTATGCAAAAGAAATTTTGGGCCATTTTGTCTATGGCTAAAATGTCTCGGGCCTCCGTCTCGACATTTCGGCCATACACAAAATGTCCCTCAATTTTTTTTTGCATAATACCCTCGGTCATGGCGTTGCCCCTCTCTTAATTGAATTTATTGAATTGTTGAATCCATAATGCCCACATTTCAACCGCATCAAACATGGTAGAATTTAATAGATGAGGAGGAAGAGGAATATATAGCATATTGTGAAGCAAAGGTAGCAAACATAAATTGACCCATGACCCATGACGTTGTAGTGGTGAGTCTCATGCATTGACACCATAGCTATTGAGAACCAAGTTTCAAACTTGCTTCCCATTTCCAATTCCAAGGCATGCATGTATATTCATTATTTTCCATTCTTTATCGGGTTTTCCCTCATCTCTGGTTTTTGACCATTGATGTTTGGAATATTCTCTGCTCTGTGCCAAATGAAGGGCCATTGAATTTTTGGCCAGTCAAACGCCCGCCACTTCCAATGGTGCAAACGCTGCAGATAGTTAGAAGATTAAAAAAAAAAATAAGGCCAAGCCATGCCCCTGCTGGCATGCATTGCAGATGGCAACGCACCCGGAGCCGGAGCCATGAGATTCAGCGAAGAAATTGCAGGCCTTCATCATGATCCGGCTCCACGCCCACAGCAAATCCATATCCGGCTGCACATAGTTAGAAGAAGAAGGAAAAAAAACAAGAACGTGAGGGCATCCAGTCTCTGCCCCAATCCGCCTACTCCGGAAAATCTGAGCAGACCGGATTCTCTATGCACTGCCCAAGCAGATCCGCATTCTCCATGCCCAAGCAGAGCGGATTCTCTATGCCGCCTCTTCAAAACCGGATTCTCCTAACAAAACACAAATGAATCGACCTCAAGCAGAATCGGCCTAAACCAGCCAGCGTCAAGCAGCCGTCTTCTCCTCTGCGCCCTTTCTCATCCCGCCCCTTCTCATCCTCCTCTGCGCCTCAAGGCCGGACCTCTCCAGCGACATCAGTCCCTGACCTCTCCACCCGATCTCCAAAGCCAGATTCCACATGCGGCAGCGGCAATTCTCTCTGATATCTCAACTTCCGGCTCCCTTTTTTTAGGGCAACAACTCCCTGATTCCATTGCGGCAGTGGCAGTTTAAAGCCAATTCAAAATAAACGTTTAAGATCTAATTTTTTAAGGAATTTACGGCAAGATTTGCCTGGCACTTGATTCAAGTTTTAACAGCCAGGGGATCACCCCTGTCACTTAAGCGAGTGTTTTGCAGTTAAAGCGGCAGTGTTTTTGGTTTTAGGAGGAGTGTTTTGCTAATTGCTAAATGTTGCAATGGAATCAGAAGACAAGTGGTAGTTACGACGTGCCATCCTAAAATTGGTTCACGCAGAACTGACACACATATAATTTCCACAGTCGAATTTGGCCCTAAGTTTGTACGACAAGTGCTACTAGGAACTACATTCTGAACGAAAAACAAATTTTAAGTTTTCCATAGCAAAAAAAATTTGGCAGCAAATTATCAAGGAATTTAAAAATAAATCTCGAATGTTATCAAAAAATTGTTATTTTTCTTCCTCCCTTTTTGGCCTGCTGCGTTTTCGACGGCCGGCTCTGTGTAAAATAGATGTCGGATGATCTGCTAATCATCTCTATTTGGAACTTTTGCACTCTGCCATCGACTTCTGCAGTAATGGAGGAGCCTGTTATCGAAGTTTGAAACACCTATATTCTCAAGATCTCGGTCCTTCAGCAATACCAGTCTAGATTTCTATCCCACAAGCTCGCTTCTATCCCGCATTCTCGATTTTTTTTTTCTGAAAGCAAGGATACTAGTCCATCCTTTTCCTGCAGGAGCAATGTTTTCTGCCTGCTATCTGGCTGGAAACTGGACCCTGCTTTGCCCTCTGCCATCGGAATTCCTAAGAGGAGAACAGCAACCAAGACTTATATTCTTAAGTCCCAAAGCTCTTGATGTAAATTGGATGGGCATTTGACAACTTATTGATGTAAATTATATTAGATATTGCAAAAATTGAAAAGGATCCTCTTTTGTCGTGAGGTTAAGATTGACCATGTCATGCTGTGCATTTCTTAGTTGTTATTTGTAAATTAGACAGATGTACCACATATATATAATAATCTCTGAGGTTCAGAAGCAAAGAGAAAGAGGGGATATATAAAACCATTTATAAGTTTATAGCATCTATCTTATAAACTATATTTAACATAATTATGAGGAGCATGTGATATAGAAAATGCTCAAGGATAATGTTTATTAAATAAGTTAAGATTAGATTAAAATATTTTCTTTATCTATTCCTTGATTCTTATATATGATGATTTAAACTTAGAATTGAATTTGTTGTTTTTTCATTTGCAGGGTGAAGAATGGAAGAAGTGAAACAGTAGTATGAATCAAAAGGTAATGAAACTCCCAAACTTATCTATCTTAAACCCCCTTTGGTTTGGGTGCTTATTCACACGGGGGGTGACTCCGGGCATCGAGAGCTGTTGGATAGGCATATTCACCCTTTATTCCTTAATCTACACCGTACATAAAGTTCCTCGTTCGTGGGGTATGCATGTACAAAACTTGCTATACTGTATAACAAGATTTACAAAATACTATAAGATTTGAGGTAATATACTACATAGTGTTGATTTCGTATATGCGAAACATAATTTTGGGGGGCTCTCGCTGCCCTACGTCTCCCCCCGTGTGAATAAGCACCCAAACCAAAGGGGGTTTAAGGGGGAATTTAATTTTGAAGTGTGTAATGTAATGGTTTGTGTGAAGGCCTAAAACATTTTTGGCCCCTTCAGGGCCTCAAACAAAAAACATTACATTATACTAATTAATGTTAATGGTAGTTATATTAAGAAAAAAATTTTGGGTCCGAGAAATGCAAATATAGGTAAACTTTGAACGCAACATAGGATGCCTTAGCCATTAGCCTAATATCTAAATATGGACCAAGAACTGTAAAGAAATAAAGAGACAAATTTGTAAATCATCTTCACTTCATTCCTTTATAGTTACGTTATAGATACACCTTTAGGCCACTGTGAAGAAAAACTAGCATACCCAAGTTTATGTTTGAGAAATTGGTAAACAAATACAATCCAGTATCACCATGTGAGATAATTCGCAATCATATTTGACCGAAGAAGGTCTGATGAAGTAAGCATATGAAGATAATTTCGATGGTCATTGCAACTTGATATCCAAAGATAGCATTTTAAGGTACAACAACATTGTGTAATAGAAATACATGCAAAGACAGCATTTTAAGGCACAACAACATTGTGTAATAGAAATACATGTCCTGAAGCCTTGATGCTCATAATATATGCTCCAAAATGGCATCTGTATGTAGAGCAAGTAGATACAAGGAAAGAAAAAATAAATTGACGCAGCAGAATTTAAACAGAGAAAAACGATTGTACTAAACATAGGAAAACAATTACAGTTAAGATTCACTAAGTTAAAAGGGAAGAGCTTGCCTAGATGCTGCTTGCATAGCTGCATGAAACCGCTACCATTGAACATCATTAAGTGTGGAAGAAGGAAAAATGTTGGCTGGAATATATCAGAACTTGCAAATACAAACACCTTCAAGCTTCAGGCTTAAACCAGGAAGCCCATAACGCAACAACAAATTTCACGCAACTTAGTTTGCTCTTTCAATGCCTCCTTCATAGCTTCTGCCACAGATTTTGGATTAAACATGAATGCCATAATCCCTGAATCAACTTGGGCCCAGACACTTTGCACCGGTCACTACTGGAATGATCCTCAGAAAATTTGTCCTGCTCCACCCCCACAGCGGCCGATGTCGCATTTGTTAAACTTCTGATGTCCTTAGCAACCAGTGGAATGTTAGTGGTGGATTTTGTAGGATTACATCTGAAACTGCCACTTGCAAAACCATTAACCTTAAAATTTGATGGTGCCGAGCCTAGTAGATCATATGAACTAGATATTGAGATCCCATTCTGAGGAGCTCCACCAAACTGGGTGTGAACTGGGTTACCATCCTTTTGTTGACCCACACATTGCGGCTTTGGTATATCAGGGTTAGGCATGTAAATCCTAAAAGAAGTTAACCCGCATGCAACAGACTCAGGTTGATGCCTCAAATTAGATCCGTCACTACATGCCTGGCAAACCTTTGCCCCAATTTTGTAGCCCACTCCTGGGCCAGATCCCCCTTCCCAGCTTTGACAAGACATGGACATGTTACTCCCAATCATGAACCCATCTGTCTTGAGTATCAACAGCTTAAAATTTTCGGCCAAACATCAAGAAACATCTGACATGTGAAGAAGCAGGGCTTTCGAATTCTTTTAATGTCTAAGCAAAGGATCAATTGTGAACATTTTGCCTGTTAAGAATGATCCAGCAGCAGAATGCAGCAAGATTTTCAGGCAAGCTCAATGCACGAAATCACCTCACAGAACGACTTTGTCATCTCAACAGAAACGAACACCCTTTGGGAACCTGATTGTTAATGGAAAAAGTAAGAACCAAATACTAGTTTAACTGAACAAATTATAGAGAGTAGAGCTCACACGCATTCACTAGTCTCCTTGTATAAAGGCAGCAGAGCCATATTTCATGAGAGACTGATCCTCAAATTTGGTGAAGTTCGTCATGCTCCTCACCTTGCTGGCAATGAAGACCTCGAAAAGGAAATATCCAGGCCTTATTCATGGCTGTTTGGAAACAGATTCGATCTTCACAAACCCAATCTAGTAAACAAAATTGATTCGATCTTGAAATTTCCATGCTTCTGTTCCGATGATGCTTAATCTCTGCTTCTGTTCCGATGATGCCCAAGAGTACCAGTGCTCCACCTCTGCAAAATTTGTGCCTTTTCAGCAAACCCTATTTCTAAATGGGTCGAGGGTTGCATGTGAAGGAGTCTCAATAAGCTAATTGAAAAAAAAAAACTGGGTCTAAACCATTGAACAAAGGGTGAAAGTATGCTGGTGGGTAGCAAAAAAACGCGACCCCAGCACCAGCACCAGCACCCAAAATACATTTTTTCCCACCCGTCATACATTTTTTTCCCACCCTTCACCTATATAGTACCACCTATATTCTCGCCTGCCTATTCGCTAGCCGTGCATCCGTTTATACAATCATTACTGCTTGTCCGCCCCGCATGAAAGCGACCCCCGCAATGGAACCACTAGACAAACGAACGAACTTTCGAATTTGTGTTTTTCCAAATCTCTCTTCCCCAACTTTCTCTACTCCGCCAAGCAACCCGCCGAATTTGCGCTTTTCGATTTCCACTTTATACAAACAGATCAACCATGGTAAAGAAGGTGATTGATCCGCCTAAGGCCAAGCAAGAATTCCAACGGAACCCATTATCCTGGGTAAGCAAAAAGCAACAAAACAAAATTTCAATGGGTTTAGGGTTCAACCCCGCATCTCGATTTTCTTGCATTCTTCCAGGCGGAAGAAACGTTCCCTTAAGACCGGACCTGGCTGATTGCCGAACCGAAGAAGACTTCCATGCGTGTCAAATTCCGCCAAACGAGGGCGTTCATCCCTCTCAATTTCAACGACCTCATATCTGCAGCAGAGTACAATGAAGTTTGGGATACCAACGGGGTCATTCCCCGCAAAACTTCCATTGACAAGGTGAGGCCCGAGCACCTAAGAAGCTCTAATAGAGCTTCGAGCAAAATATACCCTGGACGGGTTGAAGAACGAGAAGTTAGAAAGACAATTATCATACCTATTTGCATTCAATAACCGCCCGAGCAAAGCGGGATCCACGCGAGTTCAAGGTTAATTGGGCAGCCAGCTTGCGGCAAAAGAGTAGAGCCTACAAAGAAGAAGGTTAAAAGTGAACCGCAAGCGTTGCTCCAAAGAAGCGTAAGTGGCGAGGCCAAAGAAATCTCAAAGAAACCACAAAGACCAAAAGCATAGCGTAAAGGCCGCCGTGGAGGCACCGGTATTAAATTAGAAGGGAGGCCGTCCATAAGGAGCTTTTGATCGCGGCCCAACAAATTTTACACAACTTATGGGGAGAACATATCACGCCGAAGTCCTATGCAAAGATTTGCAGAAACCCTAGACACGCAGCTAGTCGATTTAGTCTCCAAGAAGGAGCTAGTTGTCCACCCCGTGCTAAGGGAGCTTTCTTCTTGGCTTCAAGAGAAATTGCGAAAATTAAAGACAACATCTCACGCCTTCAAGCAGTCACAGTCCCGATGTCGGTGCCTCTCACGAAGCTATCGAGCTTGAGAGAGAGAAAGACATGGCAGAGTACATGCTCAAAGCCCTTGTTGAAATGGGGGTGGCCCAATAGATGAGGGGATAGTTCAACAAAAATACCACTAGCTCGCCGAGGTTGCAAACACCGGCGCAACTTGCAAAAGCCAAGCAAAGATTTACGTAATCTCAACAGGCTTAGGGAACTTACAAGGAGAGCTGGCCACCAGTGAGCATCTATCCCGTGACATTCAAAGTTGCCAATTGGAGATGAGGAGCGATGCTCCACATGGGTGGCATTCCAGGGATGATTACACCCTAAGTCCGGCTGAAATGTGGCCACGTATATCATGTCACCGCCTCGAGTTTGCTTATGGAGAAGACACACCGCCTCGAATGCTCGAAAACAGTTCCAAAGAGGGCTTAGTGGAGGAATTGGGGAAGACAGTCAAGCAGAACCCTTACATGTCAAGGGCAAAGACACAAACAAATAGTTGAGACAATTGACCTAGATGAGGTGGTAGCTACAACCCGTATAGCAACAGGAAAAGGAAGCATGTCAAAACACCTCTTAGTAAAAGGACCCCCGGACACAAGTCTACAAGGACTCGAACTCCACAAGCAAGAACAGCCAAAAAAGGTACACGTTTGTTTCCTGAAGTGGGTACATTAGAAGCGCAGTAGACGCGGAACGAACGGCCGCAGGCAAAGCGGTCAGACACATTGCGGCACACGAAAAGCACTGTGCTAAAGACACCAACACGGTCCAAAGCAGATTCCAGTAGTTCTGACGATGCTGAGAAATACAATATAGTTCCAAATTCTGCAGCAACCTCTACAAAGGCCTCCTCTAACACTGTTGATGCAGGGGCAGACAAGGATGTTGAAGACCAATATAGTGGATAAGCAGTGAACAAGGTTGTGAGCCGAATCACAGAAAGCTCACAAGGTCCGGGACCAAAAGGTCCCGGACCCCGAGAGTGAGGGTGAGTCGATGATTCGTTGATGAGGACGCGCCTATAGGCGGGCACTAGGAAAAAAAAACAGCTGCCTAATGTAATTTATATGTACTCGTTTGGGGGCCAATTTTGTTTGCACAAGACTTGGCAAAACGATCGTTAAAAGGTTTTGTGTAATACCATAATATATGTTTTTCCCCCATTGTGTCCTTGTAAAATTTGTTTCGAGTTTCAACCTAGGGATCAATATGCATTTGCATGCGTAAGAGAAGGCAGCCACAAGTGGTGCTTATCAAATCTGAGGTCAAGATAGTGAGAGAACCCGCATGGATAATGAAGAAACCAAAGTGCAAAACAAACTCTTACATATAAAAAGTGCAATCCAATATTTAAGTTCAAGCAGCTTATTTTACTTGTCTTATTTCACTTGGCATAATGTCCCGCCAGTTTCAAGTTGGTAATTGTAGCACCACTTTTTGATTTTGCAGAGACCAAGGACCCTAAGCCACCACTTGGTACGGGTTACCGATAGCCGTGAAACACCCATACATTGGGGACACGGGGAGATACTAGTAAGGATGTATCTAGCTATGGCTATCAAGACTCTCCATCACCGGTAGCAAAGATAAACCGTAGTCCAAAGAGGGTCGCAAAAGAATTTCCAAAGACGCCCGGATAGCACTTCCCAAAGACAGATCCCAAAGCCGCGGACAAGCACGATGCAAACCATCGACAAAGGTTGCAAACGCCGAGGGATGGACACCCGTGACGGAAGTGCATGGTGCTTGACATAAATGGTGTAATCGGGCACGCATAATAACAGAGGAGAATGAATCAAAAATCTTGCATCCACCACAAACGAACCATGTTGTAAAAGAAACCGCAAGTAAGTACCTCATTTGCGCACCCGGGGTATCATGAGTTTGTGGAGTGGGCACCGCAGAGGTTTGATGTTGTGATTTGGAGTGCTTCTCTACTTGAATACAAGGGATATGGTGGATGCATTGTTCCCGATCTGCCGCACTGCATTCTTGAAGATATATGGTCAAGAGCATTGCTATGCATGCGAGCATCCAACCAAAGATTTAAAAGCAACTATTTTTCAAGGAGTTGAAGGTTGTTCTTGAGGATTTTCCTCAATATCATGGTATGATTTTCTTGGTTGATGACAGCCGCACAAAGGGTTTCTAAACCCCGCACACACAACCGCTCTGTTATGCCTTTCAAGGGGCAAGAAGAGGACAATTTTTTTTTCGAAGTTTGTGTGTCCCGGCTTTGGAATACTTGGCCTCTCATACAAGACAGAAACGATCTCACAAATTGATTTCACTCGATGCATGGTTGGCCCCGGAGACGATTGCAAAGGTCGGGATTACCGCCTCAACAACTACCTTGTCTCAAAATTTACTATATCCTCAATGCTCCTATTGAAGTACAAAGGCAGCTCTTTGGGCACCCTTCCCGCGACGAGCATAGATTTGAGGACTTCGATGACTTATGAAGTAACCATTGTACACTACTTTTTTGTAATATATGCGATTACTTTGTGTTATATCTTGAGTATTGAGTGATCTTGTAAGATGTCTCAAATGTTGAGTGTACAATTTTACGTAATATATATCAAGCTTACTCTCGCAATACTACAAGCATTGTTTCCAAAGACTAAAATACTCCAATACAAAGACTACTACAAGCATTGTTTCCAATACTAAAAGACTCCAATACTCACAAGCATTGTCTCCAATATAATGATCAAAATTTGAGACAAGTACACAAGTAACTACGCACTGTTAAAATGATAAAACAACTAGGTCAAAGCATATTCAACCTTCATATGGCGGTATCAAGGATCATCCGGTGAGTAGCCCGATCAAGGGAAAATCTGTTAGTGCCGTGAATCGATTCATCTCAAACTTGATGGTCGATACGTGATGATCGTATCGAAGGTCGGGACCTTTGTCTTCAAGTAGCTCCCAAGTACCATCGGGGCCGACAAAGATAGTACAAACCAGCCAACACATGTTCATCGACATTGAAGGTTCGACCCAGCTATCCTTGACAATTACACAAGGATATGCCTCGCTTAACACATTTGACCACATAGAAATCTGCATTCTCCCGATTTCCCTCCTCGGCTTCAACAAACAAAGTTATCACCTTCCTCTATGTTTCCACTAAGCCATTCCATCCATCACCTTCAAAAAATGCCTCATCGATTTAGGCTTTCGCACCTTCACCAAAAAGACTTTTTCTCGGGCTTTAGAGTAACATATTTCCAATTCTTTAACCTCTGCTTGTTCACACAAGATGACCAGGTTCCTTTCAAACAAGTTACCCGTAAACAACTTAAACCTCTATGAGCCACCCTTGTGCTTGATTTGGCCAAGTATGTCCCGATCTTTGTATTTCCTTCGTCCCTTCTACCCCGGGCACGATCCGGCCCGGTCATCTATCAACATCATCCTTTCCAATGAACCAAAAGTGCACGCGCAAAAGCCAAGAACAACTATTGCGGTTCACATATAGTACTGAGGCACATTACAAAGATTACACGCCGATAAAAGCGGATAAAAGCACTTTGTGAAGCGGATGAAAGCACGTTAAAAGCGGATGAATGCAGGATGAAAGCATATTACCTCTTGATGTCCCCGTTCTTCGGGCACCTTCATTCCAACTCATAGCGAATTCACGCGGGCATCGGCCAGCACCTAAATCTCACTCCATCATACTTGAGCTGCTCTCTAGTGAATGCCCCTTTGAGGATCGCCCCTTGCCCATCGTGCTCTCCCTTACCATGGGCTGTCCCAAAGAAATTCCATATTATTTCCTTCCCTAGCTCGTGGTGATATCTTGGTAGGAAATAGAATGGTCCGCAGATTTGAATTGGCTAGAACAACCATCCCACCAAACTATATGCCCGAGAATTCTACACCATTTGATACTAGCCATGAATTGTGCTTTCCAAGACAAAGGTTGCACAAAAAGAGTGTCATGAATCTTGTCATCACTCAAGTAAAAATGGGTTTCCTTCAATAGCTTTCTGATCCCAGAGCTGCTGTCCATCCTAAGAATTGTTATCTGGTCATTGTGCCAATGCTGGCTTTGAACCTCCCTTTGTATTTTGATGTCAGTAATTCAAGAAAATCAATTACGTAAACAATGGTGCCATCTTGGATATTGTCCAAGCAACTCTTGAATTGCATGGCTCGCCACCTAGCCCCATAATTGTGTGACACGAATATCTTCAACGTGGAACACGATATGAAATGAAAGCCTTCACCGCCGTTCTCTCTTGTAAGACAATCTAAGAACCGGCTTTGGTCCTTTCTTTTTTTTCCCCTTGCCATTTGAGGTCTCATCTTGTCTTTGCAGCTTCAGTCACGTGGTCCCACCAAATACCTTGGATTTCTTACTTTTGTTTCCCTTCTTCTCAACTTGTCTTTGCAGCCTTCAAGTCATGTCCTACCAACCGCCTTGGATTTCTTACTTTTGTTTCCATTCTTCTCGGCCTTTGTGTCGCAGCTTCAAAGCCGTGTCCCACCAGCTACCTTGGACTTCTTACTTTGGTTTCCCTTCTTGGTGGCATTAGATCTTTTCTTTCTGCGCCACCGGCACTTCCTTTTGGTAACGCAGGCCGCAACTCCATCGGCTTCTTACGTCTCCACTGGAATCAGAACAAGGTCTCAGCATATAAAAAGAAGATCGCCAAGCAAGTTGAAAGCACAAAAGCGATGGTCGGTAGCGATGACAAAGACATATCGGCGTAGCTTCAAAAAACAATAAAGAGAGTATTACCTTTTCAAACGTCTTCCATTCAAGCAAGAACTTCGTGATTCTCTCTTTCTCTTGGACATATAGGAAGACTTTTTCGTTATTACTTCGACATGTCCGCATCAAGCGATCATGTTTATACCATTCTTCACCCTCGCTCTTGTTGCAAACCACGCCCCTCCGTGAGCTCATTTTGGTTGAGTCATAATGTATGTTGGTCGGCGGACACTTCTCACCAGTCCACAGACCTCGCAGTGCACTTGCACTCTTCACCATGGAATCCGGTTTTATGACCTTAATGCATTCGATGCTACCCCGCATACTCCAACTTCATATGGTATATGCAACAACAAGGTTTCCCTTTACGATACTTTCTTCACATAAATAGGCTTCAACTTCTCCGAAAGCCTTTAAGCAAACAGGGTGTTCGGGATGTGCCTTTTTGTATTGTTGATATAGCCTGCAAATGAATGGTGGCCTTTGGTTAGAAATAGCGAGAAAAAAAAAGTTTGTATGGAAACTTATACCTGTGGTGACCTCCGAAGGTGCAAGGATAAGAAATTTTAAGCCCCGACTCTCCAACAAGTGTTCACAACATCTTTCTTGCAAGGAGAGACTCACTGCTTTCTTTTCTTTCGAATTACGGTATGCTTTGCTTGCAAGCGGGGTGAGAGAATCGCACCTCAACCTCTTTTGGAAAGCGGACCACGGACCATTTCCAAGGAAGGCTTCCGATTTCCTTAATGCGGCGAGCTTGCAATTGTTGACCTCATGCAACCTATCATAAGAAATATTGCACATGTATCAATGAACATATCCCAGCCAGCATCACTCAGCAGATACAAGCACTTGAAAGCATGAAGAAGCACAGGCATGAAGACAAGAAATAGATGTACCTAACAGCCCTGCCATAGTGGAATTGCATCTCGAATTTGTGGAAGAAGCCATCACAAGTGTTGAGGTTCTGGCTCTCCAAATATCATGGTTCCTTTGCCTCTTTGTGGTCGCCATTGTCCTTGTTTCAAGTTGTTGAGCAAAGCACTCCCCGCCTTGCACTCCTTTGGATTTGGCAAAGTCCAGGTTCTGAGATTTCCATTTCGTTGTGATGAACCACCCTCTTCATCACATCAGCCTTGAGTTCTGGTGAATGCTTTTTGGTGAGCTTATTGAAGTAATCAACTACTTGCTTGGCTATTTCTTGCCTGCGTCTCATGCTCAGATCCTCCCGTTCAACCGCTGCTCTTTTCATCTTATTCCTTAATCTGTATTCTCTCTTTCTCTCTGCATCCAATTTCTTGTAAATTGCAGAGGAAACTGGATCTTCACGTGATATTTCACGTGTTGGATTGACATCCAACAAATTTGGAACACTTGTATTGGGATTCATCGGGCGAAAATCCAATGCTAAACGCTGATTGCCTCCAGGGCCCGGTATCGTGGAGCCATGAAATTCCCGAGAGGGAGGATAATTGAATTGGAGGGAGAATTTTCGCCCCATGACGGCAATCCAATTTGCAACGTACTACCACACCACTCGCGCGAAAATCCAGCCAAAAACCCACAATCATTATCCTAACGGTTCATTCGTGAGGTGGACGTGTTAGTACATGAAGGGCGTAAAAAAAATGACGGGCAGTTACGCTTAAAGCACCCCAAATTAAGCAAAAGCAGGGGTGCTTTAAGCGGGCTAAAACCCTGCTATAAGCATGCGTCCGGACGCATGCTTTTGCTACCCACCAGCATACTTTCACCCCAAAAAACACTAAAATTAATGCAGGCGTATATGCACTTTAGATATACTAATTAGTAGTTCCCATGCAATACGCTTTCGAAATCATATGAAAACCATAGGAAAAATAGTACAAAAATACAAAACCAACCCCCTGTGATTATGTTAGATAGTCTAGTTTATGTGTTTTCTACGCATACATTATATGTTTTTTAATGGCATTAGAAGCTTATAACTTCTTGTAATTGTTGTTTTCAAAATTTTGATGAATGTCAAAGAGTGGTTTTATCTATTATATTCACACCAGTATGTATTTCAAATTTTTCTGTTCTAAGTATTCATGATGATCTATATACAAACGGAATTCCAAAATTGCCTCCCATTCCTGTTCCCGTTTCGAATTTTGGGTCCAAGTTCCCGTTCCCATTCCCATTCCCCTTGTGGGTAGCTATGATCCCCATGGTATAGATGAGGCAAACCTATGGTTTGACTCTCTGAGCACATGTAAAATATAGGGTTTTTGACGAGGAACACTGAAAGGAGGCAATATAAGAATGCAAATGGGCATGCAAGAACATGGGTCTAATTAAGTGGGAGTGCTTGCATTAGAAGAAGAAGAAGAAGAAGAAGAAGAAGAAGAAGAAGAAGAAGAAGAAGAAGAAGAAGAAGAAGAAGAAGAAGAAGAAGAAGAAGAAGAAGAAGAAGAAGAAGAAGAAGAAGAAGAAGAAGAAGAAGAAGAAGAAGAAGAAGAAGAAGAAGAAGAAGAAGAAGAAGAAGAAGAAGAAGAAGATATTATCTTTTGATTCTTCAAATCATTGGGAAGAGAAAAAGAAATCCAAATATTGACATGTATTTATTTGACATCAAGGCAAGCTATGGTGTCTAGGTTGGCGGAAGCATCGTTTTAAAACGCAAAAACCTTTACACTTATTATGGTATTTGGTGCATCTATTGCATGAAAATAAATGACGACGTGTATTTAATCCTATATAATGGCATCACAAATTAGTAGGGGTTCAAACCTTGCAAAGAATATATGGTTCCACAATTAAATTTAAAATATGGGATAAAGAGACTTTTGAAAATGAGACATTTGGAAATATTTAACAATGGTCTATTGCTCTAAATAGCTTATTTTGCCTAAAAGAAGGCAAAAATGTCAATGGATAGAAATTGGCTAGGAAATAAATGCATGTAAAAGTACTTTGGCATATTGTTCATAAACGGAAAGCATGGAGATAAGATAACACTGCAAATAGATAGTTAGATGATATTACGAGCACTTGGTGACCATATACATGAGAATATCACTATGGAAAATATTTAGATGATATTGACCTTAATGGTTGACGAAATTTGGCAAGGGCATAATGTAAAATTGGTCCTAACCTAAGGGCTTGGCGCCAAACCTATTTCTGAAGATCCAGAGATACATAAATGGCTCCGGTTTTGCCGAACACAACTGGATTCTTGCTCTGGTTTCATCCTTGATGATGCATGCAGATTCTTTTGTGACCTTATGCATGGTCATTCCCTAAGGAGGAGTCGTTAATGGCAGTTTGCATTCTCTGATATGAAGTAGCTGTAAGAGCTTCTAAACTAGCGGCTGCTAGGGCTTTATATTGCTTCAATGCCTTCAGAATAGAGCTCTATTGGTAAGTTTCTGATTGAAATGGCCCATATTTGTGAATTTCGAAATTAACATGAGGTTTAGGGGATCCACATCTTATTTCCAAGAAGATTGTGAAGCAAAATACAGTTTCTTGGAGTCGTCTCCTGCATAAAACGGCACTGCCTAAGGGTATTTTGCCTCTTAAGTCATGTTCTTACTGCAGATTTTTAACCTGAGACAAAGGTATAAACTTTGATTAAATGGTTATATGCATATTCCTATTGCCAAAATCGTGGTCAATACATCTGCATTTACAGACAATATGGCAAAGATTTGATGCTATGGATTGATAACAGACTTGTTATGGCTGATCTGCGGCAAGCTTATCTGCGGCATGATTCTGCATTCTGCAGGACACCCTATGAAGATACAAACAAGAAGCAATTTTTAAAGGAGCTCCAAATCAGGTTTGGGAAATTAAATACGTCTGATTTCACTTTCAAATTTTCTATGGCCATGTTCTATGGCTATTTGTCTCATTTATACATACTTAGACTATGAATTTGGAGAATGTCCGCCTAGTAATACTTTTAGGCATTTGATTTAGCTTTCCAATGCCTGATGTTTCAATGCAAACAGAGTTACGGTCTATTAGATATGGTCATTTCCCCAATCTGATGTTAATTCAGAACAAAGAAAGTATTTGTCTTGTTTAGACAAAGTTAGACTACGATTTTGAAAAAGGGTCGCCTAGCATTAATTTTAGGCATTTGATTAATCTCTGTAATGGCTGTTGTTTCAAGGCAAACAGAGATACGGTCTAGTAGATATGGTCATTTTTATAATCTGTTGTAAATGACATTCAATCCATGACTAAAATCTATTTAGTGCTGGATTTATGGTTGTCATGATAGGCATCTTCATAACATAAGCTGTATATTACCTGTATGATAAAAGTTCAAGTTTGTTATGCTAAGAAAGTCCTTGTTTCTATGCTAGATATTCCTAAAAGCTTACAAGTTATTCTATGATACGATGTACAGTTTGAGAAGTTAAAAATGCTACACTTTATATACTATAGATTTGACGTTGGTTCTTTGTAATATGTAAAGGATTATGCACTATGAAACTGATTATCAAGTAACCAGCTAGATTTGGGATCAAGAAATTGGTTCTCATCTAATGTTATAGCTTGATATTGGTTGATTATTTACATATTTTTACTTGAAAATTCCGATGAAGTTAATATTCCATTTCCTTTTTTGTTAATGTCCACCTCAGGGCAAAAGGATACAATTGGTGATCAGTGATAAACTGAGAGACCCAATGTACCTTTTGGCCCTTGCACATTTACCATTATCATGCTAATTGTGTATTGATTGGCTGCAGGTACGGGTTCTCTCCTCTAATTGTCTCCATTTTGCTGTTAGAGTTGGCGTTAACGCGGAAGAGGATGGAATATGCTACGTCAAGATTCAAAGTTTACTTTACACTTCATACTTTCAAATTCAAAACTTCATAGTTGTAAGATTTAAGTTAAGATTTAAGTTTATAGTTGTAAGATTGATTACCTTATATGTTATACTTTCAAGATTGATTACCTTATACTTTCAAATTCAAAAACGTTATGTACAAATTGGATATGCTAATATGGAAATGATGATATGAATTATTTTACTCAAGATTTTTATTTTTGGATATATTTTTCAATATAGTAAATTATATGGGCTAAGGTTTGTGGAGTGCCTGATGTGGCCTGGCCTAAAAAACCAGGGTGGATATTGGGATAAGTGATCTTGCCTTGAACAAGGTTCTTTTAATGTAATTGTTTGCATAACTGTGACTGTAGTCTTGGCAAGAACATGTACGAAGAAGAAGAAGAAGAAGAAGAAGAAGAAGAAGAAGAAGAAGAAGAAGAAGAAGAAGAAGAAGAAGAAGAAGAAGAAGAAGAAGAAGAAGAAGAAGAGATTTTAAGGACGAAGGGTTTTTGAGCCTATCAATAAACTCGAACAGATTTTGAAAGAAAATGAAACAAATTAGAAGTTCATTAACATTTATTATCTTCTTATCATTATAAGAAGATAAATTCAATTGTCAAAACCAGATAAGGGAGAGAAAGAAGATGAGACAAGCTGAAAGAAAAGTCACATCTGGGCATCTCACCTAGATATAAACCAGAATACAATGCTAGAATAGAATGTTGAATAAAACATTGAAGATTAATAAAACTATTACAACCGGATTAAAAGACCTCGCCCTTTCGAGAAAAAACTTTGGCCATAATAGCGTCACTAACTAATAGGGATCTAAACTGAATAGGTACAACAATGGCTAATCAAATCTGTTCAAGATGAAACTTGCAAATACAAGGTCGTCTCCACAAATAGTTGAGTTGAAACCTTCAAAACTATACTTCCAACATCATAGTGCACCACACCTCTACATAAATCAAATATCCCAAACATACTCCAGGTCAATTTGGTGGAGTTAAAGAAGATGCCTTGCCACATAAATCAACCCAGCAAAACAAAATGCGAGGGTCTCATCACAATAATATAGCGCACAAAACACAAGACATGAGGGTCTCCCAACATAGGCACGAGGGCCAACCAACACTGGCACGAGGATCAAGCTTCCACAAGCACATAACAGCAACTGGCACGAGGGCCATAATTCACAAACAAGTACAATGGTATGCGGCCCTTCCCACACACTAGGAGTCAAATGAATAAACTAAGGCTGGCAGTCAGAGTGGATAGGTGATTAGTTAAATCAATGAGGAAGTAGCATGACCCCATAGCTATTGAGAACCAAGTTTTGAACTTGCTTCCCATTCCCAACTCCATTCCCAAGGGTTGGCGAGAGTTCCGGGAACTATCCAAGTTCGCACCACAAGTGCTACTAGGAACTACATTCTGAACGAACTTCCCATAAATAGAAATTTTAAGTTCCCGACAACAAAAAATTTCTAATCAAATTATCAAGGAATTTAAAAAGAAATCTCGAATATTATCAAAAAATCTTTATTTTGCTTCCCCCCTTTTTGGTCTGCTGCGTAAAATGGATGTCAGATAATCTGCTATCATCTCTACCTAGAGCTTTTGCACTCTGCCGTCGACTTCTGCAGTAGTAGAGGAGCCTACTGTCAAAGTTTGAAACCTATATCCTCAAAGATCTCGATCCTTTAGCAATACCAGTCTTAGACATCAGTATAAAACTCAGTGGTGAGTCCTCCCGTAGCACCAGTCTTAGACATCAATATCAGACTCAATCTCTCTTCAATCACATTCTGAATGTTTTTTCTAAAAGTAGGATACTAACTGGATGGGTCCGACCTCTGTGTCATGCCTTCTGCTATCTGACTGGAGTCTGGAGTCTGCCATGCTCTTTGCCATCGAAATTTCTGAGAGGTCTGTAAGTTTCTATCCCATATTCTCGAATTTTATCTGTTAAGTTTCTAAACCGCATGCTCGCTTCTATCCCACATTCTCGATTTTTATTTTCTTTTTTTGAAAGCAAGGATATTGGTCCATCCTTTGCCTGTAGAAGCAATGCTCTCTGCCTGCTATCTGGCTGGAGACTGACCCTACCTTGCCCTCTGCCATTGGAATTCCTGAGAGAAGAACAACAAGCAAACTTATATCTATAAGTTCCAAAGCTTTTGATGTAAATTAGATGGGCATTTGACAATATATTGATGTAAATTATATTAGGCATTGCAAAAATTGAACAGGATCCTCTTCTATCGTGAGGCTTAAGATTGGCCATGTTATGCTGTGCATCTAGTCTCTATATTTCATATTCTCTATATTTCTAGTCTCTATATTTCATATTCTAAAACCTTAGGCAAACCCGTATTTCATATTTTAAAATCGTAGGCACCTCAATCATAAATGACTATAATCAAAACGAGAGGCACTTAGAGGCCCCAACATATAGTTTGGCCATAGGATAGATAGATCCGACGGCTGAGGTAGTTCAAGGCACATCTCATTTACAATATATAGCACAATATTAGGGGTTCTAGGGGGATTTGATATGGATGCATCAAGGGGGGTGCACATTTGTAGTGTGTAAATACCATCAGCGAATGCATTTAGGGGTTTTTTTATTAGCATTTGCTTATGCACATGTACACAGTTGCATGAAAAATACTAAGGGGTATAGAATATGTATAAATATATGTAAAAAAATAGAATAGAATAGAATAGAATATACATTAATGTCCCTTGTGCCACGAGGCCCCTGGACTTGTGTAGCATGGGCGAGCTCCCTAAAAAGGGCGCTACTAGCGCATCACACTGTTATGATGTAGCCTTTTCTGAAGGCTGACTTTTTTCTTTTATTACCAGCATCCCACTTTACCTCGGCTTCGTGGCCGTGCAGTGATGCGTCCTTATCAATCAGCTTTTAACTGAACAATTTGTATGGGGCTTTTATGACCCGTTTTTGTACGGATCATATTACGAGCCCTCTTTCACTGTGTACTTCTCTATGTCTGGTCATCATTCTCTGGATCACATCTGCCAAGTCTCAAAGTGATTCTGTTATTGTCATCAGAATGTAGACCGGTTCCCCCCATCTTATATTTCTGTATTTGTCTCTGATGTCTCCGTAAATCGGGCAATCTTGACCATGTGATTCTCATCCTCTACTCTCCCATCATCACAGATTCTGCATATCCTATCCTCCTTGTCTATCCCTCTCCACCTATCTTTTTCGATTCTTAGATCATGACTTCCCATCCTGAATCTAGCCAAAATGTCTCTTCTGTTCTTCCCCAGTATGTTATCCCGATACATCTGGTGTCCTATTTGCTGATCTGGGTTGAAAACTTGCATGAGCCAAACTATCTTGGGTCCTGTGTGTTTTTGCAGCCATGCTCTTGTGGCTCGGTCTGCCCACTCCTCATTCCATTGCCCTTCCTTTATTAGGTCGCTCAAGTTTAATCCCATCCCTCTGGTCCAGTTTGCCACATCTTTAAACCATCCACTGCCTATGAGGATGTGTGATTTTGCTGATTCTGTAATTGCAATACTAGACAATTTCCCTTGAATGTCTCCTGCATTGTCCCTGATCAAGTACCTTATGATTCTCTCCCATGCTCTCACCTCCATTGGTTTTTGCCCTGTTTCGAGGATCATGATTGTCAGTGGCGTATTTGTCCTTACTTTAAATTCCTGTCTGTGCCACTGCCTAAGAATTCCTTCCTGCTTTTCCCATTTTCTATCTGTTAGGCCTGGCCCCCAGGCTTCTGCCCCATATAGCTGAGTGGTGGCTACCACTGCACTGTATAAGTAGCATTTGATGTCCCAGTCTATTATTCTGCTTCTGTTGCAAAAATTCTTCATGTTGAAGTAACTCCCTATAGCTGATTGAAACCTGGCGTCTGCTCCTTTGGCCCATTTTCCTGTACCATGTGCATCGTACCCTAGATATCTGTATTCCGTTGCTTGCTCTAGATCTTTTTCCTTATATCTGAAGGGTCTATGCCTGTTCTTATGACCAAAGATGACTATCTTAGTTTTTGTTAGATTTACAGTCAGGCCTGTTTCTTCACAGAATTGTTCTAGAATTTTTAGCAGTCTGTGCATCCCTTTGTTCTTTGTGGCCATCATACTTAGATCATCAGCATATAGCATAATTGGTACCTTCGTGTCTCCTAGCGTAGGGGCGTATTCGTCCCCTTGCTGTTCTGCTATGTATCCCTGCAAAGCGTCTATGTATATTCCAAACAGAGTTGGGGATAACGGGCAGCCCTGTTTTACGCCTGTGTCACAGATTATTGGTTGTCCTTCCTGTTCCATCTTGGCATATACCTTATGATATAATCTTGCAATCGACCCTACCATATTTATCGGGGCTTGCATATCCATCAATCTTTGTAATAGCTTCTCCCTCGGGACCGTGTCGAATGCTTTCCTGAAGTCTACAAAGCAACAAATGATCTTTCTTCCCTGTGCTTTGTTCTGTTCTATTAATATCCGGAGAGTCACTAGATGATCGGTGGTTGAGTGCTCTGGCCTGAATCCTGCTTGTCCTTGTGCTCTCATGTTTCCTTCTTCTGCCCATTTCTTTAATTTGTTATCCAGTACTTTTCCAAACCATTTTGCGAAAATGGAGCTCACCATTATCGTCCTATAATTTCCTGGATCCTGCCTGCTTCCTGCCTTATGTAGAGGTATGACTCTATTGTATGTCCATCTGTCTGGGAGCCTATGGGCAGAGAATACATATAAAAGTAGAAATATTCTATGGAGTATACATGTAGATGGATGGATGGAAGTATGAAAAAGGGTTTTCTATTAGAATAATGGTAAATAAGAGTTTTTACCTAACCCCATCTTCACAGATGTCATATCGAATATACATATAGATGAACCCCCTGAGGAATGCATAAATCAACATTCTTGATACTGCAGACTATACCCCTACATTTGAATGAATTATTTCAAAAGTATATATATAGATTCAATAGAAAAAAATAAGCACATTACCTCGCTGGTGGCATTGGTTAAAGCATTCTTAATAGGATATTAAGTTATTTTGGTAGGGGTTTGAGACTTCGTATTTCATATTCTAAAACTTTAGGCAGACCCGTATTGAGATAGAGTCTTTATATTTCATATTCTAAAACCTTAGGCGAACCCGTATTGAGATAGAGTCTTCGTATTTCATATTCCGAAACCTTAGGCAAAACTTGTATTTTATACTTGAAAATCATAGGCATCCCCAATCATAAATGACCATAATTAAAACGAGAGGCATGCTCAATGGGTGGCCAAACATACAATCAAGGCCATACGATTGATGGATCTAACGAGCGAAGTATTCCGGGGCGTGCCTCGTTTAAAATATATAGCACAATAACAGGGAGTTTCATTTGTGTTTTTGTGCGCTTCCTAACATAGTTTACATATGATTTTGAAGTCGTATTACATGCTATCTACTATTTAATACATCTAGGATGGGCTGTATTTTCTTATTAAAAATCTACATTCTCCATGGTTTACCCTCTCCATTTTCCATAACCACATTTTTTCAAAAAAGCAAGGGCATGCAGAGTCGAGCTGTAGATGCTAGGGTTGAACTTCAAGGAATAAGTTCAGCCATGTACGAATCTATAACCCAAATAAACCACAGAAGTTTGGAGTTCAATTATGGACGCTATGCGAATCTTTATCCGGTTATTGCTTGCAATTCTCCATCTATGATAAGATTGCGCAGAAAGAGGGGCTCGCATTTTATGCCGTGTCTCACCTTGTATCCAAGTTATTCTTGTAGGCATCATGTCTTTTTTGACCGCTATTTCACTAGCAAGAAGCTTCTTGATTGGGTTTTGGCAAGGCGTCAAGGTGGCTGTGGTAATGAAGAGTAATTGCCATAAGATGTTCCCATTGAAAGAGCTGAAATTATCATCAAGCAAAAGGGATAATGGTCCAACAGGTACGTATAAATTTTCCGTATTGTGAAAAAATCTGGAATTATAGTTTGTGCATAGCAAGGTAAGGATGAGATACTACTCACATCCAATTAAACAATAGAATAGAATAGAATAGAATATGATTTTATCGTCCACGGAGACCAACTGGCCTATGGGACCCAAGTACAAAGAGAGAGCAGCAGGCGTATTACTACCAGGATTAAAAAACCCCCGCCCCGAGAAGAGGTTGGTCAAACTGGCAAAGAGAGAAGAAGTTTGAGCTCCTGAGGTAGCAACAGCATATAATAGGCATAAAGCTATATGTGATGTTCATGATAGAATGTGTTTGGCTGCAAATTACAGCCTAGAGAAGGAAATGGTTCAATGGAAGTGGTGACATGTCTTATTTTGGGGAATACTAGACTCTGTTCTAACCAATGCTTAAAATATTCAAGCATTGGAATCCAGATATTTCACACTATCAATTTCTTATGCAATTGCAATGCCAACTTGTTGAGAATACTTTAAATGGTGGACTTGTGACACACAATTCCTTTTCCTCATGTAGCTGGACTCACAATACAAATTATAAAAGTGAAGGGGAGCACAGAGTTTGTGCAGTACATGCTACGTATATTAGAAAAATGCAATGGTGTAGTCCATGATTCTGCCAAGGCAGCACGAACACAACTTTTTTTGTGAAGATTGCAAAGTTTATATATGCCCTGGAGCTTGTGATAGGTTTCTACATTCAGAGGAATGGTCTAAGTTGGAAGCAGATAAGAAAAGAGCTTTGAAACATATGAGAGTTACAACCAGGTCTGCACATGATATTTCTAAATTTGTTGTTTGCTCTATTAATGTAGCTCATGCATTTGTTGTGATGTACAAAAAAATGTAATGGACTGGTTCTAAAAGTTGCAAAAGTAGTCAAACATAATCTCCAACACTATGCTGATTCAGTACATGCATAATCTCCAGAACCAGGTCTACAAATTGGATCAGGTTTCCATTCTATTATCTTGTTATAAGCTGTTGAATGTTGTTCAATGATGTTGATGTTATAGAGGAGCATCATAGGCTTTACTCTGTTAGTTTGTTCCTGACTATTTCAGATGCTCATGATTTACGGTGATTTATAACAGGTTCTCTGCCTTCATCCAAGAAAGCCATCTTTGTACAATTTGTTGCGATCGTATAGTTTGTGGACATCTATAATTCTCTTGACAGTAATTTGTGGACTTTTATCATCCTTTTGCCAGTATACTAAATGTGAATATATCAGGAGTACATGTGGGTGATATCTCTGTAAGGTAGATGCAAACTTACAACAGGTTCTTTACCTTGTTTCATCCAAGAAACCTAAGTTGTCTACTGTTGGAACACAAAAGCCTACTAGCATAAATCTGAAATTTAAACCGAGATGATGCACGATTGCTTGTAATCTTGGCCGAAACAGTGGGTCCATGGTTTTGTATTAGAAGCAATTGTTCTTTTTCCAAGGTATACACACCCACAAGTACTAATCTACAGGAAATAAAAAGCTAGTAATACATAATAGCAACAATGTTTTGGATCATATGTATAAGAGTACTGAAGCCTATATACATATACATAACACTGAAACCTAAGCTGCCGAGATCTGTATCCATCTTATAATCTCTGATAATCTCTATCATCACGATTGCATCTCACATTTGTATCAATTTCAATGGTTTTTATGTAAATATAAGGTGTCGTCCCATGCATATAAGGGAATTTTTGCCGTGTAAACAACTGGCTCGAAAATATTTTAGCCTTTGGAATGGCATTTCAGGACAAATAAGTAACGGCCCCAATTAGGTCCCAATGACCTTCATCTTTTTATGGATTTTTATTTGAGTATAATTTTCACTGTGGTTTTGGAATTTAGCCAAAGTCAAGTAAATGCCCATGTTTATTTGTTTGACATTTTGTAATTCATAAAAGGCCTACAATCCACCTACACAAAGCAAACATCTAAATTTGATAATTTTTCATGCCATGATTCTCAAAATGGAATGAAAATATCAAGGAGACATTGTTTTTCCCTAAACATTGATGCTACATAGCACATATTCTTGAAGTTATGCTTGATTTCTTTAAAACCTTCACTAGTTACGAATAATCAAAGTTTTGGTCATTGAAAGACCCAATTGGATCCCTAAAAGATTTCTGGGACATAAACTTCTAGGAATTGTTTCTCCATAATTACACCATAGTTATTTCTAGGAGTTTCTTTGTTGAATAATCCACAAGATGTTTGGATTGTAATTTATAGGAAAATTCAGATTTGTAAACTAACATAAGAAATGTTAAACATTGTCGTAATAGTTTTGACCACCTTGCACTCAACATATACATACTACTTGGTAACAGAAGCTTTACAATTTTACACAATTTTGCCTTGTATTTCCAAACAACAACATAATTGAAGGGTTTGGATAAATTCTTGATCTTAAAGCTATAATAGAATTTCAAAAGAACCATACTAAAAGACTTGTTCAGGTTCATCAATCTACAACTCTAGTGTTAATGAATCAAACGTAGCAATTCTGCACTATGAACCCAGATGCATGAACAAAAACTAGCATAGCTCCACAAAACCATTAGATCCAAATATCATGTGACAGACTGAAGACGACACCATATAATGTTCCACCCCAGAGCAAGTAGATGAAGAAAGTCTCCTTCCGCCCGTTAACTAGAACCTGCAGTCCCACATGCATCAAGATACTAGAGGAAGGGCACAACGCTTTTTTAAAGTGTATTAGGTGCAAAGCTTTCACCTTCTTCTCCAACCCATATGTGTTTAAGGCCCTCCCCAAGTAAATGGGTGGTCCACATCCTTGCACTTATCCCACTCTCTTGCTTGAGTTTTCATCTCCTTAACGCCACCAGCTAAACTCCACTTAATCCTCCCGTACCAAGTGGCAGATAGATATCCTGCTTGTTTTCGAGCTCCCTTCACCAAGCTTTCTCTAGATCCCACACTACCTCCTAGCTGAAATAGGAGAGGGCGACATAAAATAACAGATCTTTCAAAAAATCCACATATTGTACTCAAGAATCCCTTGAAGAAATCTAGATTAAAAATTATTGCAAATTTGTACGCTCAAGCTAAAAAATGATAAAGTCATTATTGATCCAATCCTACAACCTTGTTATACAATGCGCAAGAACTATTCTTTTTATCCAACCAAGAAAAATTGGAAATCGAGCAAGGGGAAAAAAAAGGCAGGCTGGAAAAATTCAAATATTTCATTTGCTCCTTTCGAACATTAACTTGACCACCCATATGAATGACACATTAACTTAACGCGAACTTAAGGAAGGCTAAAATTCCTTAACATTTTGACCTTAGAAAATGTAAAAACATGGCACTTTGACCACACTTTCATGCTTCTACCCGATATTCTATACAATTTTCATGATTCAATGAGTTGAATATTAAAGCATACTATGACGCAGTTGCTTTGGATGAAATTGGTGGAAATGTGAGGAGATTGGTCTGGCAAAACACTATAAAGCGAAGCGAATAGGTTAATTGTCAAGTTGTGCATTTGTGTGTTGCAGGAAGATCAACGAAGATTCAAAGACAACTGATTGTGCTCTTCAGGTGTATATAGTCAAAGAATGAACAATGAATAGGTCAATGAAATGAAGGAACAAATTTGCTATACCTAATTCAATGGTTCTTCTTGCTTAGACATATACTTGCTTGTTTGTTTGTTTGTTTGTTTGTTTGTTTGTAGTTATTTGTATCTTATCTTGTTGATAATTTTGATTGTAGCTCTAATTTATCTCGATAGTTTCTTTCATATTCATACAAGACTAGAACATCTCCTTTATCCCAAACATGGATTATTGATGTTAAAAGGACATGTAGAGATCAATTGACCATATATGCCGAATGGTAGTTCATAATTTATTTAGATACAAAGTGTAACATATGTGTGTCCAATGGATTTCAAAAGATTTCTTTTTTATACGAAAACATTCAAATAGGAGTAGAAACTGGTATGATACTTGTTTCAAAAGCATTATTAGGTTTAGTTATATTTATTACTTGCAAATTGATGTTTGTTGACATCTTCAATGTTGTAAATGCAGTGGGTAATATAGTGATGCAACATTTTCGATTCCCTCCAATGTTTATTTTATGGAACACTTAATGCAAGGGTATTGATGATGAGGTTGAGGACGAGTGTTATATGTGTACGAGCATTGTAGTGGTGTAGCTACACTAGCAGCATGCGCTTTCGGTGCCAGCGCCAATAGGGGAGAACGTTAAGATAGGGGTACAAGTGAAAAAGGTATAGAGGGGTAAAACAATTTAATATTATCCAGTCCATGTTTGTTCTTTCCTAAGTGTCTACTTGCAAAGGACATGAAAACCAAAGCAAGTAAGGAGGCAACATGCTAAGGGGATAAAGGGGAGAGATGGGGGATGAACTTGCAGTGCAAATTGGCTTGGGTCCTGCTATCATGCTTGTCTTGTTATATGCAAGTGAATATGATCTTCCCTTTCCATAGTAAATGCCTGTAGTCCATTGGCTTTTTATATGCAACCATTGGCTCTTTATAATTATATGATACACTGAACCAACTTTATATGGTGCTTGCCATTTGCATTCTCAATCCTGTTCCAAGAAATTACTGTTCCGTTTTCAACCATGAGCACAAGCAGCAGCAAGTGTTTGCAGCAAATTGCAAGTAATGGATTGCGCAAATGTGAGAGGAGGTATAGAGGAGTTCGCAAAAGACCGTCTGGCAAGTGGTCTGCGGAGATCCGCGATTCGCGCAAAGGCGTTCGCCTCTGGCTCGGTCTCTTTGATTCTGCAGAAGCTGCTGCTAGAGTCTATGATGAACATGCTAAGAGAATCTGTGGGCACTGGGCTAAGCTCAACTTTGAAGACAACTCTCCCAAGTGGTCTGCTCAGCTTGGTATGCATTCTGAACTTAACTCACTCATTGCATTGGTGTCAAGTTGATCCAAGATTGCATTTCGCCTTGTATCGCGTGCATTTTACCTTTCGATCTCTCGGGTTCCGGGCCGAATCAGCGCAGCCCGGAACCCGAGATGCAACTGATCAGACATGGGGACTAGCAGATCTGAGTAGAGAAAGTAATGTAATAATGTGGAATGTACATTAAAGTGTGTGCCCCACATACATCAGTTTAGTTAGTAATATTGGATTGTACATTCTTCCATGTTCTGTTCTTGTTTTCATGTCCTCATCTTGCTGCCTGTGCCTCCACAGATTCATCCTCAGAGCCCGGGAGATTCATCGGAGTCCGCAGCGCAGATCTGGCAAGTGGACTGCTGAAATTAGAGACCGATTGGGCCGCCACGGCCGGCGCATATGGTTAGGATCCTTTCTTACTGCTCAAGCAGCTGCGCTTGCGTATGATGCTGCAGCTATGGCAATCAGGGGAGACAAAGCCAGGCTCAATTTTACTCCAAATCAATATGATTATCACCAGGATATGCTCAAGCAAGGTCTCATGCCTGGCAGATTTGATTTGAGGAAGAAGAGGAAGTCATGCATTGACTTTGACGTTTCTCAGCACTGTAATAAGGATCTTAAACAAGCATTTTCGTCCCAACCGGACTCCTCAGAAGGGCTGCAGACAAAGGAAATTGAGGAGCAGGAAACGCCATTCAGTGTCGAAATAGAAGCCTCAGACATGGCTTGCTTTGATCCCTTCTATTTGGAAGACGGATTTTGCAATTTTTCTTTGATTTGCACAGACGTAGAAGAGGGCTGTTCTTCTTGTCAAGAAACTGCTGCAGAGGACCAACTGTACAGGATATGGACATTCGATTGCTAAGCAGGCGGTTTTTTTGGTTAAGTATTCACATTCACTTGTTTTCTTTTAACAGGAAATAATAGATGGTAACTTCCTTACATACATGTCAATTGTGCATACAAAATATACAGATATATTGACCACATTAGTGTCAACTTATACTTCTCTACTTGTACCCCTTATGTTGTTATTATGCATATCGACAATGAGAAAGCTTTATGTGCAACCACCCAAATTGAACATATCTTTGCCTTCTCTACCTTGCATTTCTTCTAACAAGGATGCATGTCTATTCCAACTACGTCAAGGTAAGTCGATGTGTGTTCCGATGGTTTATTCATTATTCTAATCGAGAATAGCAACTGGCCCCCAAAAAACCTTCCATGTCATGAAGCTTACCTTGATGTAGTGGAAGCGTGAAGGGGTCAGGCATTCTTGCCAGCCCCTGACCTGCAGAATCCGACCGCGCTTCAATGCCACTTCCCGATTCTGCAAGTCAGGTGGCTGGCAAGAATGCTCTCCCCCTTCACGTTCCACGTCACGTCGTTCCTTCTAATATGTGCCCCACTCCACCCATGATCGTTGCATCTTATTTGTCCTACATTTATTTTGTACCTACTGGGCCACTACTGGCACTTACATCTTTGGAAGAACGCCCTTTGATTCAATTGCCATGGGAAAAGTTACCAGAAATTAGATGTTGGCAATGCCATTTGTATTTTAAGTATATAAGATAAAAAAAAAAACTACCAAAATCTCATGGGGTCTTAGTTAGATATGGAGTGAGTCACAAAACACTTATCTATAACTTCTCAATTATATGTACACGTTCATCGCTGAGATCTCAAGGCAAATTTCAACTATAGGAAACATGTTGCTTTCTCTCTAGGAGGATGGCATGTCAAACTTCATCACACCAATAACACATAGAAGCAATCAAATCATGGAGGGAAGGAAATGTCGTTTTATTCATATGACTGTACCATCGATCTCAAAAGAAACACATCGAGATTCTAGATCTCCATCAACTTTGCTGAAAAATGATAGAGGACTATCCAATAGGATAAAACATGAATTTCATTATCTACACATGTACGAAAAATTCGACAAGAATGATACCACAACTATTCTATTCTATTCTATTCTTTAGCTTAAGTTGAATAGTGAATTTTCAAATTGGCTATAGCAGTTGTTACCAAAAGGGATTTTGAAATAATTGATACTTTGATTGATCCCTTAGTGGGACCTTGCGAGAACTTGTGATGAAAAAGTAAGAAGTACCTAAATTGAAGAGTTAGGTGGTCTCAAGGACCTCCACATAGACAAAAGTGAGCCCATTTGATCAACATGTCCTTTGGAAACCTCGTCTTTCCCAAAATACATGGTACCTTTTTCCACTCTACACAAACAAGCCTTCTACGGAAACATACCATCCAAACGCCTTTTGTAGTACGACTTTTATTTTTATTGATCTATACAAGTGACTTAAGTGTGTTCACATATATGAATTTAATTGAAGACTTTCCCTTTAAGGTAAACCTTATAAAAACCTCATAGAATAGTACCTCTATCAAAATTGCTGCTTGTCCTCCATTATATCATTTCACTACATGGGATATACCAAACCTCCTTCCGTGGGGCTCACTTTCCTATATTTCCTTTTAGCTAAAAGCTGCCAGCTTCTCTGACCATGCGAACATTAGATCGTAACATATCTTATCTCCTAGGAAGGATAGGAATAATACCCTATGTAATTGTTGCAAGCTACAATCGTCGACTTTTCTGATGATTAAGAATAATTTATCAGACATTGCCTTTACCTTCCATAACTAAATACCTCCTCAATGCATTTTCTATATATGATCTGTCTTCAAATATTCTTGATGTGTTGTATGCTCATCTTCAATTCTTGAATCAACAACATCAATGAACTTATTTTTACAAATTCTTTTATTTTTAGTATCACGGTTACTATAAAGGTTTTCCTTTGTAAGCCTTTTGGTGCAGGGAGATTTAGTATAGTAGTAATTGTTGTATTGGTTCCATTACATGAGTCCCATGACCCATTGGTCTTTAAAGATGTACTGTAGGATTTTTCCTTCATCTCATGAAGAATGTCCATGCCCAGTATATTCACGGTTAGTTGTCAAACTCCAGTTGTTTTATGCAATACAACTGTAATTCATGGGTAAATATATTGTGGTCTATATGTAGAACTTGTATGAATGTAGTGTAGCATTGTTTCAAACTCGCTTTGCCAACATTTCAGGACTGCAAAAGGAAAATGAAGAAACTGCGGAATTTTTTGGACACCAAAGTCTCAAAGAGCTACAATAGCAGATAGGCGATGCTACTAACAGTAATGGCTATTAACAATAATGGCAACAAAACATATCTTCGTATTCTTAGTTAGTATCGTCTTCCTGTAATATGTTTTTACAATCCCCAACATTTGTTGAATCTGGATCGGTGGACTTGGACTTAAAAAAGCAGGCTGTATTCTGCATGGCATGGAAAATATGGAGTTACAATACCAAATGGCTATTAGAGACCAAATTATTCAAGATCAGAGAGCGGCTTTAAATAATATGTGGTGCCTTCTTGAGATGTTTTTGGTCTAAATTTTTGGTGAATATAAAATAAATGTAAAAACACCATAATTGGTCATTATACATGCTAAAGTGGCGCAATTTTGGAACATATATATTTCCAAAATAAATGAATGATGGTTTCTATTGGTTGAAGAACTACCTGATTCAGTAGAAATCTTTGCTTTCTTTCTGCACATTGACTTCATATCACTCTGCTTTCCTGTTCTGTTTGTCATGTCCAATACACATACTCTGAAACAATTGCTTTGAAGATTTTTTGTAGGTGTTGGGGTAGATCTACAATACTTGGTCTCCTCACTTTCACTTTCGTTTACATCTCCAGCAGGTGGTGGTGACCTTGGCTGTTTATTTGAATAATTAGCTTTATTTTCTGTTCTGCTTGCTGCAAGGCTTTTTGGTGCTTTTCCATTTCATGCTGCTCCCAAAAACTCCAATTAACTTGCTCATTTTTCTTATGTAGATAGTATGATATGGCAAATGTTAGAGGCACCATCCCCCCCTCCCCCACCCTCCCCCCACACACAAAAGAATGTGGCTTCCCAGTAATCTATTTATTCAACATCACTACTTCTCGGTATTGATGCTGCCTAGTGGTCTGATGTTAAAACTACTATCTATCTATCTATCTATCTATCTATCTATCTATCTATCTATCTATCTATCTATCTATCTATCTATCTATCTATCTATCTATCTATCTATCTATCTATCTATCTATCTATCTATCTATCTATCTATCTATAATTAATATATCTATGGCAAATCGACTTCAACTCATCTGGTGAAGCATACTGTTCAACATATTTTTAAAGTTGTCTATAAGTATATTCGATGGCATTGAGGCCTTGTTTTGAATCCGTTTGTACAATGAATCCAAATTCTTGTGCAAATGGATTTTTGTGGAATCGATTCTTGTGGTTTCTCCTCAATCTGGTAGCAAGAGGAGGTGGAGGGAAAGATCGAACTGTTTGGGCACATGACATAAAATTTTGAATTTGCTTAATCAACCTGGACCTGCCATCATTATAACTACCTCTTATGTATCTTTTGGCCCATACTAAAACTTGCTCGCCCACTACAAATGTGGCTTAAAAATGTAGCGAAAAAATGCTTGATCCACTTCAACATGCTTAATACATCAAATCGGGCGTTCTCCCAATAATTATCAGACTTCTTGCCAGTTTGTTGAGTTCTCGCCATCGTATATAAAAGAGTAAAAGCATATTAGGATGTTAGAACTCTTGGAACATGCCAAACTACCTACTCTAGATACTTCAGAACTTAGTACTTTTTCTTTTTTCTTTTTATCAAAACTAACTCAAATAAAATGAAGGTCAAGGTCATACTTACATTCAAAATTAAGATGATGCCAATAATATCAGAGGCTAAAATAGTTATATCAACTTTGAAACTTATGTTTTTATTGCGATATTACGTAAGTACCAACTCATCAAGACAGTTTTACTTTGTGTGAATATGGAGCTTTTGGTACTTGACCCCCTTGGGCTAGAGCACACCCCAGAAGAATGGGAGCTGATACATTTTTGTGTATTTTTCATGTGAATCATGATCGCCATATATGAACTTCTAGGAAGGGTTTGGTTAGTTTTGTGTCCGTGATTTTATATCATTTTTATTGTGAACCGTCAATGCCCTTTAATGGTCACGGGACAGGTCTAGTGTTAAGATTGTAAAAATACCAATTTGCCACAACAGATATGTGCAAAACATGTTGACTCAATCATAGAAAAGGATCAACTCTAGGGGATGGCACTTAATGTAAAAGGGATAGGCCATGTGCGAGGAAGGTCTCTGCAAAAACCCCTTCATATATGCCTTATTTAAGATCCAAAAAACCACTTTTAAGCACAATTTCATTATTTTTGTACAAAACCTGAATTTATGGACCATTTTTTGGAGACCTACTTCAATAACAATTTTTCCCACACTAACAAGCATCACCAGCGAGGGCTGCATATGCTTCAGCAATGGGCACTGGAATCTTGATAGTGTTGGGGAGCTTCTTCTTGTTCGATGGAGACCAAGCAAAGTCGATTGTCTCCAACTCAATGCGATCACTAGCAGTGGTTGGCCTCCATCTTTTCTTCCAACAGTTTACATAATTGGCCGGGTACACCTGGTTCCTTACGGGGACAGGCTCCCACCAAGTGCACATGATGGGCCATTCTTAAACTCAGAAACTAGAGGCCCAGTGTGCCCAGTCAAACACTCATCATCATCAGAAATGCGCACATGTTTATTGAAAGAGATAAAAGATATGAAATCACATACCTATTTCTGTTTTGTACGAATGAATCGTCCTGTTGCAAAAGAAATATCACACTAAGACCTTCATATATGGCTCACCGAATGGACATATTCTTATAGCGAGCCCGCCGGTATACCAACAATAGATAGCGCCAACTTCGAAGAAAGTGTGCCTGGGATGCAGTATTTCAAGTCATGGATGGCACATATAGCTTTGCCATTGTAGTAGTCCATATATAATGAAATAGTCCGTATATAATGAAATAGACAGCCATCTCCGTATACATTCATATCTGCAAAACAACAAAAGATATATCATTACAAAGGCGTCCGCCTCGCTTTCAAGCACAAAACACATGCAAATTATACCAAAATTTGATGAAAATGTAGAGAGAGAGGAAGGGAGGGAGAGAGAGATTGGCCCTGCTAGCCCAATTTGGGCAGACCCAATTGACCGCCCGCCCTGTTTGGGCTCACCAAATTGGGCGTCGGCCCTGCACGATATTGGACCTCCCCCAAACTCGCTGGACAAATTTGAGCTACCAAAATGCTTGTCTGCAGCATGCCGAGGCATGTTTTTCACTTACAACCATTAGATTTGAGCCAAACTAGTAGCATAACAGTTTATTGATGACAACATTGTGAGCAGATATTTAACTCAAATCATTCTAGCTTTGGGATTTCAACAATGAAAGCTCCTACCTCATTTTGAAGCCTAAGGTGTGTCTCAGCACCTCATCACCAGTGTAGCAATGCATGCCGCAACACTTCTATAATAAACATTCTTGCAATGGTATACAAATGTACTATTATTGTCAACATCGAAATAGACTTACTTGTATAATATCAGCTAGATCCAAAGTGATCAGATGCGCCTTTGCGCCTCAGAACCTTGAGAGAGCTTGAGAACCTTTCGATTGTGGAAAAAGAGGAACTTGAAAGTGGGAGAAATTTTGAATTTTAAAAAATGGCGAATGTGGAAAAGGGGGGAACTTGACAGTCGGACAAATTTTGAATTTTAAAAACTGACGGACGGACGTGAATAAAGTCACGTTAGGTTTGCATTCAAATTTTAAATTTGAAAGACACGTACGTGTCCATTTTCTATTCGTCCCCTTTTTCTTTTTATTTTTTATCACGGCCATTTACCTTAGGGCGCTTTTAGCTGCATTTTAACGCATTACCAGCTTCCTCCAGGTTTCCAATGTTGCACAGTCTAGCTACATTGTCTAAAACACTTTCTTTCCCTGATGCTAGGCCATAGCTGCGCTTCTGGTGCAAAAGGGTCCAATATTTTTCACCGAAAGTGATGAAACGGTCCCTTGTTCTTAACAGTGAAGACATACATAAAGTACGTGTGAAATGGGAAGAGAGAGGCACAGCTACGCGGAGCTAGAGCTATCGCTGGACATCCGTTAGTTGTAAGCAAAATATGAGTCTCATCCGTTCTTTTTAGTTTCCATTCTGTTCTTACTTTCTTCTTAGTTTCCATTCTGTTCTTGCATGTTTTGATTATTTTTATTCATTTATGAATGGGGCTTGGCTGGAGCAGGGCCTGATGCTTGGAGGTTCGATTCCCCTGTAGCTTTGCTTTTATGTAAGAGTTCGATTTTTGTTTTGTAAGAGTTGGGGTTTTCTGGCTTAAATTGGGCGATCACCCAATTTAAACTGCATGGGCTTTGTTTGATGTGTTCAATCTGCTCAGCAGCAAGTCTTCCAATTTGATGAAACAGAGCTTATGTTTGGAATTTGTTGAGGCTAAATTGGGTGATTGCCGAATTTAAACTCTCATGTGACCTTGTTCCAGTAAGATCAAACAGAGCTTATTCATACTTGTTCAGGCTAAAATTCATTGTGAAACAGAGCTTATACTTGAATTTGTGGAAGCTAAATTGGGCGGTCGCCCAATTTTAACTTCCAATTAGTTGGGCAGACTTCCTTTGCCTTATCTATTCCCTGCACAACCAAGCTTCAGCGTCTGGCTAAATCTTATGTTAAATCTTCTGCTCAGTGCAACCAAGCTTTTGCTATGAACTAGAATCACGTCTATCGCTTCTACAGAATTCGTTTAGAGCAAGACATACCCGCAAGAAAACCCAGAGCTTTACTGTTGAGAATTTGCACTAAATTGAAGCTTGGATATGCCTAGCAACTATTTAAATACTGAAATCAGCAGCCAGCATCCAAGATTTATTGAATTTCATGCTTACAGCCAAGGTGCAGCACAGGTCGTCCGGTTTTGCTTCGACTTACAGTTTGCTCATTTATTATTTGTTTCTGTACAGGTCGGCAACAAGACAGGTCCAGTTTCCGGCATTAAGTCCCACCCACGTCAATTCAATGTAAAATCTGTTAGTTTTATCAATGGTGACCACTGCTGCTGCTATTGCCAATGAGATCGATGCCTGCCAGACCCACTATAGCACCGAGTTTACTTAGAAGTTGAATTTGCTGAGATAAGCAGGCACGCTCATATTTGCAAAACATTCTCATGCCTGGATTTTGCTGAGATAACCACGAGTTGAAGTTGATGTTAGCTTATAAAGTCTATGAACTTTTAATCTGAAGTTTATGTGTTCTACTGGTCTATCTATTACATTTGGTTGCATTAATCTTAGAGCAGAATATAATATTTAAATACAACTTGCCAGGAAACAACCTATTTGAATGTTAATTTCTATATGTGAACCTTTCAAAATTAAATATTTATGTGTATTTGCGACACCGAGTTTGTTGTCTCTTCCTTGGCATAATAGAAATAACACCTGCCATCTCATCTACCTGCACGTTTCCCGAAAATTTGCATCATTCTATTAAAAAAAATTGTAATATTCAAGAAATTTGCGTTCATTTCGGAGGCATATGGACTTAGGGAAAGTCCATATATAATGAAACTGTGCTTTTTTCATATGAGATACATCATTACATGTCCCAAACAAACTCCTTTTTCATACGTATTCATACGCTCTAGACTAGAAAAAAATACCTATATCGTCCACTCATATGTTATATATGGTCTACACTATGTGAAACCCCTGGGAACCAACTATTCATGTTTGACAGAAAATTCGAGGGGTGCACAATTTTCATGATTTGGCATGCAAGAACCTCATCTCATCTCAGTAACAATAAAAAAAGATACAGATAATGGGATATGTTGTTATGCTATTGCAATAAGAACCCTAATGCTATGCAATAAGAAAATAAATAAATAAAATTAAAAATGATATGATCATGAACGATTGTCTACATCTCCCGAAAAACTTTTGTAGATTGTTCCAAAGTTTTTTTTTTTTCCAAAAGGGCCATTATGGTATGTATTCTAAATAAGGTGCGCCCTCGAGCACCTCGATCATCAGATTTGTTGATCTTACAGCCTAGAGCGTATATTTTTGGGGGCTTTGGGCACCTCTTGTTTCGATTATGGTGATTTATGATTGAGGATGCCTATAATTTTGAAATATGAGATACGCGTGCACCTAAGGTTTTACCTAAGGTTTTGAAATATGTAATACTAGGATTCAAACTTCCACCGAAATAATTTAGTGTCCTGGTGGAAATACTTTAATCAATACAACAACCAACAAAGTAATGTAATTTGTTTTTTATTGGATCTATAAATCTGTTTCTTTTCAATATAACAATCCATTTAATTGTTTTAGGGATATGGTTATGGTTTCAGGTATGGGCATTCATACATTTAAATCAAATCAAATCAAATACTGTGCTACATATTCAACACAACATATAAAAGCAACAAGAATATACAATGCAAAGGCAAGACTAGAACCTCTCCTTTTTAAGAAACATGGATTATTAGTATTAAAAGGATATGAACAGATCAAGTGGACCATAGTTCATAACAAAATGTAAGCACGCGATGTCCAATAGACTCCAAAAGATTTCTTTCTTATATGAGAAGACTCAAATAGGAGTACAAACTAGTGGGATGCTGGTTTCAAAAGCAGTACGAGGTCTAGGAATATTTATTACTTGCAAGCGGATGTTTGTTGACATCTTCAAGGTTGTAAATGTGGTCGTTAGTGAGTTAGTGAGTAATATAGTGATGCACCATTTCTGATTCCTTTTTCAATGTTGATTTCATAAAACACTTAATGGAAAGGTATTGATGGTGAGGTTGAAGATGAGTGATATGGGTGTACGAGCAATGTAAGGGTGTAGCTACACTAGCAGCATGAGCTTTCGGCACCAGCGCCAATAGGGGAGAACGTCAAGAAGGTACAAGTGAAAAAAGTGTAGAGGTACCATAGCAAAGGTAAAACATTTAATATTATTCATTAGCAGTTTTGTTCTTTCCTAACTGTCTATTTGCAAAGGACATGAAAAGCAAGCAAGTAGAGTGGCAACATGCTAACGGGGAGAGATAGGGGGATGAACTTGCAGTGCCAATTGGCTTGGGTCCTGCTATCATGCTTGTCTTGTTATATATGCAAGTGAATGTGGTCTTTCCTTCCTTTATTAAATGCCTATAGTTTTTATAGTTTTTATGTGCAACCATTGGCTACACTGAACCAGTTTTACATGTTGCATTTGCCATTTGCATTCTCAATCCCGTTCCAAGGAAATCCTATTCCGTTTTCAAGCATGAGCACAAGCAGCAGCAAGTCTTTGCATCAAATTGCAAATGATGGATTGCTCAAACGTGAGAGGAGGTATAGAGGAGTTCGCAAGGAGACCATCTGGCAAGTGGTCTGCGGAGATACGCGATTCGCGCAAAGGCGTTCGCCTCTGGCTCGGCCTCTTTGATTCTGCAGAAGCTGCTGCTAGAGCCTATGATGAACATGCCAAGAGAATCTGTGGGCACTGGGCCAAGCTCAACTTTGAAGACAACTCTCCCAAGTGGTCTGCTCAACTTGGTATGCATTCTGAATTCAAGTCATCATTGCATTGCTGTCAAGTTAATCTTAGATTGCATTTTGCCTCGGATCGCGTGCATATTACCTTTCAATCACTCGGGTTCTGGGCCGAATCAGCGCAGCACCGAACCCGAGATGCCATTAATCAGCCATGGGGACTAGCAGACCTGAGTAGAAAAAGTAATGTAATGTGTAATTTACAGTAAAGTGTGTCCCACATACTTATATCAGTTTAATTAATTTTCATGACATACTTATAGCAGTTCTTTTATTGTCTTCATGTCCTCATCTTGCTGCCTATGCCTCCACAGATGCATCCTCGGAGCCTGCGCGATTCATCGGAGTCCGGCAGCGCAGGTCTGGCAAATGGACCGCAGAAATTAGAGACCGGCAGGGCCGCCGCGGCGGGCGTATATGGTTAGGATCCTTTCTTACTGCTCAAGAAGCTGCTCTTGCATATGATGCTGCAGCTATTGCAATCAGGGGTGACAAAGCCAGGCTCAATTTTACTCCAAATCAATATAATTATCACGTGCATATGCTCAAACAAGGTTTCATGCCTGGCAGATTTGATCTGAGAAAGAAGAGGAAGTCATGCATTGGGATTGACATGTTTCAGCACTGTCATAACTGTAATCAAGGTTTTGAACAAGCGCTTTCGTCTCAAACGGATTCCGCAGAAGATCTGCAGACAGACGAAAATAAGGAGCAGAAAATAATGCCCTTATTTAGTTTAGAGATAGAAGCCTCAGACATGGCTTGTGATGATCCCTTCTATTTGGATGACGGCTTTTGCAATTTTTCATTGCTATGCACCGAAGAAGAGGCCTGTTCTTCTGCTCAAGAAGCTGTTGTTGCAGAGGACCAACTGTACAGGATATGGACATTCGATTGTTGACAGCCCCCTTTTTGGTTATTCAAATTCACTTGTTTTCTTGTAACATGAACTGATAGATGGTATAAGTTTTCCTGCCACCCCTGTACCATACACATGCCTTTACATACATACAGCACAGCTCTTCTATGCATATTTTTTCAAATGTTCACTCTAGATATATAACATGGCAACTGGGTCGGTGATTCCGCCTCTGGAATGGAAAGCGGCATAGGAATTCCCCTCAAGCGGTCACCTGTAGGTAAGAATCAAGCAATCCTCCCAGTTGCCATGTTGTGGCGGCCTAGAAGTGGGTCGCGGATTCCAAACCCGCTCCCGGCTCCCCCCGGTCGCGGGGCCCTGGAATCCGCTTCCCACATTCCATGCCGCCATACATATATACTAACCACATTAGTGTCAAGTGACAACCCCACTATACTTCCCTACTTCTCTACACCTTATGTTGTTATCATGCATATTAACAACAAAAAGGCTTTCGGTCCAACACGGAAAACCAGTATGCCTCACGCCCTTCAATAAAATCCATTCAATTCAACTCAATTCAATAAAAGTAACCATTGAAGACCACTAATAGTCTTTCTGCCTTCCTATGGCTTCTTTACATCGTTCTTCTTAATATAAGTCCTGCACATGATTGTTGCATCTTATCTACCCTTCACTTATTCTGTACCTGATGGGCCACTAATGGCATTTACATCCTTTTGAAGAAGACACTTCAACTCAACTTCCATGAAAAGAGTTATGGAAATTTAGGCTTTCAAATGCTACTGAGTGTTTTAAACACGTTCAAAATGAAAAACTATAAGCATAAGATAAGAAGGAAAAACAAACAAATCTCATGAAACATGGGTCCTAAATAGATATGGACGTCACAAACACTCATTTGTATTCTCAATTATACATATACATGGAAATACTTCATCATTGAGATCTCAAGGCAAAGATCAATCATAGGAACATGTTACTTTCACTTCTAGGAGGATAACATGTCAAACTTCATCCCGACAATAGTACACAATATGCAATCAAATCATGGAGGGAGGACAATGTTGTTTCATTCATATGAATATACCATGACCATGGATCTCAAAATAAACATATTGGGGTTCAAGATTTTGATCAACTTTGTCAAAGAATGATAGAGGCTTATTCGCTAGGACAAAATATGAATTACATTGTATGGAAAATCGTAAAGAATAATATCACAACTTTAGATTTGATATGCTATATTGACTAGCAAATTCTCAAATTGACTAGCATTTGTTACCAAAAGAGATCTTGGAATAATTGATACTTTGATTGATCCCTTAGTGGGACCTTGTGAGGACTTGTCTCAAAAAAGTAAGAAGTACTTAAATTGAAGATTTGGTTGGACTCAAGGGCCTCCACTAACCAAAAGTGAGTCCATTGGATCAAACATCAATATGTGGCATCATAGCCATTGGGAACCCCGCATTTAAAAAAAATACATAGTACTTTTTTCCACTCTAAACTTACTATCTATCCGTCTATCTGTCTATCTATTATAAACCATTACATCCAACACTTTTAAATTAAGTTCCCCCTGAAATCCCCATTGATTTGGGTGTATATTCACAAGGAGAGTGGCTACAGGCATCCAGAGTTGTTGGATGGGCATTTTGCAAGTTACTTGTCGATTTAGACCGTAGATAGGGATTTTCATTTGTGGAGTATGCTCATACAAGTTTGGGTATACTGTATAGCGAGGCTTGCAAAATACTATAAGGTTGCGGCAATGTACTAAATGGTGCTGATTTAATACATGTATAAAAGGGGCTCTTGCTGCTCTACGTCATCTTCCATGTGAATATGTAGCACAATGACAGGGGGTTCTAGGGGGATTTGATATAGATGCATAAATTACCATTCGGGGACCATATACCATATCTCTAAAACAATTGAACGGGTTATTATAAAAAAAACATAGATTCAATAGAAACTAGCAAAAAGGCACGCCAAGATGCTTTGTCAAGGTTATGTTTATTAAAATGCTCGTCCTCAAAGTCAAGGTCATGTCTATGAAAATAATTTCGATGCCATGTGGTATGAGATAAAAAGTATTATCTATATATATACATACAAGAATTTAGTGCCGGCGGAGCCGGTGCCGTATGCACCCGCGGGGGCCGAATTTAAGTGAAGCCTAGTGAAACCACTGGTCAAATATTTGGTGAAGATCCTAGGTAAACTCTCCCATGTGATATCCTCATGAAGCGTAGTGAAATCGTTGGTTAGCTATTTGATTACCTCCCTAGGCAAACTACTGCTCAAGTGCTGGTGATTTGGTTGAATGTTTGGTCAAACTCCAAGTCGAGTAAGTAGGTTCTAATCAACGCTCTAGCAAACTGACATGAAAGATGAGTACAGTGAAGTTGGCTTAACCTTTTAGTTCTGATTGAAGTCTTGTCTACTCTTTTGGGCGATACGTGATGTAGGCTTAACAACTTAAAGATGTTGCTATGGGCCCTTGAGAATATGCATATTTGCCAATAATTTTGGGAGAATAATGTGTTGTTTTATTGGTAGAATGATATGTTGGAGATGATTAAGTCTTAATGTAGAATTACTAAATGAATTTGCTCTTTCAGATTTATTTTATTGTTAGATATTATGTAGGCTAAATTTAAAGAGAAGATGATGGCATTATTTAAAAAATATTGAAAATTTGCTGATCATACAACAATATAGTTTGAGACATAAAAAATTGGGAAGCTAAATCGGATATTTGTGTCACATAACAAGGGCTATTGTGACGTCCCCTACTCATATACGGTGCACTCACCGTATACAAACAGGAGTTCATCCCCCATACCAGCTCCATACTGATATAGGGCCCTCCACGTATCACTGCAACCTTGATGAGTTCCAGTGGGAAGAATGAAGGGGTCATTTTACCCTGTCTCCCTCAGGGCCTACCTAGCTGCGGAAGCGTAAACATACATGTCAGTATACAACATCAACATCACATAGCCATCTCGATGGATGGCTCATCACATATCTGCATAGACAAAGATCAGCACATCACATGGGAAATCCTACCCAAGGCTCAGACTCGAAGGGATGACTGACGGCTTGGGTCTCCAGAGTTCATTGCAGACAGAATTCATGGCAATGGATTTGGCTGGCATAAGAACATGGCTTAGGGTTGTCCACTCCATCCGCCCCTCCTGTGCACACTTTGCAGAGTAGGTTGAAAAGTGTTGGGACTCGAGCCGTAGCCCCGACGGACGCCAAAGCCAAGGCTATTCACGGGTTGCATCTCCCGATTCCGATGGGGCGGGTAGGGATCACTCCCTCCGCAGATCTACATCTTGACTCAAGGTGACTAGGGGGGCTTTGCCCTTATTCGACTTGAACCCAATGGAGAGTGGCGCGATCACTCCCCTGCAATGTCGAGCCCATGCCTTGCCCACACGCAGTGGCAAGCCATCGAGACCTAGTCCACAATGATCCCCTTGGGCGTTACACACCGGAGGGATCGTTCAAGAGTCGAACACGAACCTCCTTATAAGCCCGGTCGGCCCCTTCACCCACAACCAAAGTGGTTTCTTGTACACAGGCGAATTTTACAAGTGCTAAAGAGGCTAGCTAGGAGCATCAACTACTAGGTCAGTAGGTCTCTACCCCCCTTCCCAATACAATGAGTCCACCGAGATCATCCATCCATCCACATTATCACAGAACTAAAGAATAATATCTAATCTACATCATAGAAGTTATGTTCTTTAGTTAGGGCTCGCTATCTGGGGTTCTATGTGGCTGCTATGGGCGATTCAATGGGCTAAACTTGCTAACTCTATGCCCTCAGCTTGTTCCTCTTGATCCGAATGCATCCATGTCGCTGTCTTGCTTGGGGATGCGGTCGGAAAGGGAATCTGACGAGCTAGAGTGCTCAAAGTGCATCTTGAGAGCTCCGGGATTGACTCTTTGGGCGCGCGAAACGGAGCTCGGAATGACTGTGGACGAAAAAGGGAAAGTTAGGGTTTGGTTGCCTTACATAGGCTATCGGTTAGGGTTAGGGTTTCCATGACCCTTGGTATGCCCACTTAATGGTTAGAGGTCTAAAGTGCGCACATTAATAAGTGTGCGCACCCTTGCAAGTTGCCCCCTAGGGCGCCACTTGCTTGGCTACACATCGGCGTACACGTCACTTGGAATGGCGTGTACGCGTGACGGTGCATTACGGTATACGTCTTGAGACCGTATATCGTACTGGAACGTCATATTCTCCCCACCTTAAAATGATGCTGTCCGCAGCATCGTGGGTCTCCCCACCTTGGGATCTTCTTAACCTGCAATCAACTTGATGCATACAATTTATTATTATTATACTTACACCATTATTAGAATTACTCTAAGGTAATGTTTAAGACATTATTGTACTATTTCATTATCCATTTGACTTATCACTTCATACTTAATAATCAACGCCAGGTAATTACTAACCTTACTTAATACAACATTTAAGTTTATCAAAGTTTATCAATTTCATACAAAATTTACACTTCCAAGGTACTCTTCATCCCTTGCAACACGTTTTAACAAAATTTGTGTTGCAAGTCTTTGCACCTTGAAATCCTGCATTAATTTTACAATATCTATAATTACATACTTACTAGCTTACACAAGATTTAAGCGATTAGTTTCAATGGTAAAAATCACAACTACTCTAGAACTATGTATACGAGTGCTCGTGATGCGACTCCCCGCCGGTTCTTCGTTCTCATTGGCCTCCTGGATTCACACCACGCTAGAATATTAATGTAAAGTTGGTTATAAGGGAACCACCCCATCTATCTACATGAATGCATGACTAATCTCCCGGCGTAGGAAGAGGATGCTTCTTCCATCGTGGCCGTGGAGACAACACCCTATAATGCCTATATGACGCTCATGCCTACACCTTTAGTTGCCTGAGACGTGGAGGATAGGGTCCTTCCCGTATTTGGGCGTGAAGGATAGGGTCCTCCCCGTAGGCATTGACTAGAGGTGCTTTCCTATCAATGCATTCCTGAATGACCTCTTATCTCTCGAGGTCGTCTACTTCCGTGGGACGGAAGTAGACTTTTTAATCTACCTTCCACTCATCCAAGCAGAACCGCGGTCATGCCTGCATTGACATTACACCACGTCCTAGAGATCACCGTAGTGGTCTCATCATTGGTAACAACACATGCAACCCATACCTAGCATAGGCTGCATGCGTCGATTAACTTGAAACCTGCATGATTTCTGCTGGCTCCTTTAATGCATGCGATTAACATAATTACCCTAAGGTAATATTTATGTATTGACATTATCATAGTATCGGATACATCACTTCCAATAGTACAATTATATTTACTCTAAGCATTGCAATATTTAACGACTTTTAGATCGCGATTATTTACACAATAACCCTGATTTAGACCTATTGTTATATAGACAAGGTTTTAATTATCATACACAAGAATTAGATGTGCTTCTTATTCTCTTCCTTGGGTCCTGCTGCATTACCCTTGGAAGTATATATCTGAATTCTATTTTCTATTTACATTTAGAAGGACCTTGAGGTCATATAGCTATCCTTGGAAGGAATTGCATCCTTGCGAAGGATTAATTAACATGCTACCTCACATCATCGTTGTTATTTAACTTATTTTCCTATGATACCTATACGTACAGCAAATTCTATGCAGTTATTAGGATCTATATTTAACTTATCAATAAGACACATTAAAGCTTATAATGCATGCGCACACCTTACTTAGGCTAGGACGCATCCACCCATTGAGCCGGCGTGGAGTAATTTGGAGATGACTTGGTCGTTGTATTGCTCCCACATTTTTTGCTCCACTTCATTGGTGTAGTTAGCTACTACGTCAGTCTCGCACGTTGAAGGCCTCGTGTTCATTCGCTTCGGCCATTGCCGGAGTGAACTCTATTCTACGGGTCGGTCAATTCGATGGCCCTTCAATCCCTAAGATGCAAGTACATTCGATCATAAGATTGAGCCCTCCCACTTTCTTCGAAAAGAAAATGGTCCTGCACCCCTTCAATGACGTTGTACACAACGTCATATCTATTCTTGCCCCTTAAGAGGTTATACGCTTCTTACTTAGCGCATTAATTTACTAGCTTTAGCTAGCATATACAACCATCTAAGATGGATGCACATATTATGTTGTCATTTATTTCAATATAGTTATGGGTTACCTACTTAGTTAGAACGATTCTAAACCACAAGATTTTATCATCATGACAATTCCTTTTGTCTCATTTGATTACTATAATTCTTATTTTAGATGTACCTTGCATGTACTATTGTTTTGTATTCTAGAGATTCCCCCTTTCTTAGTTATTTAAACTCTTGGAATATTCCTACCAATCGAATTGATGCCATCGTAACAAGTTGGCCGGACTTGCTAGATTACTTCTTTTCTTTCGGTTGGATTATTCTTTTGGAGGTACTAGATTTATACATGGTCAACAATTATCCTAGTAATGATTCCTTCTTAGCGAGGTGATCAATCTCACCAAGTGGTTTCAATATGTTGGATGTCTGTTAACAATCGTGTATAATTTTAGTAACTCCTATGCGTTTCCTTCCCAATACTTGACGCTTAGCTCAATATTGGGGCGATCCTTTCAGCGAGAATATCTGGAAATGCCTTCTAATCCCAATATGGATGTTACCGTCCATACATTTAACCTACTAGGCCCCATGGCCTTATATCCTTGAGCTTGCTAGAAGCTCATCCACTCGTTGCTTGCTTGAAGCAGCAAGGTAACGTTCTTCTGAGTCGCTCGATACTTCAGTCTCCTTGACGGTGGCTCCTCTTTGATGTAGAGGCTGGAGGCTTTGATGGCGTAGTTGATCACTTGAATCTTCCATGCCGCTTTTTAAAAGCCTGAAGGTGGCGCCGTTGCAAAAGATCTTTCATCTTGAACTCTTTGTCTTGGCAGCTAAAGGACGACTTTGTATCCGATATTGTTTCTTCGACTCCATCGACCTGTCATACATCAAGTCCTCTTGTCGTTATCGTGTTGCCCAAAGAGTGTTGAGGATGTTGATTGCTTCACCCCTGCAAGTTGCCTGACATCTCTTCGTTTGATCTGTTACGCTATGGGAGGGAAGGAATAACAAGGGAACTATACGTGCAAAGCATATAGCTTACATAATTACAATTACTACTAGAGCTATTAGGTCCCCCTTGTGCCTCCCTTCGAGTTGCACACCTACTCCTTGGCAATGTCATCGGTGTTCCTCCCGGTGCAATGGTGTTGACGATCTATATTCTCCTATTTGTACGTCAGCTCGTACTCCGGGGTAACTCGTTGATATACTTGGGCCCTCCGATGTTTCTCGGCTATGGCACAACACGCTTTGCATCACATTCTAACTAAAGGTGTGCTGGTCGTTGATGCTTCGACATTTCGGTCTGCCTCCTGATCCTGTTCTCCGGCGGTAATTGTTCCCCCCTTCATGATACTTGAAGCTATTTGGAGGCGTCTCTTGAGGTTGTGCACGATTCCTTTGGCTATACTCCTCTGGAGTTGTTCTCTTCTGCAGTTGTTCTTTGAATCGTCCATCCTTGGGTTCACCAAGTTGCATGCAAGTCCGCGTGCAAGTCATCGGCTCGCCTCGCCTAGTTGCTTCTCCATCGAGCTTCCAATCTTCCTTGTTTGATCCCCTCGATCACATGGCTTGGACGTTGTCACTTTCCTCAGTGCTATGCCGTCTTCTTGTCTTGAGGTACCTTCCGGTGACTTTGATTGTGCTCGTCAGTTTTGATCCTCCTGTTGCCTCTAGGGAGCTCGTGGAAGAAGTCGGTTTCTAGCACTTCTCCAGCTTTCAGTTCCTGACCTTTGTCCCTCTATGCATGTCGGTCTCTCTGGCAATTAAAGTATCATGGCTACTCCTCCCTGATGGCTCTGTTGTCGGGACGATGGATCCTTATATCTGCGCAGCTTCACCCTTGAGTTGAAGAAGTACCTGCCTTAGATATACTCTTGTCGTTGAATAGCCTGGCTATTATCTTGAACTCTCTTTTTGCCGAAGGTGCTTTAGTTGCTATCCTTGTCGTTAAGGTGTCGAATACTTCTACCTTGGGCGTTTGATGTGCCACATGTCGGAGATATGATCGGCTTCTTCTCTTCTAATTACTGGTAGGAGTACCTGACGAAGCCATCACCTAATTGCACAAGGCCCCCAAAATTGAACCATTATGATTTTTTTTAATGGTTTGTTGATGAAAACCAAATTTAAAAATCAGTACATGTTAGTGGGTTCAAAAGTTTACAAACCATGTCTAATTATCTAATATGGTTCATCAACATCATTTTCTAAGGTGATAAGATAACAACATTTTATGACATGGTATTTTAACATGGCAATTTTAATTGGTCTATGTGACAACTTAAACTATATGATATTCTAATACGATTCATCAACATATTTTTCTAAAGTGATAAGACAATATTATTTTATGACATGGTATTGAAACATGGCAATTTTAATTGGTCTCTGTAACAACTTAAACTATATGATATATATTACTGTTTAGAATGTCAAGTTTATTAGACTGGTATTTAATCACATCTATCTTCTTCAATATATTGGCATGGTAATTTTAAGCGCATAATGATCATGATGCTTTATAGTGATTAACCAACAATACACGACGTGGTAAACTATCTTGGTTTAAATATGCTAATATGATTTTTTTTACTCTATTTTTCTCCACGGTACTAAAACATAATTATTTCAGTTAGTATTTCTAACAACTTAAAATGTATGATACAAACTAATGCTCAGTATTTCAAGTTTAATGGAATGGTATTTGATCGCAAACGTGTAGTTTTTTTGTTATATTTCTTACAAAAAAACAACACTTAAAACCACGCGTAGTATTGTTCCGAAAATGCTAGAATAAAGCATAATGTTTGTGTGGAGTTTTCACACACAAAAACACGTCATTTTCATGTGCGACTTTTAGACAAAAACAACCTGTAATTTTTATGTGTGGGTTTTCACCGTGGTTCTTAGACAAAAACAACACGCAGAAGCAAAAATAACACATAGTTTTTAAGTGTGGTCTTTACCCAAAACAACGTGTAGTTTTAATATGCAAGCTTTTATGGGATTGTATTTTTTCAATTGTCCACATGTTGTTTGTAGTCCAAAAAGTTGTTTTTCCTACATGACATTTTTTCTATTGTAGTTTTAGAAAGGCCATCTGGGAATCAGACCCAAACAAATCTAGTCAGGCTGTATATGCTCGTCCAAAAGTAAAATCAAGCCAATGAACAACCACCATTTAGGCCCCTGGGTTACCATTAAAGGTACCAATACAATCAGAGCAAAGGCAGCTACAACAACCAAGCTCACCTGCCAAGTTTACATCATGTCATTAAAATCATTAAAAGTTGCATTGCAGATGCAAACGAAGACAATGTAGTATAGATATCCACCTAGACTTTTGCTTTCTCTTGAGAACGATATTTGCTCACATCAAAATGCCAAAAATACCATTGACTTACAAAACAATCCACCACAATGGTTCCATTGCCCAAAGGCCCTGATCTGTCATACATATGAGGTCTGAATGGTTGCCATGCAATGTCCACTGCCAGCCTGAAACAAGCATTGAATATAGTAAGCATTCATACATGAAGCAAAGCTTTTTGAAACTGAGTTGTGTCCACGGTCATGACCAATAACAAACAATCATATCAATGCAGTTCTCAGGAACAAATAGACAAATGGATAAAGATACCAAGGAGCAACTACAAGAGCCACATATCCTGCCGCCACTGTAACTACCACAGTCTTCCATGCCTTTAGATCATCAATCTCACCTATTATATAACAATGATAATGAGACACACATCAATAAAAATCTATCTACAGAAGCAATAGATTGTGGGACCAGATTCATGAAGTTTGCGTCTTTCATGAAGCTCTCACAAAATTCTTTAGGCAGTGTCTTTACAACATCACTTAGTGCTAACCCTTCAGGTATCTATAAAATGATTGGATGATATAAGATCTCATGGCAATTATAAACAAAGAGAACAATGTTCACAGATTACGTACAGGTTCTGCAAGTTGTGTAAAGCCAAGGACTGAAGTATAAGACTCTTTAACAGGCACTGAAACAGCTCATACTGCCACAGAAGTTTTCTTGAGTTGCTGCAAATAAATAGCAAAGAGTGAGACTCCTTGCTTAGCCCTGCATTTAGTGCTCCAGTTCAGATTCAGAATTTCTGGCTTTGTCTCACAAACAAACTTAACAAGCACACAATTTCTTAAGACTCGATGGTTTCAATCAAACATATTTAAGCACAATTTCATTAATTATGGACAATACCTGAATTTATGGACCATTTTTTAGTAGACTTGGATGAATGACTCATTTTCATACACTAGTTGACATCCCCTGCGAGTGCTGCATATGCCTCAGCAGCATGCACGGGTATCTTAATAGTATTAGGTATCTTCTTCTTGTTTGATGGCTCCCAAGCGTAGTCGATAGTCTCCACTTCTATGCGGTCACTTGCAGTCGTTGGCCTCCATCTCTTCTTCCAACAATTGGCATAATTAGGCTTGGGTAGACTTGGTTCCTCACTTTGGGATTGGCTCCCACCAAGTCACCGAGAATAGTCTCAAAGTTCTCCTTCTTATCATCCATTTGTGGCTCCTCGGTAGCTAGGCCCACCCAAGTTGGGCCTGACATCATCGTATGTGCCATAATAAACATACCTTTCTTCAAATCTTTGTATGGGTTGAATTCCGGCCGGAGTTTGTCCTTCGGGGGCCGACATAAGGAGGAGTGATAGTAGCAATTGGCTCTACCACTCTGACTACATGAGGTGGAGCTTGTGCTTGCCTAGTACATGGCGGAAGTCATTATAAGTGCCTTCGTCACTGCTGATGTTCCCGAGTTCTTGCAAGAGTTTCATCCAATATTCAATCGTGGCCGTGAACTGTGCCGAGTAGTTGGCAGTTTCTGGAGCACCTTTGTTAGACGTTGAACAAGCAACCCAATGCAATATATGCTTGTGGATCTTGTTTACGCAGCCGGGCCAAGGTCCTTCACCGATTTCTTGGGAGGAAGCAGCTTAGGATATCCAACTGGCATCATGGGCTTCCCGTCCTCTTTTTCTTTCCACATTTTTATTCCACCAGCAGGCAACCAATCCAGGTAAGTGGGTCTAGTTTTTGTAATACATGGTGGCCAATCACCATTCATAGCGAATCTGAAAGTTAGAGGGGTGGTATGACTGTCAAATCTATCATCCCCATCTGGTATGTAGCCTTCTATAAAACCCTTCCAATCCGGAACTTTGTCAACAACATAGGGGACGGGTGTATTCAAGTTGCATTTGTGGAATTCATACAATGGATTAAGCATTGTGAGCACCTCTGCCTTCTTTAAAGATGTAGAGAAGTTACCAAACAAGGCATCGATATCATCATGTGTGTGACCGGGCATCATGAACCCTAGCTCAATCTCTTCAAACACACCAAGATATACTAGGTAAGAAAGATAGGAGAAGACATACCTATTCTTGTTCGTCCGGATCGTTGTCCGTACAAAATAAAGTATCTTGGGCAGAGGCTTCAATGATGGTCCCTGTACTGTGGCAAATTAGCGGTATCTTTGGTATTGGATAGTGACAACTTTGACTCCAAGGCCGTTGTGTCTCGCAATGAGGAGACCCATTTTGGAGCAGATGATTGAGGAGCGACGGTGGCCTCCTGCATACTTACTGCCCCATCTCTAATCTCTTCAAGATGCTATTCAAAGAACCTACATGGAAGTTGGAGTCATCTGCCCATAAGTCCAGGGCAAAGTTTCCATAAGATCCATTCCCATGACCATGAGTCAATGCACCAGTCAATGTCGTTTTCAGCTTGTCAAGTCTCGGAGAGACTTTACTGATTGTTGCAATTTTGGAATCATTGTTTTGGCTTGATCCATTTTGTCGTGAATAATACAAAGATATTGGTAGGGATACTGTGGGAGTATAATCTCCACGACCAGTACTGTGTGCGACCCGAGGCCTGCTTTCGAGTCTATGCGCTCTTCTTTCATCATGCAACAGCCTCCTCTCTCCTTCATCTTTGGTCTTCAGTAACTTCGTACGGATCACCTCACATGTATCGCATTTGGAGAATGCAATTTTCTTTCGATATCGCGGCGTCCCGGAACCTCGCCTCCACGTTCTATGAAAACACAGCCGGTGATACCTTCTTGCCCGATCAATGCCACAACCTCTCGCATTAACCTCTTCTAGAATCTTTGGACTTAAGTAAACATTGCGGGCAACTTCGACATTCTCTTATCCCTCCTCGTTTCTCTTGCTTTCACGGTGGGGCAAGATTCACCGCTCTCCCTCACGAACATGGAAAACACGGCCTCACATGCCAACGTCGAGGAGCGAGGCTTCAAGGTGCCACGCTTACCATGTTCGGCCTTGCGCGTGCACCCTCAAGAAATTGGGCCTTCCATTTCGATCTGGCCGACTTTGAGATCCCGAGACCAAGGTACCACGCCCTTTAGCAAGCGAGATTCCCCTGCAGCACCGGTCGTCCCACTCTTGACCTTTCATGTTGTTGGCGAACATGTCATAAACAAAAGTAACCCTATCACTTGATTTCATGGCAAGGAATTCCTTTCGCATGTTAACAACTTGATTCCTAGAGAACCCGACACAACACCTATTCTTGCAACACAAGGTCCTCCCCAAGTGAGGATAGCATTACGAGTGGTGAGGCGAGCAAGCTTTGGTGGCCTAACAACCTTCCCGGGTTGTCGGGGAATGAAAAGTGTAATGTCGTTTCTCATAATTTGGGTGCTTCGATGCTCGAGCTCCCCGGCTGGACACAATATCCCGCTTCCGTTGCGGTCTTTGCGGTCAATATCTCCGAGACCTTTACTCCGTCAACACAGACGAGGTCATTGCTCCATCTCACGAGCATGCCCGGCCTCGGCACCTGCAAGCAACCCTGGCAACGGATGTTCACTTCAGAAAGGGGAGGGAAACCTTGATTCTGGTACTCCCACAAACTTGAAACCTTAAACCGTCACAAATCGCATCATCGGGGCGATGAAAGATATGAATCCCTTTCCGGCAATAATGGAGTCGCATGAGTGCCATATCTCACAATCCTTTTCTAGAAGGGTATATCTTGTCGGGGTTGTGTCTCCTTCCCCATTGTCCATTTCTTCTTTCTTTGAGGGGCGTCATTAGCGCGGCGACTCCACGAGCATCTTCACTTCTCCACGAGCGAATGAGCCCCCGGCTTCGCTGTTGTGGTTGCATCAGGAGTTGGCCGGGAAGGGTGTGGTGGCCTTGAACACTTCCTCCACACCTACGCTCAGTAGTCCTTTCGATATCTCCTTGAAGTGGCATTGTGTCATTTGCCCCACAACTCCCTTTGCTACTAGATGTTCATTAAGGAAGAGATACACAACCTGCACAAGGATTTCAGTAGTGTTAAAATCGAGTAAGGAAGACGCGAAAGCAATGCAAATGACACAGGGGACTCCCATTCAATGGTTACAAGGACAATAAAATTGGGCGGGTGCCCTTTTACGTATGAGGTGTTTAGATTCCCTTGTATAAGGTTAGTATTGGATGCGAAGGAGTCTCACAATGGGTAGAAAAGAAGGTTCTCACTCTGAAGAGGCCATATCCACAAGACAAATTGGCGCCAATTTGTTCGTGGTGGTGGAGGAGCTGTAAAGTAGGCACACACTTTCGGCGTCCGCCCAATTTAGTGTCACCAAGAGAAAAACACATTCGAGATCTGGTGGCCCACGGGACGGTTTCACCTATCTGGTCATGTCTGAGAAAGGGACAATATAGGCGGCCTTAATTTGTCCCATTCTTACAAATTAGGCGGCCGCCCAATTTGAACCGAATCGGCGCTTATAAAAAGGGTATTATTGATGCGGTCGGTCTCACAATGGGTACAAAAGAAGGTTGTCGTTACGAAAGGGGACATATCCGCTGCACAAATTGAAGGCGCCCGCCCTATTTGTTAAAGTGGTGGTTAAAGACTTGTGAAGTAGGCGAGACTCTTCAGCCTTAAATTTAGTTGTCACCAAGATAAAACACCTTCGAGATCTGATTTGCCCATCCGGCGGTTTCACCACAGTCACCTACACATACACACTAAGAGAACTAAGGAGGCCCGGACACTAACTGGAATTTATCATTGAGCTCCCAAAACAAATACAATCGAGCATTGGAAGGGCGACTACAAACAAGGGTTAATGGAGAAAATAGCGGTACACACAAATCCTCGCATGACAATTTCGGGAAAAGGCGGACCGCATCGAAATTTAGAGTTTATGTAAATGTGACAATGAAGGTTGAACGAGGAGGAGTAAATCAAGGGTCAAGCCATCGAAAAGGCGTGAATGGAAAGGTGTGAATGAACAGTGCTTGAAGAGGTCTTGAATGAACAGCCCGTGAATGGAAAGGCGTGATTGATAAAATCGGGTAACATCACATTTGCAACAATTACACATCGAGGTATGGCGAATTTAAGCGTGGAGCAGCACAAACCTTTGGAGATCTCGTGGCCATGAATATGAATCGCTGAAGATGTTTTGCGTCTTGTAGAAAAGATAGTAGCCAAACAAGGCCTTTGCCGAAAAAACAACAGGTTTGAAGCGCATTTACATTTAAACATGAATTCCCCCAAAATTTGAATGTAATTTCCCCAATTTTTAAAGTTAAATGTCCCACCTAATTTGAAATAATGTGTCCGTCCCTTAACTTTCAAAAAATGAGTTCCCGCCAAAGCACGTCGCGACCGTGCATGACTCAATTAATTTTTGGGCGGGCTTTAAATGACAGATTTGAAATTCAAAAATCCGCGCACTCATTATTAAGGTCCACAATTAATTCCTCACGCTTCGAAGCCATCAACGGTCCATTTTATTTCAAAGGGCCAAGCGCTTACATGCGACACTTGTCTTACGCCCCAAGAGAGGTCCATAACCCTTTAAAAGCCCCTCATTCTCCTCATTGCAGATTTAGAAAATTCGCGGCTTCTTTGGCGCTTTGTGCTCCGCTAAACAACGTCGCCTTCATATTTCTTAGCCACGAAAGTCGTTCTCGGCCGCACTATACTCCCGAACCAAATTAGCGGCCGGATCGAGCTCTTAAAACCTTGTGTCTCTCGGCGCTTGTGCCATCCATCACATTGGCGCCTTCCTCTCTGCATTGACCTATCGCCTGGGTACCCTGTACACCAAGGAATTCTAGCGATTGATGGCATCTCGCCCCCACCACGGTGGCAAAGGTAAGGTGGACTACTTTCTAAATATAAACTTGGCTTGCACGATTAAGTATCCCCTATAACATCTCGGACATATGAACATCTTCTAGATGCCTCACTACTCCCCACGGATGCATACACAGATCACGGGCTAATAGGGCACCCAATTGCTTCCCTTAGAGTGTTTCATTTTGCAAAACATTGGACATTGGACCCAATGTGGGTGAGGCGGTTTTGCCTATCCAGGACACCACCAAAGTGGACGGCCCGGTTGCCTATCGGAGGAAACGACTACCGGGATGGTAGACTTGGTCGACTAAATTGGGCCCACTTCATTTTAGTCGGACCAATCTACCATCCAGGTAGTCGTGCTTTCTCCGAATAAACTGCTTCGAAGCGTCCACTTAAATGAAATAAATGTGACTACGCTTAATATAGTATGGGATCTGCGGAAAATTGGTGAGTAATTTAGTATCGTAGGGATCTGGCAAAATTAGTAGTAATTTGGCCCCCAATGATAATCGTCTCCTGGGACTCAAGGCTCACCATGAGTTGGTAGAAAAATTAGCTCGCTCAATTTGGTGTCTTGATGGGGATCGAGGGGCAAATTGGTGGCGCCCAATTTGCCTCCATCATCGAACAACAGATCTCTTCAGCCCCAAGTCTCCCAAGTACTAACACTACTTTCCGTTTCTGCGAGAATTAATATGGCGAACAAAGCGGTACTTTCGGGTTCCGTCACGGGACCCAAATTTGCAGAGGCTATTGCAATAGAGAATGCAAAACGAGAAGAAGAGAAAGATCTGTTTCTTTGGCATCCGGTTGTGCCCCATGAAGTTTTGACGGTTCTTGTGAATGGGTCTGGTGCATAGAGATAGGGAATATTCATCACGGGTCCCGCACAAACCACCTCAAGGATCTTACGCTTTTCTTTGGCAAGATAGGGCGGGAAAATGAATTAAGCGAGGGTATCGTCATCGACATGGAGGTGTCGCTGCGAACAATGATGACTTCCTCATCGGCGTTGAAGACACCGTAGATCGGACTTTTTATCCGTTATAAAGTTCCACTATCTAAGTACGAGCCATGTATGATGAGCGCCAAGTATAAAGGAAAGCCCACATTCTTGCGCCGAAAAGGATGGGCTTGGACTCATGTGAAAGTTTAGAGCTTTCGGGTATCAAATCAAGAACCGATATTTTGGATGGCTACTCTGACACGGGGCCGGTGGATATTAGAGCACAAAAGCAGGCAATTAAAGCTAATCGCTCACCTGAGTATCGGGGCAAAACCAACCTAAAGTGTAATGCGATACTAAGTGGCTTAAGTCTAGATACAAGAAAGGTGAGAGACGGCCTGGCCGGGCGGCGCAAAAATGGAGCCCGATCTGGCCAGTCAAGAAGGCGAGGACACCCCGCTAAGGCTATTCACCGTAAAGTCGCCACTAAACTTATATTCTGATTGGAATGAAGAGAACATCAAAGTCGCCTCGTCGCGAAAAGCGAGGAAGAGGACCAAAGGTCTCAAGAGGAACCCCTAAGCGCATGGGAAAAGATTTAGGTGGTCCGTCGAAGAGGCGCTAAAGCGGGCGTGTTATCCGCAGAGCCCAAAACTTGGAGAGGAGTCCTTGTCTTCTTCTTCATCCGAACAACCGGAGAGTAGCCGTGCGATCGTGAAGTTCACTCCATCCGGTGGCGGCGTCCACTTTCGAGGAAGCGGACATGAGTTGTCACAAAGCGCCATAGCAAGCATCAAGCACGGGGGAGAGAATCTACCCTCTGGGGGGTGGGCTTGAGATTGAAGTCGATGTGTTCAAGATGCATAAAGCCCCGCAAAATATGACTTGTAGGGTCATAAGTCCAGAGCACTTGGACACTCTCTACGAATCGTTTATCGAGCATCGGATGCACTCTCCCTGTGGCGATGTCGTGCCGCTTCGATCCACGCAGGCGATGCGAGCAATAAAGTGGAAGAAGTCGAGGATCTGCAAAATGCGAGAATCTTGGATTGTTAATGGCAACCATCACGACCCGCGGTTGCTCAAACCGCTTGTCACACAAGCTTTGGCATGGCCTCCTCGAAAAGGAAGCACTTGGCGTAACCCGATATTCTTTTTCTATGCCAAAAGGAAATGCCGAAGTCCCGCAGAAATCTCACAAAGAATCGAAAGTACGCTCGTGTAAGCCGAGAATAATGACATAACAAAGAAGACTATACACGGTGAAGCATTTTTCGAAATTCAGCAGCCGCAAACCAATGGGCATTCTACGGGAAGCCACAGAAGGGCAAACGCGGGCACTCCGTCGGTGGAGCGTATTCTGTAAGTGCACTACCACCATTACTAGTTCCTGCTATCCACAAGTGCGAAATTGGGCGCCCGCCCAATTTCAGCCTGTTGGCACTCTTTTCAAATTGGGGGCTCCAATTTCCTAACGGGTAAAAGAGGGCGCCCAATTCCTCAAAACGTTAAAAAATTGGGCGCCCTTTAGCCCGAGTGTCGATGATCTGAAATTAGTAGCCAATTTGCGTCGCCATCGCAAAAAATTAAGATGATGTGTATGCGCCTTATCTGGTGCCTTCTTTGTCATGCAGGATTGGAAAGCTGTAGCGCTGCAAACGATTAAGAAGTCAACTATGCGTGACTACGACTACTTTGTATATCTTGACGACGAGTCGTGGAATATGTGCACCGAAGTTGCCCAGTTATTCTACGAAGACCGGTTGAAGGACGAGAAGGGAGAAAAAATTGAGGTGAAGGATAGGCTTAGACTTTTCACCAATAATTCCTGTCGCCCATTAAAGTCCATGCATCCTCTAGATCCGCAAAGGCCTTTGAAGGAGATCAAGGATGGCACCACATTCCTGAAGGGAAGCAAGGATTATACTGGGAGACGCACTATGAAAGTCAGAGCCGGTGAGCTGAAGAAGATTGGAACAATGGAGCGGGCCCTTGTCAGATACATGAAGGAGCTGAAGAAACTTCCTTTTCAAGACATGGCTGCCTTGAGGCAAGCTCACCCCATATTCCGCGGAGAATCGATGCTTATGTTCGCAAGTAGCATCGAGTGGATGGGCGTAAGGGCGCAAAGAGATGGAGAAGGAAAGCTTTCCGGAGTCCCTCTACAGCAAAGTAGACGAATATCTTCTAGGGCCAGTTGAGGAGGGTGGCAAACCTTTCAAGTGTTTCCACGTTAGTCCGGGAGGTTTGTGCGTGGACGTGGTAAACACTTCGGCCCGCTTCATTGGATGCGACTTCAGATATACGAAGAAATGGCCAAAGGAAGATTATGAAAAATTCCTTGACCAGGCTAAGCCGCGATGACGGACCAGCAGCTTTACTGGGTAGCTATATTTATTACCCCAGACCGCCTCAATGAGTGCCTATCCGCCATGAAGACAATAGACGGTGGCAGCCGTGTTTGGGTTGGTTCCTACCAGACCCCCCGCCCAGAACTGCGACTACCTCTAGAGTTCGAGAGTTGCAATGTCTTGTCCCCGCTAATGTATGTTGCCGAGACGCGGCTCGCCATCGAGACAGAAATAAATATTTGCTTCGCCAATTCCGACCATCCAAAGCAATATGCTAAGTTTCCCAAGCATTTACGAGAAAAACAGGACATCGAAAAGAATTTGCCTGATCACGAGTGTGCAAAGGGTATGCATTTTAAATTGGGCTACCAATTTGCTTGTTGACTAGCAATGTTTCTAACATTTGTTTTCCGTGTACCTTATTGGTCAGATGCGACCTTTGGTGCGACAAGGGTGCAGCAGTGGGGAGGAGTACCGGTGCGTAATCGGTTGGAAAGTAGGGCGTGCACCTATCTAGTACGAGTTGATCTTTGGAAGGTTGCACCGTGTTCTCGACTTCTTTTCGGTGGTGCTTTTAGCCGAGCGGCGGCAGCGGGCTATAAAACATTGTCTTTTGAGACGCACGAAGCTTTGGAAATTAAGCTTGTACGGATATTCGAGCAACTTCGATGTCATGTTAGACGAGAAAAAATCAAGAGCTCCTGCACTCTGACGAAGATAAAAGAGGGAAAGAAGAAGGCCTCTACTTCCAAAACCGCCCTCGGCCTCGACTTCCCCCACGAGACACCTTTGTCCGTTCTCGTCTACAACTATAAACGAAGTGCAATCAGTTCTGAGACAGGACAAGAGCGCGATTCAAGAACAGCTCAAAAGGGCAGCGACCCTAGGCTCTCCGGATTTGGAACTGTTTAGGGCGAAGAAAAACAACATCAACGCCTTTGGCGGGGGCGGGGCCGGTGAATACTCGGGACATGATTGAGGCGACCTCAAAGTTCGAGGAGGAGGTTGCTAGGGAGCCTGACTCTGTCGTTGTCATGGAAACACAGGAAGGGGACAATCAGGATGGAGAGGATGTGGTCCCCAACACGATGAGCAGTCAAGATGTAGAGGAAGAGGTGGCGAACACGTAAGACAATCAAGGTGCACATGATGAGAATGAGGAATCTGGGGCCCAAGATTTTATGCAAAGAATGGAATTGATCAAAGAGGCAAACACAACAACCTCAGCCCCAAAGATGGAGAACCCAAAGAGGGATCATTCTAAGATGTGCCTCCGCACGAATGAGCGACTTTATGAGTTGAAAATACGTGAGAATATGTTAATAACAATTGTTCATACTTCTTTTTTTGAAATGATAACGTTGCACTCATTTCCTTGTCTTAAATTTCTCTACTTTACTTTGCTAACCAAATTGGGCCACCAAATTTGGCTAACCCTTACAAACTATAGCCTTTTATTAAATTTATTTGACTTCGCTATCCTCCGCAGTAAATTGGGCGGGCGCCCAATTTACTGGCAGAGTAAGCGCCATCAAACATGAAGTGAAGTGGAGCTGCAGAAACAGTGGAGATCAAAGAGCAGACCCTCAGGAATTACTCAGGTACGTTACATTATATAATATTGACTATGCTTATTACATCCTTACAACATTATTATATCCTTGTCAGCATTAACATATCCGAGTGTACAAAGAGTCACTCGTCGTCAACGCCTGCCAAGGCGATGCCATTCAGCTCAAAGATCTGCTGATCAGGAAGCCAATACAGGTGGACCTCAACACGAGTGAGCTTCCTGCAATTACTCGCAGGTCCATCTGCTTTGGACTGGAGCCATGGATCAAGACTAACACCAGTCATATAGCAGCGCAAATATCGTTTGTAACTCAAGTAGCACTTGAAGGATCTGGATGTTCTCCGGACGATCCTAAGCAAGGAAGCCATGAGAGATGAATCAAAGTGGAGCCGCTTTTATAGGCGTGAGAAATTATTGATGTCAATTATTGGCGTACATACTAGCGCAAGCGGTAAGCGTATAAGGTACACCTATCTGACCCGCAATGCGAAAATTGGGCGGCCGCCCAATTTCGCGCATCATCTAATATATGAGCATTCAAGGGCAAAGTGGGCGCCCAATTTCCGCACATGTTGGACAAGTTGCACATATAGAAGACAAGTTGTACTAATACTTTATCTCATAGATGATTACAAATCGATTACAACAAGATGACAAGCGTTCATTTAGGGGACTCTTACGAGTCATTTTCACCAGCACCCCAAATGATCTTCTCTATCATGTACATTTGATGCTCTCTATTCCATATCGGATGGATGATAACGTCGAAGGATCGGGATAATGGCGAGGATTTAGAGCCGCTGTGGTCATCCGGTCTTCCATGGGTATCTCTCGCTCGCGGCCTTTGCTTGAAGTTTTCGTGATTCATCTTGCGTTGATGGAATCACGCTCGTGACCGATCCGAGACCACATGGCTAGACGAAGGCCAAATTTGATGGTCAAAATTGGTTTGAGATATATTTATACCCACAATCATTATTGAAGGTATTATACGCCAAAGATTATTGGATGTACACCGTATATACAACCAATAATGCTTTGCTCTGATAGTCATCAATAATTCCTTGGCTATAAATATAGCTGCATTCGACGCCACAAAGACATTCACGCCATGTCTCGCCATCTTCACAGCCCCATGTTGACACCCTTACTTGCCTTATGACCTATGACGATCTTTATGCTGCGAGTTGAAAGGGATCTCTCGATCCCCGGCCGTATGGTATAGCTAATGGTCGAAAAGAAAGACTCCCCGGCGAGTATCATGTTACTATCCATATTGTGGGTTCGGGCGAGGCTTTTGAGATTAATAGAATCACCAATAATTACAATCTATGACTCATGTATTTCATAACTTTATATGATATGATGATGTAACCGTGTTGTGCATGATTACATTTGTTATGTTTCAGTTTGTTATCTTCGGTTCGATCTACGTTTTTCGCTTTCCTTTTGCCTCAAAGAAAGGAAAGTGGGCGCTTGGCAATTTCCTGAAAGTGGAAGCCTTCATGAAACTACCTTCAGGCCATCCGAAGGGCAAAAGTCGGCGGCCAGCCAGGTTTAGGAGACTATTCCCGAAAGAAAATGGGCGGGCGCCCAATTTCCTCTCCTGAAGGAAAGTGGGCGGCCCAATTTCCTCGAGGAGGCCTCCATGAAATAAGATATTCTTGTTCGAAATTGCACGTCATTGGGATGTTCTCAATGTAGACAAAAACATTCTATTCACATAGGAATGGAGTACATGGATGGATTACGTAGATAATAATATCAACTAAACAACATCGTCGAAGGCATAGGTTGAAAACAGAATGACAATAGATAATAATAGATAATATTAAACATGGACGTTTACCAATATCCGTTCCACCGCGAATTAGATCCCCCAGTTGGAACTCGATATGTCTTGTCGGCGTCTGAATCCGGCCGGTCATCCAATTACGCCATCGGATAGGGAGTCCGAGGATGAGTTTGATTACCAAAGCCACCGCAGCTGCCTCTTTTCCTTCTTGTAAAGCTTCTTAAACAACGACCAGGAAAGTGTTGTGCAGCCAAACATCCTCCATTTTCAGCAACCTCTTGAGCTTACGCCTGTAAATATGGCGTTTCAAGGAAATCAAAGCGACCTTCCAGCTCTACCCTGCTAAGGTCATCCGGCTCATCGCCATCCTTCATCAACTCTCCACGACGAATGAGCTTCCTGAGTTGGCTTCTCATTTCTTCTGTGCCATTTTGGTTTATCTCGTTCTGCACCTCAACCTCGAAGGTTGATTAAGCATGAGCTAATATTGGCTCAAATGATATGGCAATCGCATTTCGCTCATTGTGAATCCATAGGCTGCCGGGTTCTAACCATTACCGACCGGCACGAATATGAATCTACACTATGCTTTTGCTTCGCGAATCTTTCTGGCGAGACCACGCCTCTGATAGGCGCTTGGGCGAGACACAAACTCGGTTGGCACTTTTTGTGCTTTATAGATACAAGGCCTGCCATCCCACCTACCTGCACACATTTCGAAAATTTGCATCATTCTACTAAATAAAACCCTTATTTTCTAAAAAATCGGGTACATTTGGGAGTCATATGGACTCGGCCAAAGTCCACAATTAATGAAATTATGCATATTTGAGCTTGAACAGGAATATGGAAAAAGTTTATGAGTAGAGACAGCCATTAAAAAACATAATTGACATGTTTATCAGGTGGATACTTTAACTAAATATCCAAGATCACTTCATTATCAAAAAGCCAGACATCAATCTGGACAAGGGATCATATTTCTCCGTGTTGCCCTGCTGAACAGTGTCAAGGCAGCCAAACGTGAAATTATTTTAATATGCGAAGGCATACAGAGAAAAGACAAGACCAGTGCATCTATATTTTTTACTCGTGTTACTACCTTAGTTCAGCCAAGCGCATAGATCATCATACCGAGGATGCAAAATATGGATTAAGCACGGGGGGTTAAGCAAAGGGAAAAAAACAGGGTTTAGAAAATACAGATGTGAAGGCCCGAGCTCCCTTAGTGCTCCGGATCCATCATCGCCATGGAGCTCCGCTATCGCCATAGCTGGTAAAGCAAAGCAGACAAAAACATGCCCTCGAGCTCCGCCATCGCCAGTAATTTTTTTTGGAAGATGTCGCCTAGAAGGTTAGCCAGAAGATGGTGGAAAATCACTGCTCTTGCCTCAAGCAAGGTGCTAGGGCTTCTAAACTTCATTGCGAAGATCGCCAAGCCTCTGGTGCAAACAGAGCGCCATAGCTAAAGCTTCAAAACAGCCTTGTCTTCGTCTGCGTCATTGTCAGACAAAAAGGGGAAAAACAAGGGGATAATTTGGATTCAAGTTTCACCCCCCTTCCCCCAATATGGTTATAAGGGATTAAAAATTATTAATGTTATTAAAGGCCTTGATATAAGGTCGTCGAACCCTTGTATTGAAATTGTATCTTATTTTCTACGGTGGAGGTAAGGTTGGATTGATAAGATGCCATAGCATTTATGACATGACCATGTTTTTGCATAAACATAGCATAAATGTTAATGTTTTATTCTTAGAACTGGCCTAAGTTTGATTGGATATATAGTTTGTAGGTTAGAATCAATGTTGGTGAAGAAGATGACGATCATAGAAAGGCACTCAAATGTGATATGATTCATGTTCAGTGTTAACAATTTGTATTTAATGCTTTGGCATATATAGCCAAGGACTTTTACTTCTTAATGCTTTGACATATATGTATTCCAAGTGTAATTCTTAATATCCAACGTTAATATCCAACCTGAACAGATCCGCAAGAGATAGACGGAAAGAAGGCTCAAAACTTAAAGGCTATGAAAATCCAGTGGCCTGCAGCTGTAAAAAGTTTTAAAAGGTCAAAGAGTTATTGATTGGCCTTGCTACTAAACAGAAAAAAATAGAGGGCTTAGTCAGGGGTTATATCTGGTCAACCATATGCATAGAAACAAAGCATAGTTCAGTCATGTGCATAAGAAAAGTTGTTGCAGAATAGTAGACAAAAATAGCATGGAGATTTTTGTCCCTATGAGGCCTATCTTTGCACATTTCTTTGTGGATTAAAAGGGAGAAGATTGTAAGAGGTTGAGCTTGGATTATTCTTTGGGTTCAAGTCCCTCCCTTACATGGGAATGTGAGATATTTAGGATATATGCCAAAATCTACCCAGATATACCTCATGACTACCCTAAACTTGATGTGGCCAGTCACTCTGCCCGTCACCTCTATTTCTGGTCGATCCCATCACCCCTATTCAACCCGACATGTATTCTATGGGAGATCTGGCAGTTTTTGCAAAGCATTTTTTATGTTAACAGTTGTGTTATCTTATCAAGATCATTCCAAGTTAAAATAGAGAGGCATTTTGGCGATCATATTTCATTTTACATGCTGAACATGACGAGTTCCAGAAGCAAGAATCGATTCTGATCTGATAACTGACGATGTGATGGTCTTTTTTTTCTGGTAGTGAAGCCCATGTTTCTTCTGTGGCTAACGTGTCCAACATGGATGTGCTTGCAGAAGGATTGCCTTGCAAAGACCATATGGCACTTGGGGAGGGTTTTTTCCTTCTTAAGGTCTCTCTTCGAACCCTCGAAGGAACCCTGCACGCAAGCTCTTGACCCCTTCAGAGGCAGGGAAGGCTGCCAAAACCTAAACCCTACAGATTTACTAGGGTTTAGGTATCGAGGGAATAAAACAGCTCCATTTGTTAATCCCACCGTTCAAATAGTAGTTCATGTTATAGGAAACGTTCTCAAAAAGAAAAAATGGACATCCACCGCACGGATGTCCCAAGTCCCAAATGTTCCCCCTTACGAACATAAGAGAAGAGGGGGAAATGATGTGCCCCTCCAGTTCGGCCATTCTTGCTAGCTCAAAATGTGATTTTGACTTTGGGTATGAGTCTAGAGCATCTAGTTTACTGTAGGGACCAGCGACTATGACCAACAGAGCCAAACTCGATTTGCTACAAGCAACTAGTCTTCCTTCACTCGATGCACTCTAGCCTAGTGCTATAATGTAAAGCTAGCACGTACATGGCAGTCCGGGCGTTTGACCGATTCTATACTCCTCAGACATGTGTCCTAGGGTAACTCTGGCCTTTTGGATGCAACCGCACAGTCGAAATGTCGTTGCATGCCAACCGGCATGCTCCGGTAGCACAATGTCCGTGAGCTCATGAGGCCATCACAACGAACAAAGTTTGGGCCCGGCACTTGTGGAGGGTTTTTTGTTCTCCTTCTTAAGGTCTCTCTTCGAACCCTCAAAGGAACCCTGGACGCAAGCTCTTGACCCCTTCAGAGGCAGGGAAGGCTGCCAAAACCTAAACCCTGCAGATTTACTAGGGTTTGGGTATCGGGGGAATAAAACAGCTCAATATGTTAATCCCACCGTTCAAATAGTAGTTCATGTTATAGAAAACGTTCTCAAAAAGAAAAAATGGACATCCACCGCACGGATGTCCCAACCCCCAAATGTTCCCCTTTACGGACATAAGAGAAGAGGGGGAAATGATGTGCCCCTCCGGTTCGACCATTCTTGCTAGCTCAAAATGTGATTTTGACTTTGGGCATGAGTCTAGAGCATCTAGTTTACTGTAGGGACCAGCTATTATGACCAACAGAGCCAAACTCGATTTGCTACAAGCAACTAGTCTTCCTTCACTCGATGCACTCTAGCCTAGTGCTATAATGTAAAGCTGATGCTAGGGTTTAGGAGCGGCTAGGGCGGCGGCAGGCGGCCGCCCGATCCCTTGGAGACTCTTTTCTTGCATCTTGGTTGCTGGACGAGTAGCCAGTGGAAAACCTGGCTACTGGCTTCTTCATTCGGTGGCTTCTTTGCAGATTTTCTGAAGGTGGACGCAGCTTCAAATCTTGTAGCAGAGGCATCTTGGATGTTCGCCTAAACTTCTGAAGATACCTGTCCAGCACAAGACCTGAGGTCAGGAAGCCTTCTTGCTTGTTTTTCTGTGATCAAACCAGCTAGTGGAGTCGCCATTCTGCATCAATCTTTCTTGCTCGGTTGATGCTGCTGGAGGAGTTTCCAACATGGGGTTCTATGGTACGATTTACATCCTTCTCTTTTGTGGGCTGCTTGGCTAGTTCTTTCATCAGATTCAGGTCAGGTTAGAAAGGCTGCACTCACTGCAGGCAAGGAAATTTATTGCACTCACTGCAATTTGGGGGCTTTGAGGTACTTCGGATTATAGCTCCTATCTTGGAGAGGTGTCTGCCATAGCAACCAGTTGAGTTTTCTCCAGTTTATGAACATGAAAAGAAAATGCTTATTTCTCAGCTGACATGTTAAGGCATCGAGATTAGTTGGAGCAGGCAACGAACTTGAGCAGTGTGGCCTTTCTACTGTTGTCTGCTAAGGCACTGGCCAGAACTTGGGGTATGGCACGTTTCTTCTCGACTGCAGGCTGATCATTGAGAGATTGGTGCCCAAGACTTATTCAGCCGGCATCTTAGGCACTTTTATTTTGCAATGATTTTCGGAGGCTGAGCAGACTTGTGTTGTATTTAGCATCTTAGTTCTTGTGTTGTCCCTTTGTATGAAACTTTCCGGTGGATGCTCAAGGAGTGCAAAGCGACTTACAAGAAACAGGTTGCCTTCGCTTGGGTGTTGGTGAGGTATTGGAAGGCGTTGGTGGAATGTGGCAGCATTGCTCTGCTTGGTGCTGATTCTAACAGATTTTGAATGCCCTAATATTGGATCTTGGAAGGAGTTTAGTTTTTTCATGTTGGCTCACTTCTATCCCAGCTAGAAGAAGGGTGTGGTTGCAGGAGGCAGTATTATGAAAGAAGGCCATACTTAAGGGAAAATCCAGAGGCATTTGGATCGGGAGGACCAAATGCATTCACCTTCCGCCATCGGTTCGGGCTGGTTGGTTGAGTATAATGAGGATGATGCCCAAGCGGTGACTAAAGGTAGAGGCGTATAGTAGACCACCCTTTGGGGAGGCCTCTAGAAGGCATTGGCTTTTTGGAGAAGATAGTGAGACAACTTATCTCCTAGTACAGGGGAAAAGAGTAAGTCAGCCTCCTTGTAGTATCCTTTTGCGGATGTGAATTTTGGGGCCAAGTTAACGCTACGGGAAGACACCCCTTCTTCTACATTTGTCTACCTATATTTTTTGGTGGTTTTTAGGTGGCGATCTTCATGTATTATTGGGATATTTGCTTTCGATGAACTTCTGGAATGGTTCTGTTTTCTGCCGCCACACTTGGGCTTTTGAGCACCCGTGTTGACACGTTTAGGCTATCTGGCTATTTTGGAGCCTTAAATAAATGTATTTACTACATACTATTAAAAAAAATAAAAATATCTTGCCTTCAAAAAAAAAAAAAATAATGTAAAGCTAGCACGTACTTGGCAGTCGGGGCATTTGACCGATTCTGTACTCCTCAGACATGTGTCCTAGGGTAACTCTGGCCTTTTGGATGCAATCGCACAGTCAAAATGTCGTTGCATGCCAACCAGCATGCTCCGGTCGCACAATGTCCAGAGCTCGCGGGCCATCACAATGGAGCAAGTTTGGAACTGGCACTTGGGGAGGGTTTTTTGTTCTCCTTCTTAAGGTCTCTCTTCGAACCCTCGAAGAACCCTGCACGCGGGCCATCACAACGAAGCAAGTTTGGAACTGGCACTTGGGGAGGGTTTTTTGTTCTCCTTCTTAAGGTCTCTCTTCGAACCCTCGAAGGAGCCCTGCACGCAAGCTCATGACCCCTTCAGAGGCAGGGAAGGCTGCCAAAACCTAAACCTTGCAGATTTACTCGGGTTTAGGTATCGGGGGAATAAAACAGCTCCATTTGTTAATCCCACTGTTCAAATAGTAGTTCATGTTATAGGAAACATTCTCAAAAAGAAAAAATGGACATCCACTGCACGGATGTCCCAACCCCCAAATGTTCCCCTTTACAGACATGAGACAAGAGGGGGAAATGATGTGCCCCTCCAGTTCGGCCATTCTTGCTAGCTCAAAATATGATTTTGACTTTGGGCATGAGTCCAGAGCATCTAGTTTACTGTAGGGACCAGCGATTATGACCAACAGAGCCAAACTCGATTTGCTACAAGCAACTAGTCTACCTTTCACTCGATGCACTCTAGCCTAGTGCTATAATGTAAAGCTAGCATGTACTTGGCAGTCCGGGCGTTTGACCGATTCTCTACTCCACAGACATGTGTCCTAGGGTAAGTCTGGCCTTTTGGATGCAACCGCACAGTTGAAATGTCGTTGCATGCCAACCGGCATGCTCCGGTCGCACAATGTCCAGAGCTCGCGGTCCATCACAACGGAGCAAGTTTGGAACTGGCACTTGGGGAGGGTTTTTTGTTCTCCTTCTTAAGATCTCTCTTTGAACCCTTGAAGGAACCCGGCACACAAGCTCTTTTAGAGGCAGGGAAGGCTGCCAAAACCTAAACCCTACATATTTACTCGGGTGTAGGTATCGGGGGAATAAAACAACTCCATTTGTTAATCCCGCCGTTCAATTTGTTGAGCCTCCATCGATTATCTACAATATAAGTTGTAGAAAGCATTTGGACCAAGATTCAAGTGAATACGGGATCCAAATTGGATCGAATTGCCTTATATGGTCCACATGCATTCTGTGGATGTTTAGGAATTTCATATGTGGAAAAGAAATGGCAGTCTTGGGATTGTCTCTTAAGGGTATTAAACGTTATGAAGGAAGGTGCAAGAAAAAATATCTGCTTCTTCTTGATTGAAGAACCTTCTATTTGAGGTACTTGAGCTTAGTTCATCTTCTTTTGTTTTGTAATCATAAAAATCTATTATGTTTACTCTAAGTTCAATCGCTTGCCATAATGTTAAGTTGGCTGGATGTTTAGCTTTACATTTGGAGCGGTTTAATAAGCTAGCTATAAAATTATTTATTACCTTGACATTGTAGTAGTTTCTTGAGCTAAGCATTATAAAATTGTTAGTTAAGATGGTGTCGATGGTATCTCTATATTTACATATGAGTGGTCATTATTCCTGCGCTAAACCTCAGAAAACAATTGCCAATTTCTTGGCTAAATGACATTACAACGTTTCTTACAATATTAAGTAACGGAGGCAAAGCATTCACCTTTGGTTTTTGACGTTGCACTAATTACAAATTTCTAATATTGCTACGAACTTACAAGCTAGATATCGATTCACTACAAGGTTTCTTTTATTGCGAAGCAACACATTGATTTTAATCTATGTCATTAGTGACATGTTGTTTATTTTTCTTTTGTAAAATTTATTGATAAGGCTCGTTTGATTCTATGAAGCCTTACACGCGTATGCTTCCTATATATTTAAAAGCTTTGCATCTTTATTAAGGCTCAAAACAGTTGCATTTGGAAAAATACAATATTAACAACACGATTAACACAAGAATAAACTATTAACGAGCATAGTAAACAACCACGTAAAGAAAACCTTAGCATCTTTGCAAACGTGGTTCTCAAACTAATAAGAAGAATGCAGCAGAATACAAATTTGTGACAACTAGCATGGAAACGCATCTGAAATTATGATACTAAAAATGTATATAGAAAAATCATTCCATTAAATTAATGATGATTTTCAAAGACCATCATAAACTCTAGAATCCATAAGTTAAATATAGTACGAACTACTAATGGTTTTGCAAAATCAAGATGTGCTTAAAACACATCTTCTAAACTATTGATGATTTCAAAAAACAATTGTACGATTGTAGAATTCATGTAAGTAAACATGATATGAACTAGCAATGATTTTGCTAAAAAACTATACACTTAAAAACAATCTCACAAATTAATTATGATTTCTATAAATCTTTGAATTAGTACAAAAAATACGATATGAAGCACTATTGGTCTTGCAAAATCAATATATGCTTAAAATACATCTTCTAAACTATGGATGATTTCAAAAACTATTATATGATTATGGAATTCATGTAATTAAACATGATATAAACTATTAGTGATTTTGCTAAATCAATCTACACTTAAAAACAACCTTATGAACTAATAATGATTCCTAGAAACTAGTGTAAAATTTTGAATTAGTACAAAAAATATGATATTTGCCACTATTGGTTTTTCAAAATCAATATATGCTTAAAACACCTCTTCTAAACTATTGATGATTTCAAAAACCTATTGTACAATCGTAGAAGTCATGTAATTAAACAGGATATGATTTTGCTAAATCATTATACATTAAAAAACAATCATACAAACTAATGATGATTTCTAGAAACTACTGTAAATTTATGAATTAATACAAATAATATGATATGAACCACTATTGATTTTGCAAAACTAGGAAGAACACATGATTTTTCTTTACATTTTGTATTGTCGTATAAAAAAATCACATATATACTGGTTTTCATGCTAATTTTTTATACAAGTTCATTTTTGGGGGCCTTGTGTTGTTGAAGGCATATCTCCTCGTCGCGGTGCCTTTCGTAAGTGCATCTCCATCTAATACGCGTGTCATAGCGCATCACCCTATATTACCACAAGGTGGAATTATGGTCGTCGAGATGTTGCCTTCTTAGTTGGCTCATTGATGTCGGGTCGTTCCTCTTCTATTGTTGAGGCCACTCGTGTCATAAGTTCGTCAAGTGTTGCCGCTGCCACAAGAGGTAGTGTTGCGCCCTGACGATGTCCTGGTGCAGCGCTGATGATCTTGACATGACCGGTGTTGTCTCTTGTTCAGACATTGGGTGGACGAGCGGTCTTCTACTTGAGGGCACTTTCGGAAGTGTTGGGAGTCGAAGGTTTGCTTGGGCTCTGGTCGTTTCTCCCTCGTACTTGCTCTTCCATTTTGATCTTGGGCTATCGTTGTGCTTCCTTGCTTCCTGATCTAAGCGCCAAATCCGTAAAACATGACTCTAAACTCATGTTTCTCCACTATATGTGTGAACGTCCGAGATATACAATAGACATAATACGCATTTACATTGGGATTTTAATTCATCCACTTTTCCAAAACAACTACGAAGATCTACTTAAATGTTTATGCTCCTTTTGGGTTTCCCCTCCTCCTATCGCGTTTGATTCTTCGGTTTTGCTGCATCTTCTTCGTTCTGGTTGACTCCGGGATTCCTTGAGATGCTGCTACTATTGTTGAGCTTCATGTCTGATCCGAGCTCGTCACCCCAAGTTGCGAAGAGTGTTCATCGATGTGATTCCTTGAAAAAGATGCTCCTCCTTAATGTGTATGTCCGCCCGTAAGAATCGGTGACCGCTCAACGTCCCTACATGCGGTGTGTCGTTACAAGATTGCCGGGTAATGCGGTGCCATTGATCGCTTGAGTAGGGTCACCCGGCAAGCGGTCGGGCATTCTTGAATGTCTTCGGCTCACGAGATCGTGGTCGGTAGGCGGGCATTGTCATTCCTCCGTAGGTTGAATTTTTGAGTCGACCCCCTTTGCTTGTGCTTTGCTTCATTCCGAGGTGCCTCTCCCATTGCACGGAAGTGTGGTCATCTCCATTGCACCTACCATAGCTCCTCCCGGTGGCCTTTGCGTGATTTGTACCTCTTGGCTAGGTCGCTCCTCCGTTCTTTGGGTCCTATCCATTCGAAGTCTCGCACTCCTTGGTCGGCGTAGTAAAGTCGTCCTTCCTTTGGTTTCTAGGTGTTTTACGGATCCGAATTCTTGTTCGGGCAGAATATTCTCCTCCTTGATCTTGCCCCTAATGCTGATATAGGCCTTCAAGTCAGAGATGTTCCTTCCCTGATATGCGTCTCCTCCCCCTCATGGTCTCCTACTTTTTGGAACCGATGAAAATTCTCCTGCTGGTGCAAGGGAGCTGGAAGCTCGTCCTGGTCAGCCTTAGGTGCTTTGTGGTTGCCTAGCTTGTTTGCTCTTTTTGTTGATGTTTCATGACATTCGCTTGAGCTGCTGGCTGCAAGGTCGTGGTGGTCTTCTTTCCGACTTCTATACGCTCCTGTGTCGCCATGACTTCTCTCCTCGACGGAAGATTATGCTCTCTGGCCCTAGCTCGTGATGCTAATGTGGCATCGATGTCTAACGTCTTCCTACACCTGTATTTTGCTGCCTTGCGTTCTTCCATTTGAAACTCATGTGCGTCGAGTTGGTGAAGGCGCCGAGATCCTCTTTCTGATGTGAGCTCGTGGACGTGGTAGCCGGGAGGTTGACATCTATAAAAATTCTTGATGCCGTTGGTTACCAAATATTCTTTCCATTTGATGAAGATTGATGATAGGCCGGTGGTGTCCTGTTCTACTCATTTGTCGGTTGAGGTGTTTATCGTTGTGCTTCTCTTTCTTGGGTCTGCCTTTTCGGTCTCCTCTCCTTATCTGTCTGTACATCGGCTGGGACCTCGATGTCTTCAAGAAGTTGCGCCTCTAGCTCTTCTGTGGCTCTGGCCCTGTACTTCGAAAGCAACACTCGTATATCCTAGAGTCTAAGGGTCTACCTGAAGGACTCTCCTACAAGATTCTGGGCTCTATAAGCAAGCAAGATGGCTCGAGCAGCATTACTGGAGACATATCTATAATCTCCAAGTCTATGGACATTAGGACGTGTGGTATGGCATGACATGAGGGTTGTTTTGCAAAACCTCCATGATGTTTGAGGCATACTCTAAGGTCCTAACAAAGTTGGTTTGGGGGAGTCCAATCTCTACACATGGAGTGACTTGGGCAGCTCTAGACTCTAGCTCCTTTCTAGGTATCCTGGCAATAGGGAGTGTCAATGTGGCGGCTATATAAGTCAAACTCTATTAGAAGGACACAAAATTAGGTCAAGGTTTATGCCTTTGGCATGAGCAGAGGTGATGTACCAATAGTTGGACTTGGGTTGCTATGCTGAGGTCTAGATGACTATAACAAAGGGGTGTTCTTGGGCACTTCTATCTAGGAGTAAGGCATCAGCTTTGAGCCGAGAGCAATACTTGCGAGGTACTAATGGGGTATGCTTCTATTTACAAACAAACCACAGTTTGGAAAAACAATTCAAGGGTTTGAGTCATTTTGGTCATTTTGAGCTGGGGTTTGACATTTCTAGCTAATTTGAGGTCGTAAATGGATTCTAGGCTTTCTAACGGTCCTATTGCAACAAATTTCAGGCGATTTGAAGCTCTGTAGCTCAAGTTATGGAGGTTCAAAGTTTGGAGGTCTCACACATTGCGCCCAGATCAAAAATGGGAGTTTCATTTTTGCTCCTGGCGCGACGTGTGAGACATCGACTCTAATTGGGTTAAACTTGTCCAATTTGGGTGATATGAGGGTCTAATCATGCTAGACTCATCGAGTTAGGCAGAATTGACCCCTTACTTGGTCGATTTGGAGGTGTTTTGGTCTAGTTTAGGACTAGTTTAGGTATGAAGGTCTCACACGTTGCGCCCAGATCAAAAATGAGAGTTTCATTTTTGCTCCTGGCGCAATGTGTGAGACATCCTCTCAAGTTGGTCTAAAATGTCTGTTTTGACTAAAACAAAAGCTGGAGCTTACTAACTCAACTTAATTAAGTAAGATTACACACGTTACTTAGTCCAAAACTCTTTATATTAACAAAAATTTTCCATCATTTACAAAATTTTACTGTGGATCTCCCTTGATGTAGCTAGCAAGCTGCATGTCCTTCTTCATTAGTGTCACCCTCTTCGCATGAACCGTACAGGCTGTCGAATCTTCAAAATGCTGCACTAGTTTTCGCTCTGTTGCTTCTTGAACCTTGGTCTCCTGGTCTCGTTCTGCCCTCTCCTCTTCTTGTATCTCTCGCTCTATCTGCTCGTACACTTCTTGGGTCTAATATACAAATCTAACTAATTCTTACCTTAAAACTCGATCTAGCATGTTACCTTTTTAAAATTCATCAAGTATTAAGGTGTTTATGGCCTAATGTCTCGCACGTTGCGCCCAGGTCAAAACCTGGAGTCTTGGTTTTAGTCCTGGCGCGACGTGTGAGACCTTCTTGCTTTAGAAGGATTTGGCTCACTGTTTTTAGTCTTTTTATGTTCTAATTCACTTAACTGTTACTAGCTTAGCATATACTACAAAAATAAGAAATTTTTTTCCATTTTTCGAGGTTTGAGGATCCTATCAAGTTAGTACTACTGGGAGCATGGTCAGTGCTTTGCTCTTGGTCTCCAAGAACATTGCTCCGATACCACTGTGACGTCCCCTACTCATATACGGTGCACTCACCGTATACAAACAGGAGTTCATCCCCCATACCAGCTCCATACTGATACAGGGCCCTCCACGTATCACTGCAACCTTGATGAGTTCCAGTGGGAAGAATGAAGGGGTCATTTTACCCTGTCTCCCTCAGGGCCTACCTAGCTGCGGAAGCGTAAACATACATGTCAGTATCAACATCACATAGCCATCTCGATGGATGGCTCATCACATATCTGCATAGATAAAGATCAGCACATCACATGGGAAATCCTACCCAAGGCTCAGACTCGAAGGGATGACTGACGGCTTGGGTCTCCAGAGTTTATTGCAGACAGAATTCATGGCAATGGATTTGGCTGGCATAAGAACATGGCTTAGGGTTGTCCACTCCATCCGCCCCTCCTGTGCACACTTTGCAGAGTAGGTTGAAAAGTGTTGGGACCTGACTGTAGCCCGCCGGACGCATAGCCAAAGGGGTTATTCCTGGGTTGCATCTCCCCAGTTCCGATGGGGCAGGTAGGGATCACTCCCTCCAGAGATCTACCAGGGTAGCCCGTAAGCTCGAAATATCGCCAAAAGGCTATTAGGAGTGGTGCCAATAAAATATTGCCACTTTGTCTACGAAATTTTCTCCCTCCACTCATAAGTTAGCCTACATCACTAAATGATGGATTCTTGGATTCGCCCCCATGTTAATTTTATTCTTGGTAATTATTCTAAAATCGCCCCTTAACCCCCTAAAATCATGTAAAATTAATACGAATTCTATTTTTGGTTAGTTTTTTAGAATTGCCGTTTACCTCCAAGAAAAAAAAAAGGGAAAAGGGAAAAAACCATGCATGTTATATGGATTTCATGATCCAGTTCCAACATCCAGGTATGCAATCTTGGAGTATTTTTGCTTTTGGTCTGTTGTTTATCCAATCTTAAAAAGATGACTGAAATCAAATCGGTTTGTGCTTGCCCACCATAGTATGCAATCATGCCTCGGTTAAGTTTGTGTACTTGTTGTTGTTTAGCCCTTAGTGTGGAGCTATTGAGATTTACAATCATATGCCAATGTCTGGTAACATGTATATTCATTATGTTTGCATTACGCTTACAACTGTATACGGACATAACAAATATATATTGTAGACCCAAATTCTACTTGAGAAAAAAGTATATATTCCATCGCTTGATGGATGAAAGGTTTGCCAAGGTTGCTACAACTCAAATTGAAGCCCAAAACAAAATCGCCAACATAACTAATCGAAAAAAGCTAAGATTCGCCTCACATTCTAAATTACACCTATAAAAATTTGGGCTTAAGGGCTACCCTGATCTACATGCTGACTCAAGGTGACTAGAGGGCCACTGCCCTTATTCGACTTGAACCCAATGGAGAGTGACGCATCACTCCACGGGTGTCGAGCCCATGCCTTGCCCACACGCAGTGGCAAGCCATCAGACCTAGTCCACAATGATCCCCGGTAGGCCTTACACACCAGAGGGATCGTTCAAGAGTCAGAACACGAACCTCCTTATAAGCCAGTCTGGCCCCTTCACCCACAACCAGGCGTGGTTCTTGTACATAGGCCGAATTTACAGTGTGCTAAAGAGGCTAGCTAGGAGCATCAACTACTAGGCTGTAGGTCTCTACCCCCCTTCCCAATACAATGAGTCCACCGAGATCATCCATCCATCCACATTATCACAGAACTAAAGAATAATATCTAATCTACATCATAGAAGTTATGTTCTTTAGTTAGGGCTCGCTATCTGGGGTTCTATGTGGCTGCTATGGGCGATTCAATAGGCTAAACTTGCTAACTCTATGCCCGAAGGCGGATTAGGCTATTGAATTGACGAAATACCTGGTCCTCAGCTTGCTCCTCTTGATCCGAATGCGTCCATGTCGCTATCTTGCTTGGGGATGCGGTCGGAAAGGGAATCTGACGAGCTAGAGTGCTCAGGCAGATCTTGGGAATCGGGATTGACTCTTTGGGTGCGCGAAACAGAGCTCGGAATGACTGTGGACGAAAAAGGGAAAGTTAGGATTTGGTTGCCTTACATAGGCTATCAGTTAGGGTTAGGGTTTCCATGACCCTTGGTATGCCCACTTAATGGTTAGAGGTCTAAAGTGTGCACATTAATAAGTGTGCGCACCCTTGCATGTTGCCCCCTAGGGCACCACTTGCTTACGGTGCATTACGGTATACGTCTTGAGACCGTATATCGTACTGGAACGTCACAGCTATGACATCTAAAATATCTACTTTTTGGGTAACAATATTTATTTTTGTACATTTTCATACATTTTTTATTTGAAACTAGTAACGGTGCCCAGTATTGCTGGGCATAAGTTGGAAGTCTGCAAATGTTTTGACTGCCATGAGAAAAGCATGCAACAATAATCCAACTTTTGAAAAACACAAATATCCAAAGGCTTAACAATGTGTAAAAGAAACTTAGCAGCTAATTCATCGTAGATAGTGTGGCAACGAAAGACTTAACAATGTGTAAAAGAAACTTAGCAGCTCATTCATGTTACATAGTGTTGCATCGGTATCTCTGAGAGCTTTGAATAGAACAACACGGTGCTTCTTCATAGAAAACCTGGTGGGAGTAGAGTGTTAATTTGAGTAGATTTTGAGGTGATGCTATAGCCAAAGTCTATTACTCTTTGTGGGGCTGGGCATAAGGTCGAACATTATAAATGATGAACTAAATTCATCATCCTTAGTATAGGTAAAGATCATAGCTACATGCTCAAAATGTTGGGGTGAAACACTAATATCAAAATATAATATGTGAATATTGTTGGAGTGTTATGAAGTTGAACATTGATAATGTCAATGTCCTAGTCCTGTTACTATTATGGTATCACTTTAGCAAAGTGTAACCTTGCCAATATTATGGTCCAAACTTTTCTAGCCTTCATTTGGATATTATGGTCCAAATTTTTCTGACCTTGTTTACCTAGGCAAAATTGTTAACCTGTTAATGATAGAACCAAGTTGCCTTACATTTGGATATTATGGTCCAAACTTTTCTTGCCTTATTTACCTAGGCAAAGTTGGACTATTAATAATATAAAAAACGTTTTAAGATAACGCCCATAATCCAAAAAATGCTCGTTTGCTCCAGAAACTCTAATGTAGAAAATCTGTTAAATATCCAGAGCATGAAGCAGCTGCAAGCCAGCCTGTGCAAAGAGGAAAAAATGTTCCAGGATAAGAACCCATGATTGACTGGAAGGATGAAATGTTTGTCCAAACCCCAAGAAATGTAGAGGTTGTTATTTGCAGGTCCTAGGAGCGTGAAAATCAAAGACGTCAAATGCTCTTAAGCTTGGCTGGCTTGCTTGAACAATCGTCTGCAAACAAAAGAAAAAAGCACAAAAACATAAGAAAAGTAGTAGATGGAAACCTACATTTCGGATTGTCAGAGATGGGTATATCGGTTCCCATCGTTAGCTCCTTAATCTACTCCTATGTTTCCTTTGCATCAATACATCCAAAATGCAAAGAAAAAAATTATTGAGCCATTGTATACCTGTATGCTTCAGCGATTCTCTGCTGCTACATCGATTGCTCTTGTGATTTAGGGCAACATTTAAGGTAAAATTTAAACTCCAGTGAGTAATTCCTAGCAATAATAGAAGTCGGATGAGAAGCACATCATCACATCGATATCTCTGCCATTTCAGAGAGGAGAGAATGCCTGAAAGGGAAAATGCCGAAAATTAGTCGGAAAGGAAAAAATATCTAACCTGCACCCTGCACCGTGTCCAAAATCCAAGCACACTTTGATAACCCAGCATTGCTCCAACGATTGCTCCGGCTCTAGCATGCAAACACCTTGATTCGTTTTGCACAAACATGAGCCGAAGGTCGTTTCCATTGGACCTAGCGGCCCATTATCAGATTATCAGCGCGAGATCCACCGCCCGAAATTTTAGCTGCTCACTCACCGTTCCAAATTTTTTTCGTATGATTATATCGTAAGAGGGAATGGAAATAATGACGGAAAATCAAGACATCATCGGAAAACACCTTTTTTTCTTCCAAAAGTCACACCCGGAAAAGGTCACACCGGCAAGAAAGAGAAAGTGCAAAAACATTTTAAGTAAGTAGATAACTTGAATCACAGCAACTAAACATTGTGGCAAAAGGAAACTCAAAAATGCCAACTGCATGTGAGGAAGTCTTTATTGCTAATAGTTGGGTAGTGGTCATGTGTTGTGTGTAGCTTAGCTTATGTGGTGGTGGTAATGTAGTGTGTCGTGTAGTGATGTATGTGTAGTACAGTATGTGTAGGGTAGTGTCGCCATGTTTTGCGCACTTAAGAGGCAAACTCTTGTAAGTTGAGGTACATTCGCGCGCTTAGACGTCTGCCAGGTGTGTTGGATACCTAATGAATAGGACTACAGCATTGTAGAACAAAATTTCATCAAAATCTCTAAGGTTAAGAAGTTATAGCATCGTGAGCTGGGGGAGGAAGGGGGTCCGGCTCCCCCTCGTTATTTTAATAGACCTATACGCATATACCCCGAGCCTGCCAGCGCCAGCCTTATGGACTCGCGAAGACGCCGAATGTGCCACCTGACACGCCACTTAACACTATGTACGTCTACCAGTCTCCCACAATCGGGGAACGGTGCATCAATGCAGCTTCAAGCTTTCACCGTTTTTGCCATACCCGAGGCCCCCTACATCCTCATGGTTGCCAGCTATCGTGCCCTTGGGTAATGGATACCGTCCCCAAATTGGCGCACCTTCGCCGAATTTCCAGCCTACCTCCATAAACCCTTCCTAATTCTTCAATCGATTCGCCTCTAAACGGCTCGGATTGTCTCTGCTCCGGCTGCAGTGGAAGAATTTGGCCTTTAAGGCGAAGATATATGGAAATCTGGTTTGTCCAGGCCGCGCCAGACCCTCATTCCCTTCGTCCTTTAAATTTGGAATTCATTATCTTCCAACGACAGCCGAAGTATTCTTAATCAGCTCTCTCGAAGCGCCACAGGTAAGCGTCGGCTTCTGTTGTCTCCTTCAACTAAATTTGGATGTTTCTGGGCTAGACTAAATGTGTTTTCTTGCATTAACATATCAGGCACAGCAGTGATTATGGATCAAGCACGCAGGACAAGCTTCCCTGGAAGTGGGCCGACCTGGGACACTGCCAGGTCCGGAAGGAGGGGGGCTCCGTCGCCTGGGAAACGATCGCGGACCTCCAAACAATCATCTCAGCCCCAGCAGCTCCACAACATCAACAACTCCGAATTTTTTCTCAAGTCTCCAGAGATAGTCTCAAAGGTTGAAAGGGCCCGCTCTGATACTGACTTAATCCACTGCCAGATTGTGGTTACTGAAGAAGATAGCATCCTCTTTCAAAGCCCTGTGGGTTTGAATGCTTCCATCCATATCTGCAATGCCACCACTGGACGATCATTTTACTCCTCCTCTTTTTTTAGTTGATGTGATTGTGGCCTCTGTGCCCCTTCCCATGGAATGTTCATCTGGAATGTGGCCTGCGGGCCAAGAGTTTTTGTGATGGTCCTAAGTGCCATCCTTTGTAGCAGCAATGCAATGGATATAAGGTTCATTGGCAGATGCCTTAGTTGTCTATGGTCTCATCACTCATATGCAAATGTTAGTATTGTATCACAAATGCTAGTTCCCTTAAACGCCTGTTGTAGACTAAACAAACCTGGTTAGTGAAAGTGTTGCCCTCCTCGAATCTTGGTGTTGGTCCTGAAATCCATTCCGCTGGCCCGGGAAATTATGTCCCTGTCCACACCTATTTCGACCATTTCTCGAATGATCCTAGCCTTGTCTATGGCTTTATCCCCATCGTGCTGAGGGCCAGAATGTGTTGCTGCATAATTGACCCAACCTTGTGTGTCCAACCTCATGGAATTCCCAGGACCAATCTCAGCGTGTGGCTGTGGCTCTCCCTCCCTGTTGACCAAGTCCCACGTCTTCATTGGTGACCTAATTGTGCTAATGGAGTTTGGGACAGGTCTGACCAGAGGCAGGAAGCCTTCTATGCTACATCCTGCACACCAGCAATGTCTCCTGAGCATAAGTGTGTATCCTCTAAGTTGTACATAACCTGCACTTCTTCTTCACTATCATGGGTAATTGTGTGATCACTCATAACCGGTATGGTCAATCCAATGACCTGCTGATGTTCATAGTCCATGGTGAATGATGTTTTCACTATTGGAGCCCTAATTGGACTCATCCCTTGCCTCATCCTCATCCTGTTTCTAACCTCTAACCTTTTTATCTTCACCTCATCACTCATTGGCCTATGGAAGCTAAAGATTGCAGCCACTCTTGAAACGCCCCTGGGGTACATGAGTGCTCTAAGTGTTGTAGTAGAGGCTTCAAATTCAGCATCAGCCTTCTTCTTATTTTCCCTTTCTTTCCTATTTTGTTGAGCTCTCTTTGCAGCCTCCTGCCATTCCAATTTCCTTCTAGCAACCTCGAGTTTCCTGGCTGCAACTTGCTCATTCTTTAGTCTCGCAGCCTCTCAGCCCTTCTACACCTCTCAGCGGCCAAGGCCTCACAGAAGCCATCACTAGAGATGTGCACTCTTCCACTTAGATCTGGAGCTAAACCCCTCTTCCTTGCCCTCATGGCCTGAGACTGTTGCACGTAGGCCTATGACGTCCTCACGTAACAAGGTTTAAAATGAAACGCACTTATTTAAGAAGTGCGTTTGAAAGATTCCTTTATAAAAATTGGAAACTTGAAAAAAATGGACAAAATAGGGAGCAAAATAGATTGTTGAGCAAATAGCATTCGAAATACCCCAAAAAAAGCAACATTTTTGAAGCCTTTTCATTTTTTAAGAAGGGCAAAAAAAAAAAAAAGCTTGTTTTGAGGAGAAAGACATTACATTTAAAAACTCATTAAGTATTTGTTGTTGAAAATAGAAGGAAATATAGTTTTGTGTTTTTGCAAGCTTAATATAAGTACTAAGAAAATCAAACATAGAAAAGAGAAAGAGTCCAAATCATGAATCAAAAAAAAGAATTGTTCTAATTAAGCATTGTTGAAGAGACAAAGTTTTCGGTTGAAATCTTCATCAAAATATATTAAAATTAAGTAACACATAGATTACAATGAAAGATAGTTTAAAATCTTTGTCGTATAAATTTATACGGAGGTGGCTCTTCCCATCCACGGGACTCTCTCTCCCCTTAGGATCCCGAGTCTCTTGCGAGGTTATAATAGCGAGGCGCCCCTCGATTCCAATGGTACAGTGCAGTTTTGTTTCTCTACAGCTCGAGCACCACAGGGCTCCGGATCGGCGAACTCCACCTCCTCATTTCTTCTTCCCGTAAGTGGAGGCCGGATTTCTGTATATGTGCCTTTACATCGCCACACCATTTTTGCTCCCAATTCCTCGTTTTCATCGAGGAAAGGATTCACAAAGAGCTTATCACGGTCCCGATGAAACTTATTTTGTCCGGGTCTATGTCGACGGAGACAACATTGCCCAGCTTAAGGGCGCAAACCGCTGTAATGCCAGGAGCGAAAATGCGTCTAAAGATCCAGGTCCCGTGGAGAAAACCATCAGATCAAATTATTTATAAGTCATTTGTGGCTTTCGAATGGGACACCCGCAGTATGCTTGTCATTTAATGGGTCTCTTAATTTTTGCAAAACCGCCGGGAACAAAGCGCATTGCGGGGGAGGAGTCTTTTCATTCTGCGTATTAAAGTGAACCATGGTTTTTTGCGTCTGCTATTTGTAAAACCCTATGTGAAAGTGCTTTCGAAACAACTTACTAAGCGCGGACCACCACCATGACCCTTAACGTTTGTTTTAAGCACATTAACAGCGGCAACAATGAAATATTAGTAAAATAAAAACAAAGGAAAATAAGTTAGCTCAAGATGGTGTGGCGGTATAAATTTATACCGGGGTTGCCTTGGGTATAAATTTATACCGGGAAGTTACTTTACGGTATAAATTTATACCTGGTACCGCAGCAGTATAAATTTATCTGAGACATTGCCTTGCCATATAAATTTAAACCTTAGGGCTGTGGTATAAATTTATACCGTGGAGTCACTAAAAAGAAAAGCGTTAAATGTTAAACTTACCAAATCTGCGTTTTCAAAGCGGCATTCTGAGGCGGCTCCCATAGGTTTAAGCAGGCATTGTTTGTAGGTCGAATGGAAAATGATGACCCTCCGGTTAGCGAGATAAGGTGACTTCCTTGGGCCTTCAAAAGAGAGTGGACTTGCACGTGCGTGAAAGCCTCCTCGTCAAAAGCGGCATCCTTAATTTTGAAACCATAATAGGGAATATCGCAATGCATAATGTGAAGTTACGCTTCTCCAAAGTGTCCCGACCTCGTCTGCGGTCACCCTCAACAACTCAGTACATGCAATCCACGACCAAGCGTTGTAAATCTTTCATAAGAAGTGTCAAAGCTGCTAGTGGCGACCTCCTTTCCCTGTTCGATTGCCTTAAGTCTCTGCCTCTCTTCCTTGGCCCCTCTGAACCCAGGTTTAAAAATCCAGTGGAGCCCTTTTTTTGTTCCAGAAGAATATTGTGAAAAAAGGCACAAACCGAAACATATTTTTAGCAAAACTTACCCGGCCACTAAAGTTAACGGCGTGCTCTCTAATAATACTATCGGTGGTACAACTTGGGTAGAGAAGCTTGCACTCCTCCCAAATCCTCAAGGTTTAGCCGCTTCATTAACTTCGGCTGGCGGGGTAACAATGTCTTTCTGCAAAGAAAGAGAAACATGTTGTAAGACCGAAAAATGTAGAAGAAAGACTGGCATTGCAAATGTGGCTTACGTCTTAGCTTCCTTGGCCATTTAGGTCTAATGTAAATTCCTTGGCCACGACTTTTTCCAAAAAGGCGAACAAAAATTTCTTTGCTTTTTAATCCACATAATCTGCGTCCGGGTACAATGCTCATATTTTTCTGTTTTAATTCTCCACCCTTTTTGGTTTTTTCCACGGAGCTGGCTTGCTCTTTAAGCTCACCATCTTGAACATACAAAAATTCTTTCTTGAAGATCCCACACGTAAATGGACAAACGCCATTAGTTTAGTGTTGCTTAGCGTAAGAGAATATGTTGCGATCTACTTTCTAAATCGCGCATGGTGTGTAGTCCGCGGTATAAATTTATACGATCCACGGACACGCGGTATAAATTTATACACGACACTAATCATGAGTATAAATTTATCACCGTGACTATCAGCAGATATAAATTTATACCGCGTGCCCGCAGTATAAATTTATCACAGGTGCCCCACTTCCAGATATAAATTTATCTGCATGACTAGTACGGTATAAATTTATACGTGACTAGGGGCGGTATAAATTTATCTGCGTCTTGGACCCGCGATATAAATTTATCCATGACTAGTCGCTGATATAAATTTATAAGCGTCGGGACGACGGTATAAATTTATAAATCCCCTAATCATGATATAAATTATATCTTGGCCACTGCGGTATAAATTTATACCGTGCGAAGGCACTTGTAACCACGCTAAACATACTACAAAACATAGAAAGAAGAGCAGCTTCTTACTTGACCATCTCTGAATGCCAGCTGAAAGTAGTTATCGTATTGCTTTACTGCCATAATGGGCTTCTTATCATAGTCATAGGCTGAGGCAAAGATCCATCGGGCTTCTCGAAGCTCCTGCAAATTGTTCTTTTGCTTTTTAAAATCCTCTCCATACATTTGTTTAAATTCCACGTACTCCACGGTGCATGAAACGGATCTTGTCTATTAAACTCATTTTTAATCTGAAGTCATTGTCGAGATTATGACTCACGGCAATGACTTTTGCTTCTTCATCACGTTACACCAACGTATATATGTGCTTCTACGCTCTTCCACACCGTTCTGGCTTTCCTCTTTTGCTAGTTCTTTCCTTGCCTTGTAACTATGTGTGCCTCCAAGAACGTAGTATGTGTAATCTTCAAGTCACTCTTCTTGTAATCTTTTAGTTGGTTGCATGACTCCACCCACCATAACAACTAGTGGCGACACATGGGCATGAGGATTTCTTCTCATTCTTTGTTTCAAGATAGCCACATGTGCCGCATACATGACTTCGGACACTGTAGCACTCGACCCCATCTTCATTTTTAGGTGGCCTCTTAATGGTGCTCAATGTCAAAGAAATAGTTTGCTTTAGCGGTTTAGTGTCATTCACCCGCTTGAGAATAGCACTTGATTTATCTGCGAGGCTTCACAACAATATCGCTCCGGGGAGCCTTCTCGAAGAGCTTACGTTGACTCCTCTATAGTCAAAGCCTTTGTGCCTCTAGATTTCTTTTTGTAGGAGCTGTGTATCTACTACTGAGGGAATGCTTTCTACCCTTTCCCTTTGTTACCACTTGGTTCCTCTTCCTCTTCTTCTTCTACTTCCTCGTCCTTCTCTTCAAACTCTTCGATAGGAGTCGGTTACGAGAGACCTTTGACCAACTTTGTTTTCTTCATAAAGCACAAACCGACATTAAAATGTCCACTATATCCTGTAATGCGGTTAAGTTAGGAAGATGGCCGGTATAAATTTATACGTAAAGACACTAAACAATACTTACATGGCCACTCTTGTAATTGTCGACCACGTACTCTTGCACATCTTTGGGTTTGCACATGCTTATTGAAGCATTTTACTTTCAAGAACGTAGAAGACTTCCCCCTTGTCATGCATGCACTTCATTAAGATTTCATCATCGACCTCTGTAGCAATAAGGTTGACAATTTCGCCGGCAGGGTAATAATCGTCACTCTTGTACTTGCCCTTCCCTGATTGATGACACAAGTAAAGGTACGCCTCAGTGGGTTTGCTCTCTCTTGCCCCCGTGGGCGCACCGCGTCCGGGTCTTCGATTCGAGGTAATACGTGGCTCTATTGGTGCGACCTTTGATGGTAGCCCTTGTTTACAAACCTGATCTTGGGGCTGAAAAAAGCGTAAAGAAGGCCATTTTTATGCAAGAAACAGAACCTTTTTCGACCTTTTGTACCATAAAAACAGTAAAAATAGAGGCGAAAAGAGCATAAAATCTACACTAAATTATCACTTTATTTGTGTTATTTAAGCTAAAAACGCAAGAATATTACTGAAATATTAAGGTTTGCGACACTTCTTCAAGCACTAGACACCAAGATTCCAAAATGGTTACGGATGGGGTATAAATTTATACTGCTTTCGAACGGCGGTATAAATTTATACCAACTGTATTTCGATCGATATAAATTTATCTGCCGCGAGGTGCTCGGCGGTATAAATTTATACCGTTCCAGATTACTGATCGGTATAAATTTATCTGCGCGGTGCTCGGCGGTATAAATTTATACCGTTCGAGAACACACGATCGGTATAAATTTATACCGCAGTGCTCGAGCGGTATAAATTTATCTGCGACGTGTTGCGAACGGTATAAATTTATACCGCTCGAGCACTAACGATATAAATTATCTATCGATTATGTTAAAAACGGTATAAATTTATACCGCTTCGTTATCCGGCGGTATAAATTTATCACCGATCCAGCTCATATCGATATAAATTTATACCCGGTGTTTACTCGAATGGTATAAATTTATACCGCTCGTTAACGGCGGTATAAATTTATACCGATCCAGAACTATATATCGATATAAATTTATACCGTAAGCTTTACACTCTAGCGATTAAAACAAAGAGAAACTAGAACGATGCGGGTAGTAGACTTACGTGGCCATGGCGATTATAGACCAGCGTATAGGCGTTCGAGGAGAGCAAATAAGGGGGTATATAAGCGCTGCTTGGCCTTCGACTCCAGCTGCAGTATATAGAAAATAGGGTGGCGGCCTTTTTAGCAAGTACCTCTGCTAAGTCCGCTTCATATAAAAGCTTCTCCATAAAGTTTTCAATACAAATTCTGCGTGAGTTTTCGTATAAATTTATACCGCTCTGTTTCTATGTTGCCCTCCTCTGTATAAATTTATACCATCTCCGTATAAATTTATCTGATCTGCCGCCTTAAGTTTTTCTTCCCTGTATAAATTTATACCAACTCAGTATAAATTTATACCGTATGGCTCGAGAGAAAAGAACTGCTTGAGCCTCAACTCCCGTTCGCGAGGGCTTCCTCCTGCAATGGCTTTCACACCTCCTCAGCGGACACCGAGAAGTAGCCACGAATATTCTACATCCGACATTCCAACACCCGGCTTCTGTTGAGTTTACTCCAAAGAAAGACCACCTCGGCTTCCACCACCGGTTCAATTTACTCCACCACACCACGCTCCTGAGCGTCGTCGCCCCACCAATGCGTTTCACCCCACCTCGGGCTAGAGAGGTCGGACTACCTCCTCCAATTCATTTTGATACGTTAAGCCCATAGTCCACAGTAGGCTCCCTCCACGGAGGCAAATCACACCAACTCCATCCATTTTTAAGCTAAATGGTACTACAACAAGTGGGGGCGGTCGGCGAACACCCCACTCTGTGTTCTCGACACTTCGGGAGCTGGTCAACTCGTCACCGGCCTCGATTACTTTTCCCCCGGAGAGGGAAAGCACCTCCCCAGGCCTTGCCCACATCAAACCTCTCGGCATCTACAAGTACACCTCATGTTGATCTCTCGGGCGAAGAAGAAACACCTCATGTTGATGTCTCGGGCGAGGACCTACCAAAGCCACAAGACTCCATGTTCGAATTCAAAGCCCCCGCAAGTAAAAATCTTAAAGCGTAACTTACACAAGGCGGCATGTACAACCCGTTAGAAGAAAGAAACTCATGGGCGAGGCTCACTTGCGGGCAACACATACAAAGCAATTGTTGTTCTCAACGTTGTTTGCTTAAGATTGGACTAAAGGAATTGAGGTTGCCATGATAGTTCTGAGTTCAATGACTCTGCTAGACCAAAGGGGCTACTTAGACTTCAATATTAGGCGGATGATGGTGAGAAGTTTACTTACACAGTGGTGGCCACAATGGCGTCAAAAACGGCCTTCAAATTGATTCATGCTTTAGGCGTGGGACGACTTGACCCGCTGAAGAAAGGGCTTGACAAGAATCCGGGCATCAATGACTCTTGCCATTCGGGGAGGCATAACCAGAATTCATGCTCTTCAATGTGTTTCTGGATGGAAGGTTTCTTTAAGGAGTCTTGTGAGAAACTCCCCTACAGCCCTATGTACCACTTGGTGACAATTTCCGCGAAACAAGAAGTCTACGAATAATTATAAGGAGATGTGTGTTGAGGCCGGAGAACGCTTTGTCTGCTACTCTTACTTTCTTGTGCTCACGGGAAAAAAGAGTTTTCTCGTGTAGCCATTCCTAGAAAGCATAGGATGTCTGTTTGTGCTACATGCTCAATTAATTAAAAGCTCGGAGACAAAATGCAAGGACACTTCACACTAAAAAGTAAGCTTCGGGGCGTGTTCTTGCCTAGTTCTACTTAAAAGTAGGTTCTTTCCTAAACATGTTTTCCTTTCGGATGCATTGAAGGAGAAAACCGAACAAGCACAGAGAACAACAATCTTTGGAAAGGAGAAAATTGACAAAACATAGGAAGAAAGCACCGAACAACCACTCAACTACATATCGGTTGTTATTGATGGAATGGACCGAGAGGAAGAAGACCACCCTACCACATTTTGTCAATGTGCCTAAGGATCTTCTTTGAAGAAGATTTCATACATCCGCATGTTGTTGGTGCTATGGTATTTAATGGAAAACTATCTTGCAAGGCATTTTGAATTATCCAAACATTCATCTTGATCCAAATCTCACTATCACAATATTGAATAAGCTTCTTTCCAATCTAGAACATATCTGCGGTTACGTATCTTCACTAGATAACACGACAAGGGAAAATAAGAATCGGCGTTGTTTGCTTATCGTGCTATGCTAGTAGAGAAACAAATCTTCAAGAAGGTGAAGATTGGTTTCCTCGCTGTTGGTCATACACCACGACCAAATTGATCGGATGTTCATGGGTTCTCTAAACGTCTTGCTTTCGAAAAAAGCTCTAAGCCCACGCCACCATGATTGAGGTCATCCAAGATTCCTACAATCCTCGTCCCGGACATCGAGTTATTGGAAGAAACTTATGATTTCAAGGAATGGATTTTTCGAAGAGATCAACTAGGTCACTTTGTGCTATTGAGCCCTTGAGAAACATTACATTCCAAAGATCAGATCAAAATTTCACTTGTAGATGGCAAGGCCATCTTACAAGGAAAATATGCCACATCCTTGCGATTGGCGGTCAGCATTATTCAATTCATTCTAACATCCCCAATACTAGTTCCATGCTCTCTGCAGAGCAAATGCCTCTAAAAAGCTTGAAAGAAATCACAAAGAGTAAAAAGGAGGGAAGAGCATTTGACTCAAATAAATCATTGGATTGTATTGAGACAAGTATTCAGTCCTGCTCTAACCACTTTGGGGCCGGATGCTTTATGGTGGCCTCAATTTTTTTCTCGGCAACGTGACATGTTGCAAGCTTCATTACAAGGTCGAAGACCAGTTACATTCAACTGGCCATCTAGGCAAACCCTCCCTGTGCAAGTTGAGAATCAAGAGGAACATGTAGAGATATTGGCTAGCTCAGATGAAGATGACAGAGTCATGTACACTGGCCCTAGACGCACAGCACAACAAGTTGCTCGAGTATCTGGTTCAGTCTCTGAGATTCAGAAAGGAATGCTCATAGCTGTCCCAGCTGATAATGATGAATCTGGGAGGCCATTCTGGCTAGCTAAAGTACTGGAGGTAACAAGAGAGGATGGAATTCCCACTCAATTAAAAGTGCACTGGATGAGAACGACTGCTGCCAATGCTTTCAGTGGGAGTTATACTTTGGAGATGGTAAAAACAGGAGTGGGAAAGAGAGCAAAGTCCAAAGCAAGTACTGCTGTCATAGATCTATCTGAAGTGAAGGTTCTTGCATATGACTTTGTTCTGACTGCTGCTAATAAGTTACGTATGGTCACTCAAACTTTAATAAGGTCAGCATGTGGATTAGACAAACAAGCCAAAAAGGTGGCCAAAAAAGATGATGATGAAGACTCACTTGTAGACAGTGAGGAAGAAGATCGTTCGAGTACATCCAGTGCTGAGAGTGAAGCTGAGGATGAAGGCTCGAGTGATCAGGGAATAAATGAGTCAGAGGATGAGATGCATCCATCGATCTTCTTTATAAAATGTAAGTTTGTCCGATGACTCGAACATGTAAAGAACAGAAAGTGCAGGTGATGATTGTCTGTCAAAATATCCTATATTTTTGACAATTTTGTTCATAATTTTGTACAATTTTCACAACCTTGAATATATCACTTCTTTGTCACTCTACTACCCTTGCTATTTTTTTTATTGCCCCTTTTTTGCTACACTTTATAAAAGTAACTATTTTTTGTTCTAGTTTAGGAGGATGAAAATTGCTATTTAAAATTTTTGCACGAAAGTTATGTTCAATCAACCCCTCAAAAATGGTACCTAAATTACTTAAATTGTCACACCTGTCACAAAAAAATCTTAAAAATGGACTTTTTTAAGGGAATTTTAGGGAATCTTTCAAAGATTCCTTTTGAAGTGCGTTTCCAGCAAATAAGTGCGTTTCATTTTAAACTTTGTTACGTCTTCAGGAAGCTGCACACATGGCCTGTGCTGCTCCCATGTCACGAGATGGTAGCACAGGTTGCAGCGAGGGTCTTAAGGTTGCATCCATGGCCTCATGGTTACCAACTTGTGCGCCTTCTCAGTGAGATGGATGCACATCATGGCTTGCAATGTCCACATCGTCAATTACATGTTCATGCCCTCCAGTAGGATGTTGGCTACCATGCTCACCAGTAGGCTATGGTGCCTCCCATAACTGTTGCAAATCAGCCATGTTGAATTGTTCCAATTCCTCATCCTCCAAGTTGGCTACCTATTCTTGGCCTCCGCTTTGCATAATCTGCTCTATGGGCACCCTACCAAACCTGCCACTTTCGTGGCTTGGCTTAACCTTATCTGAGTTGAATGGCCAAATCCCAGTTGCTCTAAATGTGTCATAGCATGCGCCCAAGCTATATCTAATGTCTCTGCACTTCTTAGTGCAACCTCTGGATGCCTTTCCTTGAACAGCTTCGACCATTTACTCCCAGGAACCCCACGGAAATCTGAGTTGCCCCCTTCCATAGCGGTCTGTGCTGCCCTCTCTTTGACAGCCGAGAATGTAACCCCCATTCCCTGCTCGGCCCTGGAGAGTGCCCAGTTAACTAACTCTTCCTCTTATAGAGTTGTTAGAATTTGAGGATTACCAGTCTGTTTATGAGTTATACGGCCATACAGCCAGTCCCTTATTGTTGACTCCGGGATTCCAGACCTTCTAGATGCCTCTCTAATAGATAGACCATACTCACTAACCTCATCCAATATGTCGGCCATTTGATCTTCAGTTCACTGCCCTCGTTTGCTTGGCCTCCTTGGCATTGTGGAAGATGCAGCACTGGTTTGTGGTGTCTGATGCTTCCTCTTGGGTGCAGTAACCTTTTTCCTTGTTGTATAGGTACTCTGTTGCTGGCTTCACCATCATCCTCCCTGCGACCTCTTGTGGAAACCATGTCTGTTGTCGTGCTCCCTACGGCCTAATGTCGATAAGCTTGAAAATTGGAAGTTGAAGTTGCCTTTATCCTGTTGGGAGCCATAGCGGGAGCTTGATATTCAAATTGGGTTTTGGTAATCGAGTGCTGGAATGGGCATGAATTCAAGCAAGGGGCATTGAATTCTACTTTCGAATCGGCATGATCAATATTCTTAACGCAACCACGAGTGTGTAAATCTGTTCTACAATTATAGACAACAGTTACACGACGGCGGGAAATAAGGCTTCACGCTTAGCGGAGCTCTGTTGCACAGCTATGGACACCAGTTGCACGAGAACTGGCAACTGGGCTAACGCATCGCGGAGCTTTGTTGCACAACTGCACCTACCAGTTGCACGACAGCGGGGCACAGGGCTAACGCAACGGAGCAACCCATAATGGCTAGAGGACGTCTACAAAACATCAACGGGTCACACACGTGGTGAAGCCCTGCCTCCATCCCACACTAGAGGGGCCAATCAACATGACACATGGCGATGCCGCGCCGTCACGACGGGGGGGGTGACCCGTGCCCTGAGGGGCAGTCACTATATAGGAGGCGGCCATACCCTATATAGCTTGTGTAATGCACGTGTAGTTGTGAATTATTAGGGGTAACTTATACTGGTGGGGATAGTTCTCTTAGCGATGCATCAGGACACTATAAATAGAGGCAACCTATTCCAACAGGATGTGGACTTAATAGACTATCTTCTTACGAATATCGATGTTCACAGCAATATTTTATTTCAAAATACACTTGAACTTCCTTGTACTACAACAAAAAGTGACTATTTGTTTGAGGTGGCTGATCTCGAGTGGCCTTTTGCAAGCTCAAAGTTGGCATTAAAATCTCAGCAGCAAGAATACGCAGAATCTCCTTGCTAGAGACATCTTTGCTCTTGAAGCCATTTGTACAATGAACAATTAAAAATGGTCATGGATTGGAGAGGAATTTGTATATGTCTGTTAGTAAGATGATAACGTAAATCTTTGGGGCATGATGCATGATGCAATATTGTGCAAATTCCTCATCTGTTAGCATACAATACATTAAAAATATAAGACAATATTTAAAATAAATTGAGACACAAGAGTCTGTTAACAACCTCTTAACAAAAACATAATATGGCAGAGACTCCTTAATAGCCTGTAGCTCATAATATAGATTCAATGATAAACTTACTAATAAATATACTTGCAACTTTCGATTGCCTTGTTAGGCTTCGCAACGCTAATTTCGTGGTAGTGACTTACCATCACAGCCACCTATATGTTTTCCTCGTGGTAGATCATAACCATGCATCTGTCTAAGATCTCAGACTTCTTTTCTAGCCTATGATAACTAGTTTGAGCAAGTGGCAGAGTTCGAAACAACCAATATAGAAAAATTAAAGAAAATTAACTTACTCCAAAGTCTTAAAGTTTATGATAAGAGTGTCAATTTATTTTTTTTTCCCCTGACTTTTCCACATCTGTCTGGAAAACACTCGTGCCCTTTTAAGGACCAAGATCAAAGACGTCAGACTTTATTCAATCAAAGAGTCAAATACAAGTATAAATGCAGAGACAGGAATAAAATCTCAGCGGATAAGCGGAGACCCACCGAGTGAAGCAACCTGCCTAAGCATAAGAGTGCACATCCAAAAACTCCTCAAAAATCAATCGCCTCTTGTGAGGGGCAAGTGAAGAACAATGATACGACTTTACAATGTAACCTTGAGCTTCTTGGAGAACACGATTATCTGCCACATCCAGACCTTTGAAGATTACCAATCTTCGTCTTTTCCAGATAGTCCAAAGCAACCATCCTGCTGCTAGATGAAAAGCCTGGCCTTGTAACTCTGTCCAGGTACTTGGGTAAATTGCCAAAAGCAGTTGTTGACTTGTTAGTGAAACCTGAAAAAGGGAAAACAACCAGTCCCATACCTGTCTAAGGTGTTCACACATGAAAAAGCAATGCTCAATGGTCTCAGATCCACGCTTGCATACTGGACACTGATTTGATATTCTAGGGTTAAACTTATGGACAAGCACATTAACCTGCAGACACCTATGAAGAATCTGCCACCAAAGAACTGCCACTTTAGGAATCGTTTTGACAGAAGCCCTTTCTATTGTGCTCAGATATGCAATGCTCTTTACTTTACTTTGCGATCCAAAAGTATAAATAGGATCTATTCAAGATAACTCACAGTACATGAGATTTCCATTGCAAAAGGGTTGTTCTACCAGTTACATATATATATATTTTGGGGCAACTAAAATACCATGCAAAAAGATGGATTTTCAAAATTCTATTTCAACATCCAGATAATGTACTGCACTTCAAATGAAGAGTGCAACACAAAAAAATTGAAGCACAATATATGCAGTAGATTACATAGAAGCATATAGTTCAGGAAATACTGTCTCGTCATTATATTTATTTCAAGGACTGGCATTTGGGTAACTAGTATCCGGTTGGGTGTATGCAGTCCTGGCCTGTGCGCAAGACCTTATTTGTTGCCCCTTGAAGTGGCAACATGAAGAAAAGATGAAGATATGAAGAAAATTCTAAGTATTGGAGGAGCTATTAAGGAAAGGTATTAGGCTGAAAGAGAATCTAGGCCAGGTGAGCACCCTTGCCAAATCCTTTAGCCAAAACTAGCCACCCTTGATTTTTCCCAAATTTTTTGAGCCTATCTCCTATTTTTCCTTGAATTTCCCCTATCGCTGACCAAATATTCCCCAAAAATGCCTAAAAATCTATACCTTTGCCAAGTGGCATCCTAGTCATCATCCTAAAGTGCCAAAGATGTCAAAAAGTCAAGTGAAAGTCAAAATAAAAAGTCAAAAGGCACACTTTCCAAAAATACCCTTGCCATGTCATCAAGAGTCAAAATGCCACCTAGGATGGCCACCTTGCTCACCAAAATGCTTTGTCATCCAACTTTGGTTATATCTTTGCCACTTGGGTCAAAATCATGCCACCTCATCAAAAATGTCAAGGGGCATTTAAAATTTCGAAAATCCACTTGGGCAAAAAGCCATGTTTGACCTTGCCACATCATCCTTCATTATGCCAAGTCATCATTTCATCATGTCCAGTCACCATTGATTCACCTTTTTTTAGCCAAAAAATCAAAGTGCCATTTTTCAAAACTTGACCACATCACCATGTTGCCCCAATGAAAATATGCCACCTGGCACAAAAAATTTCCAAAAAGACCTTATATAGACCTTTGAATTCCAATTCTTGGGAATCGTGCCCTTTGAAAAAAATATAAAAAAAATTGTCCTATTCTACCCCCCCCCGACCTAGATTCCTTTTCAGCCAATCACCCCCCTCCACGTGGCTCACCCGAAGCGTGTGGGGGGTGGAGGTACCCCCCACGGGCAAGACACGTCAATTTAATAGTTAGCCCGGATCGAGCTATATATACCGGCTGACTTTTTGATTTAGGCACATGGGATATATCCAATCGAAGAAGATCGGCGGCAAAAACCATTAGGGTTCTATGATTCTCGGCTTCCCGCACTTTGAATGATGCGAGGAAGCGGTTCGCGATCATAACCGGCTTACGGAACCAATCGAATTATGAAAAGGATGCGAATTAATGGAGATCATGCCAAGAACAGAGCATTGCCTATTTTTGGGAAAGAAGAGTTCGTGGCCATATGCAGACAAATTAGAGCTCTAACTACCCTGACACAGGTCTATAAAGATGATCCGAGCCGTATTCCAACTAAGGAGAGGAGATTTTTGATTAGAAACCCGCCCTTGTTCTTGAAAGCAAAGATTTTGGAAGTTCTGATACAAATTCTATTTCAGAGTGATCGAATGGATTACCTGACAAGTGTATTATGTTCCTAAGATAATCTGAGAAAAGTTTTCTTGAGCAATCCATGGTGTTTCCCCTTTTCTTCAATCGATTTAAGTGTTTTTTTTTTCAAAAATAGTTTTTCCCATTTTTATGTGCGGTCCATTCGGCGAACTTTGCCAAAATTTCCCATCAATCCCGATCAACAAATGAGTTGAAATCAATTCAAACTATCACGATATCATCTAGATTTGGCTTAACAAATAGCTATTCTATTACCCGAGGAATTTGCTCATATATTTCATTTGCATTCAAAGGAAATTTGACCGCATCCCGAGCTTTTTCTTCAATCATTTTCACCACCTTGTTCGAAAAACATCCTAGTTATACACCTGCATTCACATATCACCTTATTTCCTCACATTTGCACCTCTTTTCTCATCCCCTCACCACACATTTGGCTCTCTGCACCCTAAACACAGAATTTGGCAAGTATCTTTTAGAAAATCCCACAATTTAGAGATTTGTGCATCCACCGGTTTTTGCAAGGATTACGTGAAAGACAACATCTTTTGGAGGTCCCACCGGGATTCTCTAAAAAAACTCTTGCAAAAACTTGAGAGCCCTCATGGTGAGGCCTCCAAGGAAGACTGATACAGATATGGATGGTAATGGGGAGCCTAGCCATCTTGAAGATATGCCTCTGGGCACGGATTGGCGGATTGGCAAAGCGGCCCCGCGTGACACCTCTAGGCAACTATCTTGACCCTATCTTCGGGTTGAGGCGCCCCCCTTCCACGACCTCTTTATGACGAAAAGAAACCCCCGAGGTATTTCTAAACTCATTTGATGATTATTTTAGGAATCATGCTCCTAGAGGTATGACTAAGTTGGAATTGTTCAAGCTTTCTTTATCTGATGATCTTGCTACTAAATGGTTTAACACTCAAAGAAAGATTTATGGTGTTCACACGTTTGAAGAGATGAGGAGCAGATTCATTGATAGGTTTGGCGAATTTGTGACTCCTGAAACTTTGCTTCAGCAATTGCATTCTCTTTCTATTAGAAGTGATGAAAGCATAGAAGCTTATGTTGATAGATTTGGAGAGCATGTGATAAAGTGTGAGTCAAAAGGTGTTGATAATCCTCCTTTGCATTTGATCACTGCTTTCTTGCATGGTTTGAAGTTCAGACCCCCTGTTTACAAGAAGTTAATGAAGATACATCAACAACAACGTTTTGAGACCTTACCAAGGGTATTTTCCAAAGCAATTGAGATCAGCAGTCAGGCTGAGGGCTGCATTTTCTACTTTTGAGCACGTTGATCTTGATTATTTCAATGATTTAGAGACTAACTATGAACCTGTGTGTACAGTGAAGAAGAAAAATTCTTTTGAAGAAGATATGAGAGAAGAGATCTCTAAGTTGCAAGCTACTAACCTTAAAATTGCAACTGAACATGCCAGGACTGCAGAGACACTTATGGAGGTTACCAAGCAACTCTCTGAGCTCAAGAAGGCTCCAGCACCCAGAGATGAGGCATCTGACTTCAAGTCTTCAGATCCTACACAAAGTAGAAAGCATTGTACCTACTGTAAGAAATCAGGCCATTTAGAAAGTAGTTGCTGGTCCAAGCCTTGCCCTAGATGTGATAAAAAGGGTCACACTGGTAAGGAGTGCCCTGTTTGTTCATATTGTAAAGAAACAGGCCATTATGAAGACAGGTGCAAGATCAAAGAGTATATGTTGAAAGATAAAGGTAAGACTGTAGATGCATCCTCTTCTCATCTTTGTTTCTCGATTCTGATGAAGGAGGTGATGAATTTCGAAGAGAAGAAGAGGTCTTGGCTGCTGGTACTCCCTATAGCCTAAGATCCAGACCTCAGCAAACCAACATGCCTAGAAATAGCATAGCTCCTCTGCCCTCTGTGTGGTTCTGAGAGCCGTTTCACCTCGAAAATGACAGCTTTCTTTGGGTTAGGTGAAGTTGACCAGGTGTTGAAGTCTACCAGAGTCACCCTAGATGTTTTGACCTTGTTAAGAATAGCACCTTCCTATAGAGAGCGTGTCAAAACACTTATAGAGGAGAATTCAGAACCTGTTGTCCACAACATTTCTAGAGTTGGGAAAGACCCTGGTATATTTTCATGTGAAGCTCAAGTCGAAGGTAAAACACTCTCTAAAGTCATCTTGGATGGAGGTTCAGGTATAAATATCATGCCTTTACATGTTATGGACTCTTTAGGGTTAAAAATCACTTCGCGACCCCAATTATTCTAAAATCTTTTGCTAATGAGAGTGTACAACCAAAAGGAGTCGTTAATGATGTCTTGACAGATGTAGGGGGTATCAAGATGACCACGGACTTTGTTGTAGTACAGTTTCCTTCTCCAGTTGGCAGCTATGACCTTCTTTTGGGCGGGAAATGGCTCGGTGGTGGTTTCTCGCAAAGCCCAGTTGGGGAGGAGGTAAATGCACAATAACAGATGGTAAGCAAGAAGTCACACTCTACAACCAGGAAGGTAAACTCCAAGAAGAATTTGCTTTTTCAATTGATGATGCACTAATTTATAAAGATGTAGGTGTGTACAACATCTATGTAGACCCACTTTTGGAAGAAGAAGAGCAAAAGTTTGATGAGCATACTCATACATTGTTCTTTGATGGCGGTTGTAGCAGAAGTCGAGCCTAGCCTGTCTTTGCTTGCCATCATTAAAAGCCCGGAGAGGCTTTGACCGGTGGCCAAAAACAGCAAGAATTCACAAAAATATAACCTCAAATGAGGCAGAGTATCAAGCTTTGATTGCAGGTCTTGAGGGAAGCTTACATGATGGGAATCAAGAAGTTGAATATAAAGGGAGACTCTCGGCTACCGTGTGCAATCAAGTCCAAGAGGTATACCAAACCAAGCATTCAAGGTTAGTACAACTTAAAGAAGAGGTTTTGGGAACTACATTAGACAAATTTGAGGCCTGGACTATAGAGCATATCCCTAGGCATTTGAATAGTGAAGTAGACAGGCTAGCTAAAGGTACCATATTGGATTTTTTAGGCTGAAGGAGCCTTTCGGGGAAGAAGAACTGAACCTCTCCACGAGACTTGCCCAATTCTAACTATAGGGATAGAGGAAGCAAGCGAGAGCAAGTCATTTGTATCCAAAAGAATGGCCAAACCCGAACCACGAAAGTTGGTCCAAAAGCTCCCGAGCCTTGCTTCAACTCATTTCCTATCTTTGTGTCAAAATTCTCGGATGTCTTTGCTTGGGATTACTCTGAACTAAAAGGAATTCCTCCCTCTAAAGCAAAATTTGAAATAAAAGTAAAAGAAGGCTCTGATCCTGTTCAGCAGAAATTAAGGAGGATAAATTCACTTCTGTCGCCACTAATCTATGAAGAATTAAAAACTATGGAGAGTTCTAAGCTGATATGTGAGACATTGGAACTGAAAGTGGTTGTCTTGCATTGTGCCGATCAAGAAGAGGAGTGGCCAACTTAGAATTTGTATTGATTATAGAGATATCAATAAGGTTACTATCAAAACTGCTGCTACCCCCCAACCGTTTCTAGAAGAAGTTTTGCATACCATGAGTGGAAAAGAAGTCTATTCTCTTATGGATGGCTTCTCCGGTTTCAACCAAATAGAAGTTGATCCTTTATCACGACCAAAACCGCCTTCATCACACCTTGGGGAACTTATATGATGCTAAGAATGCCATTTGGTTTGAAAAATGCCCCCGCAACCTTTAGGAGGGCAATGAACAATATTTTTTGAGTCATTATCTCCCCAAGATTTCGAGGGGCTTTTCTTGATGATTTGACTCGGCCACCTCTTTGGAAGATCATCTAAAACAATCACTAATATGTTTTTCTTTTTGTGCGATCCGCCAGTGGTGTGAACTTAAATCCAAAGAAGTGTTTGTTTTTGACCGACAAAGGTGTCTTTGTTAGGCCATCGGATATCGAAAGAAGGAGTTGATTGTTTGCAGATAAGCTCACAAAGTGGTTCTCGACCTCCCATTACCTAAAACATTGAAGCCGATCAAAGGTTTTGTTGGTACACTTCAAGGCTTGAGGATTTACATCCCAAATTTCTCTCACATTTTGAGACCTATCACCAAGCTCACCAAAGTAGGGTATGTATCCAAAAATACAAGTCAAAAAGTACCAGGTTAGTGGAATGGAGATTGCCAAAGGGCATTTGAATTGATCAAAGAAGAGCTCAAAGAAGAAGGTAACACTTCTTGCCCCTAAATAAATGAAGCTTTCCAAGTTTATGTAACATTACATCATTTCTTTGTAGGATTAGCCTTATTTCAGAACAAAAGGGTACTAAATTATGCAGGCAAACAGTGGTCAGAACACACAGAGGTGAATTATCCAGTCCTAGAGAAGTCTGCTGCTGCCCTAATATTTTTGACCTCTAAATTCCCCCATCTTCTGATGCAAGCTCCAAAGATTCAAGTCTATATGAAGGTCAATCCTCTTCCAATGTTGTATGGTAAACAAGCCACGAAGACCAAGTTCTATAAGTGGGCTGCCATGCTCCAAGACTTTGCCATTGAAGTCCACCTTGTCAAAACAGAAAAAGATCCAAGTAGTTTCATACCCTATGCCTTCTACAAATATGATTTGACCTCTGAAGAGGATCAAACAGAGGAAGAGGTATGTCATTTAATTGGAGAAGCCAGGTCTTGGATGCAACCTATTGTCAATTATCTAAAACATCAAGAGGTCCCCATTACATTTTTCACCATCCGAGAAAGTTAAGTTTAGGAAAAGATGTCTAACATATATGTGCTGGTTGAGGACATTTTATGTAGGAAAGATGCCTTCCGCAGATTTTGTTGAGGTGCTTGGCTGAAGAAGAACAGGTACAAGCTCTAAGACATGCTCATGATCTCTGCTGTGGTGGACACTATTCTATGGATGCCACAGCCAAGAAAATTCTAAGTTCTGGATACTATTGGCCTACACTTCATCATGATGTCAAAAGGTATGCGTCTTGAGTTGTTACGATTGTCAAAAGCATGCCGATGCTTTGAAGGTACCTCCCCTTTCACCTATTGTGGCCCTGGCCCATTTCTTGTTTGGGGATTAGATTATGTTGGTCCTATACACCCATCTTCCTCGCGGACATGAATACATCCTAGTTGCTCTGGACTTCTTCACTAAGTGGGCTGAAGCCATTCCATTGACAAGTGCCAATCACGGATACCACGAAGAAGTTTCCCTCTTGTCTAATATATGTGCTAGGTTTGGAGTACCATTGAAGATTGTTTTACGGCGAGGAACGCCCTTTATGAATGAAGTAATAGACAAGCTTACCCAATTGCTTGAGATAAGACACACAAAAAGTTCTGCTTACTACCCTCAGGGAAATGGCGAGGCAGAATCCACCAATAAAACTCTGATATCCATTATGAAGAAGGCGGTAGATAGGTTTCCAAGAAGCTGGCATACAAAGTTGATCTATGCCCTTTGGTCCTCTGAACCACTTATAAAGTGGCTATAAAAACACTCCCTGCCTCTATTGTGTATGGTACTAGTGTCATTCTACCCTTTGAGTTGCGGGTACTTTTCGCCAAGGACAATGCAAATACAAGTCAAAAAAGTGAAGAAGATGCTATCAGTGCGGGGCTCACAGTGAGATGCTAGCTCTTGAGGAACTCAGAGATAAGACTCTGGTGATAACTTGAACACAAGATGAAGATCAAGAAGAAATTTGACAAACAAGCGGTAGAAGTCAACTATCGGGTTGGTGATTTGGTGCTTAAGTTAGCTAGAAACAAAGATCCCACTCTAGGTAAGTTTTTACGCAAATTGGGAAGGTCCATTTGTCATTTCTTCACATCTTTGGAGTAAACTCATATTACTTACAGGAGTTAGAGTCCGAGAGAATTTTGCCAAATCCTCTCAATGCACAACACTTGAAAGCTTATTGGATCTAAACTAGCTAATGCTAGTTAGTATAGTTAATAGGTAGTCTAAAAGGGTTGAATTAGTTGAAATTGTTCTAGATATAATTTGCTAACACTATGGGAAGAAAACAAATAAAAGAAGAAAAATTTGAAAAAAAAAAAATATGCGTTTTGATCTTTAACATTGTCATTTTCGCGAGTTCATTAGTTGTTACGTTTAAAAACCCGACCCGAAAAACCATTGCTTCCTAAAGTTGTGCTCATATCACGGGGAGCTCGAAATCATCATGAAACCCAGTTTCTTTGAACATCTTGTGATGAATGCGGGGATTGAAGTACTAATCTGAGTCACCATGTCATTTGCAGGACCATCCTAGTCTTCCATACCATTCTTTTTTCATTTATTGGCCTCCCACTCATATAAGCCTTACTCCTACTTTTATTCATCACCTCTCAGCTGCTATTCACCCACATTGCATCATAAAAAAGCGACCTCCTAACTCCCTATTTCATGTCACTTGCGGGATCATCCTTTACTCATTAGCCCGACTTTATACCATTGCCATTTTTTCTTTTGGGCAAATTTGCAGGACCATTACACCTTCTAGAATGTGTCTGCACCCTTCCATAACATTCTAGCACCATCCACCAAGTCATTTCTTCAAGATCCCTACAAGAATGGGTAGCTGAAATCCTAAAAGTATCAAGTTTTATTCACAAGATCATTGAAGCAGATTTTGGACGTTCCCCCCAAGTTTCAACACTTATGGGAAGTCAAAAAGAACATGGTAGCGTACCCTACAAGTCACAAATGTTCAAAAGTTGCTGCTGTGTTCAAAAGTTGCAGAATTCATCACCAAAAATGTGAAGTACACATAGTTCTATCCAGTTTCCTATTCTGGCACCATTTTCCATTTATGAAGACCTCAAGAAAACCTTATATTATCTCAGGAACAAGAGATGCATTGATTTGGCATTCACTCTCATATATTTGCACTTTTCAGATGCTTTTATACTGCATTCTAAGAAGCTCGATATTTGAGCGTGATAATTCAGATCCGGATGTCGAGGAGGAGTTTTTAACAGGTTTCAAGGCCAGGGGACCAGCCATTTTTTTTTTGCAAAGATGTTGCCCTTGAAGTGGCAACATGAAGAAAAAAAAGATGAAGATATGAAGAAAATTCTAAGTATTGGAGGAGCTATTAAGGAAAGGTATTAGGCTGAAAGAGAATCTAGGCCAGGTGAGCACCCTTGCCAAATCCTTTAGCCAAAACTAGCCATCCTTGATTTTTCCCAAATTTTTTGAGCCTATCTCCTATTTTTTCTTGAATTTCCCCTATCGCTAGCCAAATATTCCCCAAAAATACCTAAAAATCTATACCTTGGCCAAGTGGCATCCTAGTCATCATCCTAAAGTGCCAAAGATGTCAAAAGTCAAGTGAAAGTCAAAATAAAAAGTCAAAAGGCACACTTTCCAAAATACCCTTGCCATGTCATCAAGAGTCAAAATGCCACCTAGGATGGCCACCTTGCTCACCAAAATGCTTTGTCATCCAACTTTGGTTATATCTTTGCCACTTGGGTCAAAATCATGCCACCTCATCAAAAATGTCAAGGGGCATTTAAAATTTCGAAAATCCACTTGGGCAAAAAGCCATGTTTGACCTTGCCACATCATCCTTCATTATGCCAAGTCATCATTTCATCATGTCCAGGTCACCATTGATTCACCTTTTTTTAGCCAAAAATCAAAGTGCCATTTTTTTCAAAACTTGACCACATCACCATGTTGCCCCAATGAAAATATGCCACCGGCACAAAAATTTCAAAAAAGACCTTATATAGACCTTTGAATTCCAATTCTTGGGAATCGTGCCCTTTGAAAAAATATAAAAAAAATTGTCCTATTCTACCCCCCGACCTAGATTCCTTTTCAGCCAATCACCCCCCCACGTGGCTCACCCCGGCGTGTGGGGCGGTGGAGGTACGAATCCCACGGGCAAGACCGTCAATTTAATAGTTAGCCGGATCGGAGCTATATATACAGGGGGGGTGACTTTTTGATTTAGGCACGTGGGATATATCCACTGAAGAAGATCGGCAAAAAAACCATTAGGGTTCTATGATTCTCCGGCTTCCAGCGCACTTTGAATGATCAGAGGAAGCGGTTAAGCGATCATAACCGAGGCTTACGGAACCAATCGAATTATGAAAAGGATGCGAATTAATGGAGATCATGCCAAGAAACGAGCATTGCCTATTTTTGGGAAAGAAGAGTTAAGTTGGCCATATCTGCGGACAAATTAGAGCTCTAACTACCACGACCACGGGTCTATAAAGATGATCCGAGCCGTATTCCAACTAAGGAGAGGAGATTTTTGATTAGAAACCCGCCCTTGTTCTTGAAAGCAAAGATTTTGGAAGTTCTGATACAAATTCTATTTCAGAGTGATCGAATGGATTACCTGACAAGTGTATTATGTTCCTAAGATAATCTGAGAAAAGTTTTCTTGAGCAATCCATGGTGTTTCCCCTTTTCTTCAATCGATTTCTGAGTGTTTTTTCAAAAAAATAGTTTTTTCCCATTTTTTATGTGCCAGTCCACTTCTGGCGAACTTTGCCAAGAATTTCCCATCAATCCTGATCAACAAATGAGTTGAAATCAATTCAAACTATCTGATATCATCTAGATTTGGCTTAACAAATAGCTATTCTGCCAGAATTTGCTCATATATTTCATTTGCATTCAAAGGAAATTTGACTGCATCCCAGAGCTTTTTCTTCAATCATTTTCACCACCTTGTTCCAGAAAACATCCTAGTTATACACCTGCATTCACATATCACCTTATTTCCTCACATTTGCACCTCTTTTCTCATCCCCTCACCACACATTTGGCTCTCTGCACCCTAAACACAGAATTTGGCAAGTATCTTTTAGAAAATCCCACAATTTAGAGATTTGTGCATCACAGTTTTTGCAAGGATTCTGTGAAAGACAACATTATTGTTTCTTTGAAATGTTTTCAAGCTATTTTTTATCATACTGCAAGAGCCCGGAGATAACGATATCTATAGTTCGATTCCAACGATGGTTTCAATTGGATGAAACACCACTTTTAGCCCGCTAGAGCCTCTGAAGGTATCTGTTCGAATATTTTCTGCCTCAGCTGTTTCTCTGGAGTTTACATTGATGTCTTGACCTCTGTGGCATGCCTCCAATCTGCGCACTCTAACCCCCACATCTGCTGGTAAATAACTTATAAACTTGTTCAGATAACATACTGCATCCACTTGAAGGTAAAACAACACCACTTGAACACTTACAGTGGTCGTGCTTTAGTAAAAAGTACTCGTTTTGCAATACATATGGTTTTTCTCATGAACCTACAATGAACATATCAAGAGCTTTAGCAAACGCCATGCATAATGTGATTTATTTGCAGGATATTAATGATGACAGCAAGTAGAATGCAGCCTACCAGTTGCACTAAACACAAACAACAACTAAGGATGATCGATAATAACATCCTAGCAAATAGAAAATCTCGTATAATTTTTCAAATGTCTACAAATGGATTTGCCTCTTCAAAGGCCACGAACAAATGAACACCATTATGCAGATTAAAAATGGGGCTTTAGACAAATTTGAAACTTCAAATTTCTTCCTATAGCTTATCCACTTCTGGCTTGGCATCTGCGATAGATACTGAGAGCTGAGACTGCAAACTGCATTAGATCATACAAACAGTGCAATTTGGAGTTCATTTTTTCAATTTTACCTGTTATTGTTATTGGAATCACTTGGAGTGGATATTGGCCAGAGCACAAAATATTTTGGAAAAGATCTAGTATCTGGCATGTTGCCAGTGCTTCAAGTGAAAAACCCAATTTGTTCCATGCCCTGCTCCTCTGCCACTGAATAACAGATGCCAAAGATTCTCTATCAAAGCCTAGACGCATGCATGCCTTCCACGGCAGATGAACTTCGCTGCGCTGTTAGATCTGGCTTTACTCTCCCTTCAGCATCCTCTTCTCGGCTTCTTCAGCGATATTGATCTGCTCTGCCCTCCATTCCGCAACCTCCTCAGAATTCTTGGCTTCTTCTTGCATTGATCGAAGCATCTGGCCCTTGCCCTTTATATATAACGCTTGAAAGAATAGGCTGGAAACTTCCAGAAAATTGATGAAAGCTTCATGTACATCCCCGAAACCTCCAGAAGAAACTACCGTCTTCCAAAATTTTTGTATGTAGACACGTGTATAACTCATATCACAAATTCCTATTAAAGCCACCAGCGCCTAAGCTGGGCCCTTACCTTCCATATTACAATTATATATTAGAGATATGGGCCAAATAAAATAAGGTTAAAGTAATTATATAACGCAATGATATGAAATATCATTAAACTAAAAAGGTGAGCACCTCGAATACTGGGGATGCCTGTAATAACACCGCCGCTGTTGTGGTCAAATAGACCCAGGCTGCAGTTTCTCCCTTCAGAGATTTTCTCCAGCTTATGGGACGTTGCCACATGGCCTTGCCATGCTGGCACAGGTTTTTCGAAAAGAGGCAATGGCTATGGAAATACAGGCGTAAAAGGCAGAACAGAAGGAAAGAGATCCGGAAGGCCTACATAAGAAAATAGGCCCTGAACTGAGAATTGCATGTGCTCAATCATTGAAAATATCAGTAGCTTGGTTATATATCTGGTTTTACATATCTGTCAGTGGCATTTTGAATCTGAATTATAAAGGATAGTTACAGATCGACGGATTTGATGAAGAAAGAGCATGAATTTCAATTTTTTTAAAGACAATTAAGCATTTGGGCGCAACATAGAGCCCTAGAAGATTTGGATGCATTTGGCGTATTACAGACAGTTGCTTCCGATTCTAAATATATCCAAATCTGACATGCTCAAAATGGACGACTTGATCGATTATGTATAAGGGAAAATACCCCTCGAGGGTTTTCAGGGGTAATTCTTCGGCGCCGCCAGGCGAATGTGGCGGCGCCGCGAAAGCGAGCAGCAGTCGTCGTCACCCGGCGGCGCCACGCCCTCGGAAAAACGAAATATTTTCCGTCTTGTCGCGTGCACCTTCAAATTTCCAAGCAGAACAGTATGATTTTGGTAGGGTTGTTTTGTGGTAGATAAGCAAGTCCATTACATGAATGCATCGTGATGGGCCGGCATGACAACAATGCTTTCGCAAGGCAAAGGAATCTGGCGATCCAAGAAAATCGCTAAACACGCAAAATGCATAAAGCCCATCTTTCCATCAAGCCCAAAAACTGTTCATCCGGTTATGGTTTGAAATTTTTTGTAGCGACCTCTTGGATATAAAACGTCCAAGACAAAGGTAGAAGCAATGAATGATGAAACTTAAAAACAAGGCCGCAGTTGGATAAATCAGCATTGAAAGAAAAAAATGTTCAGCTATAGCCGCAGAAGAACGCCATCGCCATAGCCCTGCTCGGCCATAGTCGCAGAAGAATGCCAGAAGAAACATCAAAGCCATAGCCGCAGAAGAATGCCGTAGAAGAACGCCAGAAGAAAAATACTTGGCCATAGCCGCTCGGCTAGGGCGCAGAGGCCATGGCGGCATAAAGAAGAATGCTCGGCTAGGGCGCAGAGGACATGGCGGCACCGCTCCACAATAGCGGAGACACTTTTCCGCTTTTGAAAATAGGCCGAATAAAGGCATAATTTGAAGGTGCCGTTTATTACGTATAAAGAAACCTACGCCACCTGAAGGTTTCTGGAAGAAACCTGGCGGCGGCGCCACGAGCGGCGGCAGCCGCGAGTGGCGGCGCCGCCAGGTTTCTTCCAGAAACCTTCTGGTGGCGTAGGTTTCTATACCTGGCCTTCATCACCTCCCGATTACCTCAAATCCCTGCAAATCCGTCGCTTCTGCCTGAAAATCCATTGAAGCCCCTGCAAATCTATGTTTTTCTTGTGAAAAATGCAACGGGAAAGATTTCCTATGGTTAAATCTCTGTTTTTGTTGTGAAAAGCAAATGGAAAGGGTTTCCTGTGGCTATGGCGTCTAGAACACTTGAAGATCCTGTGGCTATGGGATCTAAGAAGCTCCTTATGCAGAGCTATCAGGTCGCGGGTGGCTATGGCGAGCACATCAGCGCAAGATACAACTCCAGGGCAGGCTTCTTCTACGGCAGCCTTGGCCTTTATCACAGTGTCGATGCCATCACCGGGTAACGACCCTACATGATCCATCGCATTGCCATTGCTGCCCCAAATCGTATAGAACAGAGAATTGAGGGCTGCCCCAAATCACATAACAGAACAGAAAAAAAAAATTGTTGGCGGCGCCGCCAGACCGCCGCCAAAGAAGGGAGCCCAAAAATTACTTAAAGAAACTTAAAGTAATTGGGGGGTGATGAAGGTTACGAACTGGTTATGAAGACTGCATCTGTTAGAAACCCACGAACACTTTCTCAAAAATTTTGTAACATTTGAACCACCGGCCATGTGCATATGTTGGTTCCGGAATCCTTGATATCCAGGTAATCGACCTTTTATCATGATATATGTAGCCAACATATTGGCAAATGCATTTGATACGCAGCCATATCTCATTTGGGGGTTATTTCCCAAAAAGCCAATTTTTAGTTGTATCCACTCTTTCTTTTTCTTTTTTTATCTCATGGACCTTGATGTAGGTTCATTTAATGTTTAGGTACAACTATACGGTTCGTTATATTGAAAAGAGTGTTCCGATAATTGTGGTTATGATTGGTTAATGTTAGGCATATTCTCGCTCAAAAAGGCTTTTGGTTTTTGTTTGTTTATTGATGTTCCTTTTTTTTTTGGGTAAAATTGGGGACAAGACGACCATTCCTCTAGAAAAAGATTGACGTGGTTCCAATTTAGGTTCGATGATGTGCATTTGACAAGAGTATGTCTTTCTAACAAATAAGACATAACCTAGATGCATGCATGTCAGTAGTAATTAATGCGTCCATTATTTAATCATTTATCTCGCTATATATTCCATAGTCATGATATCGACATCACTGGTCTACAAAAACAATACAAACTTTTCAGTACACAATTCACTGTTCCCTTGGCCGGTACGTAATTTCATTTCATTTTACCATTGCTTTTCTAAAATGCTTCATTTTGGCAAGGCATGCCAGAACTCCCTGTGGAGAGGGTGTGCTTGACAGCGACAAATGTTGTGGTTGAGAGGACCAACTTGGCTCTGACTATGGCTAGAGCCCTATTCAGAGCGCAAGTGGCAAGTTTTGTCCGAGTGGGAGAGAGCAAGTTTTATTCGATAGGGCAGCTGGCCACAGCCTTTGGGGCATGATAATAGGTTGAAAGACATGTTGCGACACAACGTAGAGGATATAGGGTAAAGTTGTTTCAATTCAATTCAATTCAATTCAATTCAATTCAATTCCATTCCATTCCATTCCGTTTCGTTTGTGTAGCATTTCCGTTTGAAAGCATGAACACAAGAGAGCAAAGTGGGGAGAATGGGAGAAGGTACAGAGGAGTGCGCAAGCGGCCCTCTGGTAAATGGTCCGCGGAGATACGGGATTCGAGCAAAGGCGCCCGCCTGTGGCTAGGTCTCTTTGGCACTGCAGAAGAGGCTGCTAGAGCTTATGATGCACATGCTAAGAGAATATGTGGCCAGTGGGCCAAGCTCAACTTTGATGATAAAATCCCTTCCAAGTGGGGCGCTACTAGTGGCCTACAGACGGGTACTTCTCTGGAATCTCATAGGCTGGTTTAGTCTGTTAAAATATCATCTTGCTTCCATTACGTTTCCAACATGTGTAACAGATAAGCTGGTCTTCACAGTTAACTCTGTCCCTGATCAGTTGGTTTCTGAAAACGAGCCTGATTTTAAGTTTTGTTTCATAAAGTGAATAGTTTGGTCTTTGTGGACGTTAAAAAAATTTCTATCTTCGAAAACGAAGAATTGCTTGTTAGAAATTTTTCTATCTTCTATCGGAAACGTGGAAGAATTGCTTTTCCTTTTCATTGTAGATAGAACAGTTAACCCATTATGTTTTATTCCGTTCTGATTGCCCTTCTTGTGCGGTTTGGTTCAGGCAGGACGAAATTTATTGGAGTAAGGCAGCGCAGATCGGGCAAATGGACTGCAGAAATCCGGCAGTCATGCCCTTGCAAACGTATCTGGCTGGGATCCTTTCTGACTGCAGAAGAAGCTGCAATGGCTTACGATTCAGCAGCATTGGCAATCAGGGGCAAAAAAGCCAAATTAAATTTCAACCCATCTCAGCACTGCCATATGCTGAAAGAGGGCTTTACGCCTGAGAGATTCAATATGAGAAACAGCAAAAAAACCGCCCTCGTTGAGCAATGCAAGGCCGATGCATTGCAGAGCTCTTGCAGTGAAATCACAGAGCAAGAAAATCTGTGCTCTCCATTTGATCTTCCAGCCTTTTCTAGTCATAATCCATCCTGCTTTGATGAAGAATTTGAACGCTTTTATCTCAAACATATGCTCTTGCAGGAGCAGTCAGACGAAGATGCCCTTGCTGCTGCAGAGAATCAATTGTATGAGATCTGGAGTTTTCATGACTAAGCCTTTTGCTTCTGCTGCATAATAATGACTTGTCCCTCCTTAGCCAATGCATAACAAATGAACTAAATGTTCTTTGCTCAAGTTTCAAACTTTGTGTAGGTTCTTTGCTCAAGTTTCAAACTGGCGTATTTGTTATAAAACTTGTGAAGGGATTAGCCAATGGCATTTTGCATCTCAATGGTTGGAAAAAATAAAAACCACCTTTGGGTAATTTTTCTCGGGCGGGTTTCTTTCCATGTAAAACAAGATAGTCAATGACATGTTTCTGCCTTGCATAAGAATCCTTTTGTAAAGTGCATATTTCCTGACAGTTATTCCAAAGTTAGTTGCATTCTCATCCATTTACTTGCATTATTTTTAAATTTATTCTACTTGTTTTCTATTCTGATCTAATTTCCCTCGCAAAATTGTAACAAAGACCATGTGGGTAACTCCAGCATGTTGACCGAGGAGGAGGGGGAGGAGGAGGAGAAGGAGGTGGTGATGTTGGTGATAACAGAGATTAAATATAAGACATTCATACAAATCAAGTTTGTTATATAGTCCTACCTATAGACTTTACATCTAAAAAGAAATAAAAAGGAGAAAATATAACCTCCACATCTTTTTTTTTGTCATGGATCTTTTATGAATAAAATGCTTTTATTCTTTTTGAATATTTAGGCAAGACATTCTATAGTGCATTTATTATAATGGAAGTTAGATCGTTGAACTTTTACCATATATATTGCTCTTCCTGAGGAGACATTAAGATTGTTACATGCTAATTTTCAATTTATCGATATCAAAATTCAACTCCAGCAAACCTTCCATTCCTTTCTAGGTTTGCAAACATTGGATGACATAGATCTAGCCTAAATCTAGACAAACCAATTGTAGATTAGGACAATATGCATAGGCAAAATAAAAACAAAAATAAAAACAAAAAACAAAAACAAAAATAAAAATAAAAATAAAAATAAAAATAAAAATAAAAATAAAAATAAAAATAAAAATAAAAATAAAAATAAAAATAAAAATAAAAATAAAAATAAAAATAAAAATAAAAATAAAAATAAAAATAAAAATAAAAATAAAAATAAAAATAAAAATAAAAATAAAAATAAAAATAAAAATAAAAATAAAAATAAAAATAAAAATAAAAAAAAAAATAAAAATAAAAATAAAAATAAAAATAAAAATAAAAATAAAAATAAAAATAAAAATACATCAAAGGCAAAGGCAAAATAGGGGAGGAATCTTGATAGCTAGTGAAGATCTGGAACTTAATTGAAGTGGATATGCCCCTAGATAAGTGATCTTACCACCAAAAATTATCTTCATTCCATTACTATTTTGATTATTTGAGTATGGTTACAAACTCAAATTGAGTCATTTGAAGAGATTATAATAGATGCTTTTTAATTTGTGGGATGTTACGGAGGGTTGTGATGGAAGAGGATTAATGGCATCGGCTACAAACTTTGGACGGGAATTTTTTTCTACTTTCTTTGAAATTATACTTATCTTGTATAAATCATAAAAAATACATATGCTAGAGCTTTAAGTTGAGATTCTATCTCTTAGCCAGAGCTTGACTCTTGAACATTGAACTGACATATGCTAGAGCTTTAAGTTGAGATTCTATCTCTTAGCCAGAGTTTGACTCTTGAACATTGAACTGAATGTTTGACGAAGCTTTATAGCCAATATAGGTGTTATTTTGTTGCATTTGTTGTTCTTTAAGTGATCATCTCAGAGATGAATTTAAGAAGCAATCGCCATGTTGCCTTTCCTCCAAATAGAAATCCTGATCTTGTAGTTGGCAATGAACCACCACCCCCACTTAGAAAGAATAGATCCTCCAGACCTCTGATTTCAGCCCCAAAGACTCCTAATGCTGGAAAAAAGATTGTTAGAGGACCTGCTAGAGGTTCTTGGACAAAGGAAGCTTTAGAATCTGCTATAGATGACATAGAATATGGTGTGTTCTCCATAAGAAAAGCAGGTCTGCACTATGGTATTTCCCAGACCACTCTTAGAAACCATCTCTATGGCAAATCCAAGAATAAATTTGGTAGTGTTCCCAAAGCATTGACTGTAGAAGAAGAGAAATTACTTGTTGAATGGGCACTCAAACTTGCTGATGAGGGTCGTGCTGTAAACTTAGATATTATGAAGCAAAGGGTTGCTCAGATGACAATTAACAGATCCACATGCTTCAAAAATGGATTACCAGGAAGGAAGTGGTGGAAACATTTTAGGGGCAGACATCCAAAAATATCTTTCAGGACACCCCAGTTCATTGAGTTAACAAGGATCAAAGCAATGACTACATCAAACCTTAAAAATTTCTATTCCACTCTTAGAGATGTTTATGATGAACACAATTTTGATGCCTCAAGAATCTGGAACTGTGATGAATCAGGAGTTCAGGCAGGGTGTCGAACTGGAATGAGAGTGGTTGCAAAAAAAGGGCAAAGGAATGTTACTGAACACATTCCTAAAAGTAGGGAATGGATGACAGTTCTTGTATGTGTGAATGCATCAGGTAAGTTAACAAATTTACTTTCTCTTATTTAGGGTTCTTGGTGTAATAGTTACTAACATTCTTTGTTTGTATGCAATAGGTAACAAGATTCCTAATCTATATGTGTTTAAGGGCAAAAGAATGAGGGATATAAACCTCATTTCTGGTTGTGAACCTGGGGCTTCAATGGCTTTTCAAAAGAAAGCCTGGATTACTGATCAATTGTTTGAAGCATGGCTAGATCACTTTAGGAACAATGTTCCTAGAGGGGTCAGCAAGGAAAAGCCACATCTACTCATTTGTGATGGGCATGGCAGCCATGTGAACATGGCCACAATTATGAAAGCAAGAGAAATTGGATTGCACATTGTCCAATTACCTCTCACACATCCCATAGGTTACAACCTTTGGATGTGTCATGCTTTCGTCCTTTTAAATTAGCATTTAGGAAACTAAGAGCTCATTTCATGCATAGTAAGTATGGAGTGGAGTCTACAAAGGAAGATCTAGCTACAATTGTGTCAAATTCATTGATTCAGGCTCTTAGTTCTAGTAATATTTATGACGGCTTCTCAAAAACTGGCATATGGCCTTGGGAACCTTCCAGGGTTCAGCCAGAACCTTTGGCTAGATCTGTTCGTGGACATTTCTCTACCTACCATCCAAGTAGATCAGATGGATGATGAGGCAGACTTGTGCAGGAAGAAAAGAAGGATGCATTCTCCTAATGAAAGCAGTGATGAATCTGATGCACCAGAAAGAATTAAGGCATTAGATGACTTATATAGAGCAGAGGCATATGCTCATCTTCAGACTTTAGGATTATAAATTCAACTTGATTGTAACAATGTTTATAATGATATGCAAGAACACCTCTATGCAGAGGTAACTTAATTTATTTGATGAGAATTGTGCTTTTCTCATGTAAAATGTCTATGAAATGTGTTCTTTCATAGTCAATAATATTCTGTTTGATCTTTAGGGCAAAGATTTTGGGATTCTTTATTAAAATTGAAGTATTTGATGATTCTGTACACTTATGTTTTGAGGGATCCTATCCTTATAGGATCCCTCAAGCAGGTATGATCTAGTTTTCTTGAGCTTATTTAGCATTTTTCCACTCAACAGACTGATTTTGCTGTTTGTTTTGCAGCTAGGATATGGTAATTGGCCAATAAATTGGTCAATAAGGGGTTCAATTCCTCAAATCCTTAGTTAGTTAGCATTCGACATCACCATTGCAGGTTTGATCACATCTACTTGTTAATTGCAGGTCACCAAATAGGGATTTACTTGTCACCATTAAGGAAACTAGTATGTCACCATTAGGGTAATTGCATATGGCCATTCTAGCGTCTACCTTCACCATTCAATGATGTTTTCCTCACCATTGAGGATCTCAGACGCACACTAAAAGAATGCACCATTGAAGATAGACTATCACCATATGGGGGTCTGAACCCCCCTTGATTAGCTTGATAATACTTGTGTGCAGGAATACTTTCTGAATCATTTCTTTGCAGTTCTTGGTTCAGCATGTCGTAGGGCACGTCCAGGTAAAAACAATTCATGTTTTGGCTTTAAGAGCTTGTATGTTTGGAGACTTTTTCATTAAGTTCACCATTCATGGGGCCACCAGCTATGAACTGCTGAAGTTCATGAGATCTTGTGTTCATCATACTTAAGCTGTTTGCTGGTAAGAGCTTGCTTGAAAATGCTCCATGGTTGTCATGCTCACCCTCCTATGAGCAGTTCCAAAGAAGTTCCATTGCATGTCGATGCTGAACTCTTTGTAATGTCTTAGAAGGAAACTTGAATTGGCTGATACAGCTATCAGACTAGACTATATGCTTCTTATAAGAATGCCATATTACTTCATCCAGGCCTCGTGCTTCCTGAGTCAATGTTGTAAAAGTAGAGTGTCATGTTCCTACCACCACTCAAGTAGAATTGGATTTCTCTGATAATCTTCTCGCTGCATCCTTCTTTTCCAGTCATGTAGGTGACATGGCACCAGAATAGTGATCTCATCTTTGTGCCAGTGTTGCTTTGTACCTTCCTTTGCACTTTGATGTTGTATTTCTCAGCAAATCGAATTAATAAGACCACAATTTTATCATCAATATTTTCTAGGCAACTTCTGAATTGTTGGGTGTGCCATCTATCTCTATAATTCTGGGAAATGAAGACCTTTAATATGCTCTCCAAATAATGTATAAAATCCTTCCCTAGCTTTATATTGTAACACAACCTAAAGACCTTCAAAGTGTGCTGGTTGAGTTGCAGATGTGTGACTGTGCCATACACGTCTCATCAGGTCCACATATTTCACACTTGCAACCATGAAAACTAGTCCCGTCGGACCTGAGATGGTTGAGAGCCAATCTGGCATACTCTAGCCTCATATGGTAAATGTAGTCGCACGTTTCCCTAACTTCCACAAAATTTTGTTTATGGCTCTTAAAGGCAATACAGGATACATCATGGCCAGGATGTTCTCATTTGTAGTCCATGCAGAGCTGCAACTGAAATGGAAATGTAAGAATTAAAAAGCTTGATTCGAGGACTACCAGCAACTTGTAGCATATACTAATGGATGAGGCAAGACATTCCAGCAAATAACAAACGCATTGCACACCACAAAATTATGAATAAGACAGATATTCATATCTGGTAACCTCAAGTAGGTGAGTGGGGTGAAAAACCTGGAAACCATCATTCCCTATGGAATGTACGACATATTTTTTGCACGGTGAAACTTTGGTGTTTGTGGTCTAGAAACCCATAACAGGGTTGCAATTTTTGGAAAGTAAATCACACCTCAACTTCTCATGAAGCTGGACCATGGACCATTACTCGGTGTTGCTTCACATTTCCTTAAGAAAGATTTAGCAATAGTATATCTTTACAAGCTTTGCCACGTATGAATTGAACCTTCAATTCTTCGATTTAGCCATGACTAGTGTTGCGGATCTTGCTCTTCAAATGTCATGGCATCTGTATCTCTTTGTAGCACCCATCGCCGGCCCGTATCTTCACTGCCTTACACTCCTTTGGGTTTGGCACAAGGCCTTTATCGAATATCTCCATTTTATTGTGGTGAACTATCCTCTGCATAATATCTGCCTTAATTTCTGTTGAGATCCTATTGAAATACCACTAATGGTCTCTATCGAATCAAGCCAGGCCAGTGGAATCTTGACTCTATTCCACCAGCACTCAGTGCAAGTTATCAGCAGGAACTCAGAAGATTACAACAAGTCATCAGCATGTTAGGGCAAGTTTGAGATATTAGACCAAATGTTGTGTAGCATCTATACATTAAACTATAAAATATTAGCTGCCCTATAGCGACTGTAATCAGTGTTGCATTTCTATTAGTCATATTTACTTACAAAGATTGTAATCTATATGTTTTGATCCAAGGATGGCTTACTGGATGATATTATATAATTTGCCAGTCACTGTATGCATTCGTCTTATAAATCGACACCATATATTTACTATTGCCGAGCCTATGGAACTAGATATATAGAACCTTGCATTTACTTGGAGTGCAGTATTCAGTGCATTAAATCAACTCTAGTATTTAGTGCAGTCAATATTCAGTGCATTAAACAAACTCCAATATTAAGCAAGCATGCATTAGCTCACTTTCTTTAAAACAACAAAAAGAACTCCCAATATATCAAGAAATAGGAATGAATATCCTTTCCTTTAGATATGGCTACCCTTGTAATCTTACATAGCTTTTCGACGAACGGATTCAAGTGCTATATGGTTTTTTTTCTTCCTCTAGGGCTTTTTTCTCTTCCTTTAGGGCCTTTTTCTCTTCTTGCAGTGCCAATAGGTATTGTATTTTGCACTTTCTGCACTTTTATTTCAGACCAAACGTCGAGGCCTTGCCTCGAGACATGGCTAACGTTTGTATACTTTGAAAGCAACTTTATGTTCTATGAGATGATAGCCCTTCTTATAGTGAACCAAAAGACATCATTAAACCAGCTTCTGTTGCATTCAATGCATACTTTGGAGTGCTTCATCCCAGGAGTGTTAGCTCTCTATATATGGATACGCCTTGTGCATTACTAGCGTCCAAAAATACCCCTTCCTATACGAAAATTCTCTAAGAAAACCCCATATGATACGTTCTATTGTTTCCAACTTTTGTCTATCCCATATCGTATTTATATGATATTTTTTTCTAGTACCAACGATTCTTCTCGCGCAAAACGCATCTTAACATATGACATACCCCTTATCGTATAAATATTGCAAATGAATTGTGGATAATAGATTAAAGTGAACTAAAAGAATTAAAGAATGATTTGTTCAGTATGAGTATGTATTGAAAAGGTTTTCATGATCCTAAGTTAACATATAACTCAAAGACTTTTGTAGGTAAACTATGATTCTATCATGTTCCAAGACCCACTCCTTCCTAGCTAGAAATTAGAAGATTAACCCCATCTTGTGCCGTACAAGAAGTTCTATCTCACCAACAACGACACCTAGTCATACGGATATGGATTCAAAACCAAATAACCTTATTTTACTCGTACGTATACGATACGTTGGACAACAAAAAAAAACCCCTTATCATCCACGCACATGGTACATACGACTTACATTGGTGATACCCCCGGGTGCTTCATATTCTTCAAACACAAAGAACAGACTCCGGTATTTATTCCAACATCTCTGGAAATGTTGTGGAATGCAGAATAAATGGTTGTTGCTCAGTTAGAATTACTTAGTTCTTCCACCCCTAGCCAAGCATCTGCCATTTTGCAAAGGGAATTAAATGGATCTGATATGAACATCGAGGGATGGAGGGAAAATTTGGCGGGTTGTAGGGAGCCTAGGCAACCTTTTATAGCAGCCACTAAATCTAAACTTCTTACAGTCTCCTTCAGATCTGGCCATACAGAGACCCTTGACAGGCAATTGACATCTTTGAAGGATGCAATGCTATTTCAGCACCCACTGCCCAGCAAGAAGCAGTGTGTTGGCAGCATGAATACGGACGCATGCTTTTGCACGCCACTAGCGTGTCTTCACCCCCACCTCAGCCTATCTCTCGTGTTAGATCTGCTGCTACACTTGGAAATCTGACATTGCCAAATAGCCGCACTTACTTATATATGTCAAACTTCGACCTCTAATGACAACATTCTAGCCTCTGCTAATAGAATTTCATATTGTATCTGTCTCATCTAAGCTAGGCCCCATGACTGATGACATGGTGCCACATCAGCATGAAGTCTTAATATTGCAACCTGACGCACAGATCCCAGGAAAGTGTCATTTGATTGTCAGTCTTGCCTTTGCATTTGTCTAACATTGATTCTAAGCCTAATTTAGGCCTACAAGTTAATCTAGGATTGGTATGTACTATGTTAAATTAATGCATAATTTTGTACAATGGTTATATGTAATCGATTTTTTATAAGAGGCCAACTAAATGTTTACAACACGAGTCTCACAACCCAATTTAGATTGGAGGGTGGTTTGGCATATCTTTACTTTACATTGATGATAATGGGCAAGGAAGAAAGTACTCCAATATCATTACATTGTGTAACAGCTGTTGAATCTAGGTGGGCTATTAACAACCACATAGATGCATATCCCCCTCCCTCCCCCCTGGGCGCCTGTAAGAGTTTCCTACCTGATATTGGTATTAGGTGGGTTGGTATTATTTTGAGCTCATTTTCCTCAAAATTATGGAAGGTTCTATAAAATCTTTCACGTCCAGGTCAGCATATTCTGTTTTTTTTAAACTCTTGCACAAAGTAATGGTGCAAAAAGAACATAGTTTTTTCCTCTATCAAAATTCATTTTTCTACCATAGAAAATTTGCACCATTGGCATCAAACATTTTTACACAAACAGAAAACAAGCTCGGAGCCACCTCCATGCCGAGGCGGCCTCAGGATTCCAGCGTGAACAGAGCATGAAGATATGCTGGACAACAGGTCTATGCCTCCATACCCTGATCTATTGCAGGATCAAGAGCTCTAGCGAAAGCAAGTAGGCTGGAAGCCCTGCAGCTCCAGCAAAACCAAGCAGGCTGGTGCAAAACAACGATTTCAGCTTGTGAACAATATGGAAACAACAAAAAAAAGGCTAGTTTTTGGTTTGCAACCCTCCACTGACGTGGCACGCATCTGGGCCCTTGATTTTCAGATTGTATAGTGTGAATCTGTGCCACGTTAGGAGGGGGGAAAGCACTTGGGCAGTGTATTGCTTTTGGGAAACCGGCACTTAGGGCAGTTCTTTCTTAGTGTCTCTTTTATCAGATTCATCCATATCCAAATGCTTCCCCCCTTCTTGAAGGAGCTGCTTGATTCTTGGGAGACAGTTCGTGTGCTATTCGAGATTAATCCAGGCGTGTGTCCACAGGTAGGTTCTCTGTGTTGGTGGATTCCTCTGGATAATCACATGCCTCTGTGTGCTACTGTACATCCATTGACTCAGCGGCGTTGGAGGCTTGCTGGTATTCTCACAGTTGGTGCTTGGTATGAGGCTGGACACTTGTTGACTTGGGATGCTTTTCAGACTAAGCATTAGAGGTAATTTGAGATCTCCTTTTGTCCCTATAAGAATCCTCCAATAGAATGAGTACTCTACATCAAACTGCAATTAATGCAGCATTAACAACTTCATTGCTGTCGTTTTTTCCCTATAACTTTTGATCTACTCATGAAAATGCTGCGGCGTTTGTTGCATTAGATGCAGAATAAAAAGATCTTTCAAGTGATATATGGTTATGATGTATTTCAATACAAGCCATATGTGTTAACCTTAAAAAATATGGTTTTTTGCTCTTTTCTTATATATTTACATCCCAAAAGATATAACAATGGGTTGTCATTAGAAAGATCTTGAGGAGACGAATCCATTGCCACAAATAGTGTTCGAATCGGAGTTTTTGATCAAAAGTTATAGTAGAAAGATGACACTGCAAAAGTTAGTTAGAACTGCATTAATTACTGCTGCCACATAATACTGGAATAAAATACACTGGAGCTCTTCTCTTATTGGACAGTTTAAAAAGCTGATGTGGCTTTTTAAGCATCCCTTAATGGGACAAAATGAGATCTCAAATTACCTCTAATGTTTATGCTATCTCGATGGGACAGAGCTCTGTGGCAAAAGCTGGCTGGCATTCTGCCAGATGCTCCTTCACAATCAGTTGATGTGCCTATTTGGACTGGTCCCCAAATTGGTAATGCACAATGTCTTGTGCATTCCTTATATCAAAAGCTAGTTGGTTGACATTGTTCCCCCTCGGGCTGGTTGGCAGCTCTGCATCCCCCCTCCTCAGTGGAAGCATATGTGGTCTTGGGTCTGGAACAAATTGCTGCATCCCAAAGTTTCTACCTTATGGTGGCAACTCCTTCACAGATGTCTGCGGGTTAATGTGTTGGTTCATAAGTTCTATCCCCGCATTTCAGAACTCTGCCCACTGTGTAAGCGGCAAGTTGAGAGTCTCAAGCAGTGTTGGGCAAAGTCCGAGGAACACTATAAACCAGCCGGTTGAAATTGCAAATTTTTTGGTTCGGTTAGCGTGTTGTAGGAACTTTTCCAGCAAATTTTTTTAAGATTTTCTATTAAAACAAATATAAATTTCTGACTCTAAACATAAGATATCCGACTGGTCAAAGTAACCATAGAAAATTTTCCCGTGAGACCTATAAAGTTTTCCCAACAATGGTCTCGAGCACTGCTTCTGAGTTCAGCCAGTTTGGTCATGGTTACTATCTCTCTTCCATGTGGCCTTGACTAGTCAGCAGGTGCTTCTCGCCATTTATCCTTCCACTTGGAACAGCTTGCAGAGGCTTTCCACTTAGCTTCAGGCTGGTTGTTGTGGTCTGTGCGGTTGTGTATCTTCAAAGGCTTATCAATTAGTATCGACCAACTTCTTCACGAGGCGCAAGATAGATTGGTGGTGAAGGCATACCTATGTTCTCAGCTTGCTCCTAAGAAAAAATGTTTGATTTTTGAGGAATATTTGGGTATCTTATCTTATGCATAGACAGGTGGCTGCACTCAGTGGATTATCTTTGTCTGCTGAGATTTTATTCCTGTCTCTGCATTGTGTACTTCTTCTGGAATATTGAATAAGAGTTTGTCGTCCTTCAAAAAAAAAAAAAAAAAACATTAGGAAGGGGAGGCTATAAAACGAAACTGTCCCAAAAAAAAAAAATTCTAACCGAATGGGCAAACTGGATAACACGGCCTGGCCTTCAGAAGAAAACAGGGCCGGAGGATTCGAACCTCCAAGCCACAACGGCCTCACCAGAGCTCCAAACCCCAATGGCTAAATGAAGAAAAACCCTGCTGAAAACTCATAAACATCCACAAATCCAAAGCCCACAAATCCTCTCCAGGTAAAGATTCAAAGCCCACAACTCGTCTGCAGGCAAGCAATTTGCACAAGCAGCCAAAACCAGAGAAGTCCCTGAAGGAGCAAATTACTTGCAGAAGCAGCATAAAACCTTAAGATCCTGGTAGCCACCTTGCAAATACGCAATGAAATAAACCACCAGGAGCTGCATTCAATTTGGTACAGCCTGATGCCAACCTTCAAGTAGCCGAATAGCCGAAAACAGAAAGGAGAATGCGATGCCATCCACGCCATAAAAATTCGGCTACTCATCCACCCCTACCTCATCTTCTAGTTCTGGACCACTGCATCCAGACCCAAAAAAATAGAGAACTGCTAAAAAAAGTAACAAGGCCACTAAATCAAATAAATTGCTCAAACTACCTCAAATATACGATTTTTTGTAGGAAAAACTACCAAAATGCCCTATGACTACCAAAATGCCCTATGAGTTTATGTAATTACTAAAATGCCCCTGGCTCAAATAAATATTCAAATAAATTACAATTTGCCCCTACACATCAAATTTAATTACCAAAATACCCTTACACATCAAACTTAATTATCAAAATGGTATTACATACCAATTTTCATCAATCTATACCAAATTTAATTACCAAAATGCCCTCTACATCAAACTTAAGTACTGACAGAAATAATTCTTAAAAGTCGTATTTAATTAAAGTGGGACAAATCTTGAATTTTGGGACTCGGACTGAAAATGGGACTCACACCCCATAATTTTTTTTTTTGAATTGATTGCTTGAATAGAATTACACATCACACACAAAGAATTGGGTTACTTGTTTTCCTCATAAATTTTACAAACCACTAGTTGAGAAAGTTTTCAAGCTTCTCAATATTATCTACCCTCATACAATGATATAGCATGGAGGTTGCTCATGGCTTTGTCCATCTCCCTTTTTGGGATCTTGTGTGTGTTGTCCTTTGCAGTGTGAGAACTTGGATATGACCATACCACACACTCCACCAATTCCCTCCTTTGAGGATCAGCATAATTTGCCCTCCACTTCTTTCTCCCAGCCAGCCTCGGTGTATTGCTCCTTCAAGTTGCCCTTCTTGTGTCTCCCAATGGGCTCCCAATATTGAATTTGGAATCCGGGGCGCAACTCCTCTCCATCGGGCATAGTGGTGGTTACATCCCGAGAGAGTGCCACCCCTAACCATATTGGATGATCCTCATCATCGCCTTACTAGCACAAAGTATCCTTCCTTGATGTCCTCAAAGGGATCCCACTCGTGAAGATCAAACCACTTCGGCTTTGAGGCCTTACTTCCCACAAACCACTTGGAACCCTTTGTTAGGACCCAAGTGAACATTCCTAGACGTGCTTGCTCCTTGAGAACCCTCCCATCTTGACTCGCAAGAACCCGTCTCTTAGCTTCCTCCCACATGGTTGTTCGGTTTCTAAGCATGTCACAACTTTCTCCCCAAGATTTGATTAGGGAGTCCATTTGATTTTTCTTAAGAGTGGAGGTGTGCTTTCCATTTTGAACATCATCCCAAAGGCGTTATGTAATCCTTGATGCCCTTCAAGAGTTGGCTAGAGTCTTTGATGCCTTGAAGGGAGGTAGTGGTTTTGGCTGCCCTTTAGGAATGAGAACTTCACCAAAGAAACACCCCTTTGCCACAACTTCGATTCCTTGTACAGGCATCCACAACTTGTCACCTGGTCCGCACTTATATTGCATGATTGGTATTCCATCCCTAACCCAAAACTTGAACTGAAGTGGCTTTGTGTCCCCATCAACCGGTCCTTACCATCTAGCAAGTATTCCTCTACAAATGATTTCCAATCTGCAACCTCATCCATCAAGAAAGCCATTGGGTTGGGGTCAATGCAGCTCTCAAACACATCCATTAGTTCCGGGAGACTAGTCACGTTTTCTCTCTTGACCTTGGTGGAGAAAGTTCCAAAGAATCCATCTATATCATCATGCGTATGCCCAACCATCATGAATCCCACTTTCACAACTTTGAATACTCCCACTGCTGTCAAGTATGACATTGCCCCAAACATCCATCTATTCTTGTTTTCTTTCCAACAGTTGTCCAATTGAACACATAGCTCCTCAGGCAGTGGTTTCTCAAGTAAGGGGAAATCATCACAAGTCCTCCTTGATTCACTAGACACCTTGGATGTGAGCTTTTTTATCTCGCCTTTGGTAACAAAGCGGTTGATCATCCATCAAAGCCTCAAAAATGGGTGCTGAGGGGAATACCTCCTCCCTTCTATCGATCCTTTCTCTAGTGTTCTCAAGCACTTGAAAATAGAGCTCACATGGAAGTTTGGATCATCCCTCCATAGATCAAGCACAAAATGACCATATGTTCCAGTTCCATGACCATGTGTTAAGACACCCGCCCGGACTTACTTTCATCCGAAAAGCATTTTGACAACGCTTTGGGTAAAGGATCTAGCTTTGGCAAGAAAGTCTTGTGTTGGTCCATCTTATCACGAATTATACACAAAAATTTGTCCTTTGCATCTCGTAAAATGTTCTCCACCGCCAATACAATTTGTCTACATGATATTTGGTCCCTTTGGTGATCTGCAAATTGCTCCCTAATTGCCATTCTTTCTTTCTCTATTGCAGGTTGATGCAAGTGTATCCTTGAGTTGAATGCAAGTGTTGCACTTTGAGAATGGCATGTGTTGCGGGACACTCACGCCCCGAGAAGTGAGTGCTCCATAACTTGCTGAAATGTGATTGAGAAAGAGGCCTACCTCCAAGAGTTTCTAGGATGGAGTTGACCTCTTTAAGGCACTCCTTTTGGATATAGTGTTGTGGCAACACCCTTTGCACCACTCGCACACCGTGCTCGTTCACCTTCGACTTGTGGGGCATAGATTGAGACATGTGTCTCACAAAGCTCTCGAACACTGCAATGGCCTTGAGAGTATTTGCTCTAGGTTTCAAAGTGAGTGCATTACCATGTTGGAACAAATCGTGGCCCTTTCTAACCTCGCCCCCAAAGATCTGTGAGAATGAAGACTTGCTCACCCCAAGAATCCATCTCAATGCTCTCATACATACCTTCATGCCCCTCAATTGATATAGTAGTCTTCCTGTGTTTTTATCATAGCTGGAATTCCTACACAAGGAGTAGATGAAATTAATCCTATCTTTTTGAAGCTGTCCAATGTATTGGGACCTTATCTGCACGAGGTCATCTACACTGTACTGCACTGTGCAATCTAGGTTGCAACACTCTTGTCCCCTAATTGCCTCTAGGTTTTCTTTGGTTGGGGCCATACTTTCCATCCTTTCCAAATATTTGTCACTTCTAGGCCTCTTGGGCACTCGTGGCTGCCTTTTATGAAAAACATAGCGTCTCTTCCTTGTGATCATCGACCACCAAATCTTCCACATGGCCTTGGGTGGGCCTTGGGGTATGTAGTTCAATAGGGCATTCCAGACTCACCATTCTTGTGTGTAATATATCTAATTGGCCATCTCAGCTGACTTTGGGACTCCAGCAACCCAGAGCACACAATGCAATCACTAGAGCTTCCCTGGGACATGATTGTATCAACTTCGATAAGAAGCTTCACAATGCCAACTCCAAGATGATCATCTCCCAGCCTTTCATCATTCACACTATCAAAAGGATCAACTGCAGTTATTATGCCCTCTGCAAATACTGTCTCGTTGCAAGGGTGCAACCAGTGTTGGATCCGTACGGGTACGGTACCTTTCAAGTACTTAGCATACCGTACCAGAGGTACGGTACGTACGGAATGAAAAATGAAATGTTTTTGCTTTAAATTTTTGGAGTTTTCAACACAAGTACGGTAAGTATTTTAAAGGTACGGTACGTATTTTATAGGTATTTTATAGGTACTGTAAGTATTTTACAAGTATTTTATAGGTACAGTATGTATTTTATAGGTACGGTAACAACACTTTTTAACGTACTGGTTTTTTTTTCGGTACGTTAAAAACTCAGAGGTACGTTACGAGGTATGATACGTAAAATACTTACAGTACCGTACAGGTACGGTAAGTACGTAACAACACTGGGTGCAACAAGCAACCCATCTTCCTCCATTGGAGCCTAGGACAATGGCCTGTGCTGGGCTTCCTTGGCTCCATTTTGCTCATCTCACATGCTCCCTGAATGAAAGAGCACACATTAAAACCATATACAACCATATATGAATGAGCACTATAGCCATATAACCATTAGAAACCATATAACCATTAAAAACCATTGAAATCTTGGCTAACATTAACCATTAAGAAGCATTAAAACATTATAACCTTATAACCATTAAAAACATTAAAACTTTTAACAGTAACATTTAACATTAAAACATTTAACATTAACCATTAAAAAGCATTAAAACATTATAACCATTAAAACATTGGCTTCCCCGAATTCATGATCAGACCGACGCGGGTCCTTCGTCACAATGACATCCGACATGGCCACGCCAAGAATCCAGTCACGGATGGCATGCCACACACGTGACTCTAGGAGTGTCATAAATGCCACTTTTTCGAGGATCGAGGGTGCGACCGTAAATAATCGCACCTCTACCTCTTCTCCCGCGACCCCTATTCCTTCCATTCCTCTTTGTCTTCCCCCCGCTTTGACTCCAAAGAAATGTTCCCCCCTGTTCCGCCTTGGCGCCGATCGACTCCTCGCATTTCAAAGCAATCTTATGACTGTAGCGTGGTCGACGGATCGCGACGCATCCAGCGACGAGGTTTTGGCTCAATTTGAGTTAGCCAGCAGAAAGTACTTCCTAAGAAGAAAGTGAGAAACCTTTTCTGTAAGTTTTTATATTCTTATCCTATTGTTTAAATTCGGTTTTTCCGAGGTTCCAAAAACTTTTTAGAATTTTTCTTATGTGGTTTTTCCTAAGGTTTTGGGATTTCTGTCGACCGGAATGACATCCCGATTGTCCAAAAATCTCTAAATATTTTAGTGGCATCTTAATTGGGGCGTGCTTATCCCAGTTCTTCAGATGGCGAAGGAGGCGTGCATGCTGGCGGATTAAGATGGTGCATCCAGTTGGATTTGATCTTGGATGTAAATATTCGGATGCTATGGAAATAAACCGTTCCTATTTTCTTACTTAGTGGCACCAATCTAAAATGTCCGAGACAATCAAACATGTCGAAAACCAAGACAACCTGGACATGGATGTCGTGATGTCTATTTGCTCCATGAAGCCATATTTGGGTGAAGTATCCAAAGAAATGTTTAGGCTTTTTATTTTTATCACAAAACGGAGTTTGAATCGTATACTTTCTCCGTTTCTTTCTCTTTCTTTCTCGGCTTTGCTTTCGGTTTTTTATTTCAATATTTTTTCCAGCTTCTAACGCATTTTCTACGCAGCAAGTTTTGGGATAATAACCGGAACACAAGGTATAGAGCATGTATTCTTCTGCTGTCTGCATCGAATTTGAAAAAGCAGAAGCATTAGTAAGACTCACAGTGATTATCTCCAGATGGATTATTAGAGATGCCATGGAATCTTTTCCACATAGATGGTTAGGTTTGAATGCTTCCTCATCATTCAATTTGTACCTTCCTCATCACTCAATTTGTTTCTCAATGTATACATCCTATTTTGTTTAAGAAGCCTTCATCCTGCTTTGAGAAGTACCATTTGGAGCTTGCCCATTTGGAGCTACAGGTTTGTGCCAAGGGGCAACGATTTTGCAGATCTTTATTTTGTTTGATCTTTTCGAATACATCTGATCCATTATTTTTGTTGTTTCTCATGTGTTTTAGTCATCTCTCTCGGGTCTTAGCATCACCACGGGATGGACATATACCGGGCCGTTCTTTTCAAATTCCCTTTGATATCAATTTAAGCCCCCGATATGATTGTGGCTAAGAAGAGATCCAAAGATGATGATTCATGATTTCACGGTCAAATTATCTGGTATTTCTTATGGCTTTATTTATTGCTGGCTACTCAAATATATTTGTGCTTCTTGAATGTTGCCATTGGATTTAAGGTAGCCATCTTCTTGCCATAACTTTTAGGCAACTCTTCCTGCCATAATTTTCATGTTAAATATCCCGATAGTTGTCTATGAGATTAAAAGCATGTCATGTCATTGACGTCATGGTTCCATCATTGTTGTTATGAAGATGATTTGAGCTGTCTTATTGTAGTTCTATATATGGAATCCAAATCCATTGTTATTTCTCGAGCACTTAATATTAGCATGCAGGATACCAATGCAGCAAGCTTGAAACTATGAACTCTGACCATTTAAGCAAATCGAAATAACTTCTTGATAAAGAACACGCGGTTGCGCAAGAGGTGTGGCTACTCATAACATCCACAAGTGAGTCCCTTTCCAAAACTGTCTTTTCAAGTTCATGTCTACAATTATGAATTTTGTCGTCTTCATCCATTAGATCAATGATTAAATTCTCTATTATATGAATTTCTATTTGGCCTCAAGCACTTAGTGAAATCGGTTTGCCTGTGCTTACCATGTTTGCATCTATCCTTCAAGAGCACATGACATGCTATTCATGGACTTCAGAGCTACCCTTCGTGACCACACCCAAAAAGCTCAATGGCTGGAGACTTGGGAATAGTAAACAGATGCTAGATGCTGCTTGATTGCTTCAAAAATGTCGATACTCCATTTTTTCTAGAGTTCAGATTTTTTCTAAGACATGGATTTGGTGTGCTCTCTACATGTCTACAATTATGAATTTCATTGACTTTGTCAGTCCCGTAATTATAATTAGCTTCATTATGGACTTTCTAAGCACTCTTTCCCAGAATAAACTCTCTGCCCCTGTTTGTAGCATGAAAGCTGAGTTCCGAATTTTCTCTCTTACAACACCTTCCTATGTAGCAGCACATTTGGGATCCCGATAATTCTTGGTTGCACAGAGCTCCTTATCCATCAGATTAATGATTAAGTTCTCTATTACATGAATTTGTTTTCGGCCTTCAAGTGCTTAGAGAAAGCCACAACAGCAGTGGGCCGGGCTTACCATGTGTAGCCAGCTAGGTTTGTCCCTAACAGTTATATATAGTTAGTTTCATTGTTGCTCAGCATATTCTACATTTTATACCTATAAATATATGCAACATGTGAGTATGTGCAGGCTATCTATTATTTAAATTTCTGTCTGCTGCTTCTAATTTGCCAGCAAGAGCAGCATGCACGGGCTTAGATTTCTGCAGCTTTTTGTGAATCTGGAGGATGACCAGGCATACTAAACTATTCAACACTATGCAAATTGATATTGCTCATCCCTAAGCTACTTCAGCAATGTGAAGCGCATTATAGGTTCTATTCTCTAAGATCCCTTCTATTTTATGTTCGCCAAATTTAATTTCCAGATGAACCCAGCATATGCTAAGTCTAATGATGACTTATTATGGCTATGGAGGTCCTGCGCACTCTTTGTGAACATAAAGTCTGTGCGCCAGCTCATCTAACACAATGCCTCTGAACTACTCATTCTCTCATCGAAATGGGTAATCGCTTCCTATCCAAACTCAAGTTTCTTAACTTAATAGAAAATGCTACTGAAATATAGAATATACTCAACATGCAAGATCTACTAACTCTTCATCTGCATAGACCTCACTATTGTTTATTTTAGCTGGTTGACATTTAACGAAGAAAAAAAATAGAAAGTGTATGCTAGAGCAGTTTGAACATTCTCTGGAAGTATTGGATGTATTGAGATACCAACTAGGTCTAAGGTTTGCGATATCATCTGCATCTCCATTCAACAGAGCTTTATAATTCATTTCTTTTTTAAAAAACATGGTCTGAAATTTTTAATGCCCTTATTATGTCCTTGAATGTGGCAGACAAGAAAATATTGTTGACTTCATGAGGTACGAGAATCTAGCAAATATATAAACTTTCTACTTTGTGCATCTCTGTCCATGTCATCTTTGCTTTTGCTTTGCAACAACACTTTCCATATATTTCTGTCTTTGGGTTTGATTTGAAATCCACTATTGTACTCAAAGCCTAAAGCTATTTTCCTACCTACCTATGACATTGCAACCACACTCAAGACATGTTCCACCATCACTTTGGAATATTTTTGACATGACGTAGAGATTACATGCCACCACGCATCAACACATTGTAGGTTGACCAACCGCATCCTCAATAGAATTTGAGCAATGCAATTTTACAGGGTTCTATTGCATAGCAAATGTAGTCTCCTCCTTGGTGATTCTCACATTTATCCCTTTCATCGTTTGAAATTAAACAATAGATATCCACTATTGTCATTGTCTCCTAATTCGAACACTTTTTGTTATTGTCAACTTCCACAGATTATCTAACTACTGTCATCTCTACCGCATATTCTTACAATTGGAGACCTAATGTGCAGCGAAGCTCTCTACAATGAATTCAACCACATGCATGTTTTATATTAACCATAGTTATTGTTGTCTTATTCACTATGATGTGTTCTGTTTAAAATATAATGCTTTGGACACTCATACTAAATAAGAAATCAAATCTTGATGCATATATGTTCATCTTTGCGAGCCATTCAAAGGTATCATCATGCAGTATTTTCAACATACAACCAACTAAAAACATGTTCTAGGACTATTATGTCATTGCTGTGTTATGTATTGTTAGCTACTGCTTCCAACCATCTCATTTTTATATGCCCGAATTTAGATTCTACTTGATTGGTTATATTGATGTTAATTATGTTAAAGTGTGTTTTAGATACCAAAGTTTACTAATAATTTTAACATATTTCTCTTTCGTAACTTTGCGGATCTTTATGGGCAACTTAGGGAGTTAATATAATATAGCTCAAAGCATTCTCGACCAACATTTGTAACCTCTCCACTTATCCTTGCAGAGTGTTACTTTGAAATAAAATAACTAAAACTATATGGACCCTGATTGTTTCCACTTTGTAGCAATGGTAGTACAAGCATAGATTTATTTATGCGTAACAATTACTTGAATACGCCCATGGTCATGGTCTTAGCCTTATCTCGGGGCTTCAAACACATTCTGATAATATTCATTCTTGCGAAGAGCTTTCTACTCAACGTGCTTTGCTATTTTCTTGATTGAAATATAGCTTGCTTTAATCAATCTTCTATGACATGTGCTAAACATCACATTCTATTTATTCACAACGTGAGAAATTGCCAACTTTCAGTTTGAGATTGGCAAAAAAAAAAAAATTCTACGTTGAATATTGACAAATCTTGAACTACCTACAAACTTACGTCCAATACAAAACTTTAGCGACTCCAATCACAAAACTGTTGAATATTGACAATCCTGAACTACCTACAAACTTACTTCCAATACAAAACTTTAGCGACTCCAATCACAAAACTCTGGTTAAAGAAGACATATAATTTCTCTTCCAATCTTCCATTTTTGTCTTGCCTCCATTTAGATTTTACCAACTTAATCTATATTTAAACAATAGATATGCTTTTCCCATTTAGCAAGGTAATCTACATATGCTACTTCAAGCTTCCCTACAATAGCATTCAAACCCATTACAAAGGGTTTTTTTTTAAGTCATATACAACCTGTTTAGCTCAATACAATACATCTAACATCAAGATTTTGTCTATATGTATTTAAGTATGTCTACAACTTCATAGTTGAAATTGCACCCCTCCCTCCCAATAGGTTCAATTCAACTATAACTTCTTAAATTTAAAACAATAAATGTTCAATACTTCAGATACATACTCATGTCTCTCTACGAACAACACAATGAAAAACAAACTTTCATATAATGTAATACCTGCATTTATAGCTATCTCTCTCTAGCAACAAAGCAACCAAACAAACACTTCCACTAGCAACTACACGCTATTCCCTACATAATACATTGTACCTAGACATTAAAAGATGCTTCACATATTTATTCCCCTTCCAAATCACTACTAAAGCCCGGCAACGCCGGGCACCATAACTAGTACTGCTTGTTTATTGTTTTTTTGCAATTCCTTTACTACTGTGCTGCTCCTATTATTTTTTTAGAGCCTCTTCATATACCCTGATACATTTTCCAGCCCGACAAATCCTTACTCTCGCTTTGCAAACGCCTGTAGCAAAATGGAATCGAACTCGCAGCCTTCCTCCTCATCCAACAAATCTCCTGTATTTTTTTTTTCAATATTTTCTCATTTGTTCATTGCTTCAAAGTCGCTTCAACGCTTTCCTTTTGATTTGCTTTCTATTTGTGCGTTCTTGTGTTTAGTTGTTGTTTACTTGAATACCTTGTACAGGCATCAGTGTTCTTAGATGCTAATAGTAGTGGCAAGCACCCGACTTAGGAATCCTGAGAGATAGGAAGAAAAGTATTGCATAACAAAGAAGAGAACCGCCTATGATTCATAAAAGAACATAACTATGCATGAAATTGCTTTACGAAACTTAAAATAGGAATTACCATACAGTTGAAAATTTCACTCACAAAGATATCCTCCTTTGCGGAGAGGTGCGAAGGAACCCTTTCTCAAGAAGTCGGGAATCCCTCAGCTTGCCAACAATCAAGAAAGTACAGGCCTTATTCTCGACTCGCGAGTCGAGAATGTCTCAACTCGCGAGGCGAGAACAGGGAATGTACACTCTGGATTGTTGGTCGGTTGAGGGATTCCCACCGCCAGAGAATAACGCCATTCTTGCATTCTCGACTCGCGAGTTGAGAATGTTATACCTAGCCAATGCCTCTAACCTGTCGACAACACCCGCTAATCTCACACACACCAGTGCCGGCTCTAGTGCATTCTACAGGTGCCTGCAGACAGTCTTAGCCACTCTCCTTCAAACTATCTTGCTCGGATATTACGAAGGGAAGTGGCTTTGCTCGGTCGCAGCCAATTCTTAGCCAGCCAATTCTCCTGTGTATGGTCGCAGTGGCCTCTACCCGCCGTCAGACCGCCTCCTTCAACCATCTTCATCGAATATTGCGAAGGGAATGGGCTCTGACCGGTGGAGGCCTCTACAACTAACCACGTGGAAACCACGAGTTGCTGTCTCGTGATTCTGGCTCAGCGAAGTCGAGAATGCCTTAACCAGCCAGCACTCCATGTGTACTATCTAGAGTTCTCGATGGCTAAGGCATTCTCGACTTGCGAGTCGAGAATGCATACAGAGAAGCCAACACTTGCATTCTCGACCGCAAGTCGAAAAATCCCTTTAGCCAGCCAATTCTCCTCCTGTGTATGGTCGTATAGAGCCTCCACCCCGCCGAGCCACTCTCCTTCAACCATCTTCGCCGAATATTACGCGGGGGAGGGGCTCGACCGGTGGAGGCCTCTACAACTAACCACAGTGGAAACCCATCGAGCTTGTCGCCCCCGCATTCTCGGCTCCGCGAAAGGGAATGTCAAACCAAACACTACTACATGTGTACTATCCGAAGTTCTCGATGGCTAAGGCATTCTCGACTTGGCGAAGTCGAGAATGCGCATTGAAGCCAACACTTGCATTCTCGACTCGCAAGCAAGTCGAATCCCTTAGCCCGCCCCACATAGCAATGTCCCGCCCCGCATTCTCCGGTCCAGTGCAGACAGTCTGAGCCACTCTCCTTCAAACTATATTGCTCGAATATTGCGAAGGGAAGTGGCCCTGACTGTCTGCAGGCCTTTGGGTCTTAGCACAGGCCTCTACAACTAAGCACTTTGTATTCTCCTGTTTTTAGTCCCAAGTGCCTCTAGCCTGTCTGAGCCACTCTCCTTCGAACCATCTTCCTCGAATATTGCGAAGAGGAGTGGTTAAGACTGGGTGGAGGCCTAGTAAGACTAACCACAGGAGGATGCATTTGAACCGCATCTCCAGGGCCTTAGACCTAGCCTGATCTATATACAACATTCGAAGAAAACATTCCAAGAAAAAACACACCCAAAACGGAACTGTTCACGTTTACCCCCGATCCATTGTTTCCGTGTCGAGCATCTCTCAACCCAGAAAGTAATTCATCTCTCGAAGCTGAAAAATGCTCGACAAGGAAACATTAAATCCGTCGAGCTTATGAGCAGTCCCATGATCTAAGCACGGACGGCATGTTCTACACACAAAATAACAGGCATCTCTGAAACTCACCTCTTCACGCAGTAATTCCTTGGGCCATTGTATGACAGATCCCGCAGCCTCACCGAGAGTCTTTGCTTCTTCTGTCAGTCTCATCAAGAGTGCATTCGCATCTAACACTTGTATCAATGCGATTCTCGTGTATCCCCGTTCCATGGCTCCGCAGTGTAGCATTCCCGTGTCTGGCAGCTCCTCTCCGCTTGCTACCTTAGCTCCGTGCTCATCGATCAAATCAACTACTCGCAATAAGACGCGCGGTTAGAAAAAATACACAGAGCAAGGCGCTGTGAGGAGCTTACCGCGTCGTGGCGCCATTCCGGAAGTCGCTTACAGTCGATGCTCGCCTCCCAACTCTAAGTCGCCAATGCCGCGGTGAAGATAAGCTGCACTGCGCTCACTAAGTCCCTGGATGTGATTCAATTTCGAAATGGTGTTTGGGCGGGCTAAAGCCGACCGTGCTGTACCCTTAGCCCGCTTTTTTTCTTAAATGATTGTATGTCCTTAAATTCAAATTTAAGAACACGCCCGACCTTTTTTACGTGCAGTCCTAAAACCTCCAACGCGCGGAGGAGGCTTAATTTACAGAAGGAACAAGGTGACGGTGCAAACGCACTAATGACTTGCGTTTGCACTAATAAAAAGCATCTTTCAAAGATTCCCTAAGATACCCTTAAATTCAGCCACTTTTGGGGGGTCAATTAAAAAAATGACCCTAAATTTACGAATTCGGTAGCCATTTTAGGGGTCAAAATTACCAAAAAATTGGCGTCTTATTAATTTGACATCCCCATTTTAGGTATAAAAATAATAATTTAATTTAATTGTTTTAGGTACACATTCAGAAAGTTGCAAAATGAAACAACGAGCAAATTCTTGACAAATTTTAAAGACAGAAACCATAAAATGGAGCCGTATACATTTTTTATTGCTGAAGGAGCAGCACACATGCTATGCGCGCATAAGCAAGGCACAAAAATAGTTTGCTACAAAAGATACAAAAATTGCAAAATGCTATGCTTGCAAGATAGCGAGGGATCCTAAGTTTGAAAGACTTACATTGTACAAACTAGTCATGTACAGCTGTACAAATATTCAAATTACACGAGTAGCTTACGCCCTTTAAGAAGAGCAGGTATTGGAATGTCGTCGTACTCATCAATGCCTTCAGACTGGTGATCACTCTCCTCATTGACACTCTCCTCAGTATCGCTTGAAGTGGTGGAAGAGCTAACAACCGGAATGCTATCCTCGTCTTGTTCAGCTTCGTCCTCGCTATCCTCGCAGAAAAGACTTCAACAAGTTTATCGTTGTTCTGCTAAGTCTCAAGTATCAACCTTTAAAGTAAAATCGTAAGCCAAGACTTGAGTTTCAGCCAGTCCGCATTGTCTAAGTGATTCTTATTCACCGCTTTTCCGTCCTTTCTTAAAAGGAATTATCACAGGATCATACCGACCAACAAATGGATCTCAGATCCTTAGTGGCATACCAAAGAACTTTTATCACCGAGGGTAGGTTGTCTTTATAAACAATGTCTTTAACCCTTGCAATCCAAAAAGGACGCTTCTTCGCCATCGCCGGGCTTGAAGGTACAACCACTAGCATTCCTTTCTCGCAGATCCGCAAGTTTCTCCGAGTTTGACCTTCCTTTTTCTTGAGTGCACGCCGAGATCCCGTGTACATTGCACGATCAATGTGCTCCTTGTTGATAACAAGATTGCTAACAGATTCTTCTGCAATTCCTTGGGCATCCTCAGCAGGAGGAGAGGTTTGGCTACTAGGCCAACGAAAAGGAATCTCCAAAGTGATGCTGTTTGAGGACATGGTCACGTGTTTCATGGTTTCAAAGAAATTTTCCCACCAGCCCTTTTCTTCCTCATTAAAGTACTTAAAACACGAGCTTATGCTTTTCTCCATGCTGGATAGTTAGACAAGAGGATTCTTGTCTTTGTTCTTCTCAGTGTTGTCTATGGCACTCTTCAGTGGCTGCTGAATGGCTCTTCTCATTTCTTTAACTTCGTGAACACGCCTCAAGAATTGTAACCCCCGCCTCGGAAGCCGGGATGCGGTTACAAAGTATTTTCCTTGAAGAATGGCATTACCTTCTCTAAGAAAGAACTTCACATGATGCTGAAAGGTCAAATTATTCAACTTCTGAATAGCAGGACCTGTGTCAGACTGTCGTTGGAAAACAAATTCACGAAAATCACAAGTCTCGCTAAGCACTTCGACAACTGGTGTTGGATTGTAGGCTTTCTCGATCACACTGCACAAAGAGTACAGACAAAATGCCTTTTTCCTGCACAACCTTACAGAAAATCGACTGAACATTTGGTCTATTTGATCATGCGTGTGGCCAACAAGTAAGAAGCCAACCTTGACCTTTCGGAAGATACCTAACTGGACCAGCATTGCACAGTAGGCAAATAGAACTTGGTTTTTATTTTCCCTGCTTGTATTGTCTAGCTATATGTAGAGCACTGAAGGCAACTTCTCCGTTGTCAGAAGAATCTTGTTCAGTATTGTGACCGTGAGATTAGGATCACTGTGTATATTTGGGTACGTCAAAAATACTCTGCACTTAACCACGCCCTGAAAAACTAAAGCATCAACTAGATGCAACTTCAAGAAGTCAGCTTCATCTAAATCCTTAGGAACATTTATAAAATGAGGAAGGGACGTCTTCTTTTGATCCATGCCATCTACTACCACGCATATGTATTCAAGAGGCCTCTCCAAAGCTTTTTTTCGTGGCTTTGCAAGCTTCTTTCTTTCCGTGGCTTGAGCCTCTCGTGTTCCCCTCAGTAATTGTTGAGTTATTTGATCTACAACCAAAGACATTTGTCAATATCACGCCACTTGCTTTGCTATGCGCCAAGATAGACACAATGACACGTGATTTAGTTTCTCGCTATGCGCGCATAGACAAGCGACCAGAAAACATTAGCACGCCATGCGCGCATAGACCAAATGACCGTAAAAACGTAAGCATGCCATGCGCCGCATAGACAAGCGACCGTAAATAGAAAGCATGCCAGCGCCGCGATAGACAAGCGACCCGAAAATAGGAAGCATGCTATGCGCCGCGCAGACAAGCCGCCCGTAAATAGGATGCATGCTATGCGCGCATAGACAAGCGACCAGAAAATAGGAAGCACGCTATGCGCGCATAGACAAGCGTCCAGAAAATAGGAAGCACGCTATGCGCGCATAGACAAGCGACCAGAAAATAGGAAGCACGCTATGCACGCATAGACAAAAGACAAATCTAGTTAACCTGTGCTACGAGCGCATAGACATGGGAACAGTACTTTGAATCAAAGAACGTACTTTTCTCGGGAAGATTCTTTGCCATGGACCTTTTCTCTTTCAATACAGAACATGTAGAACATATTGAGAACCGGTGCCTTTTTGGGATCCTAACAAGATTGAATTCTTGCTTCCACAATCTTAAGAAGTAAGAGTAGGATATGAACGACTGACTTGAAGACTGGAAGAGATCTCTCAGACATGATGTAGACTTCTTTCTTGGTAATGCTGTCCGTAAGTCGATGAACAGACTGTTGGGTAGTCGCCATAGTTTGAGTCAAAGAAGCCCACCAACCATGCTTTTGCTTCCAAGCAAAGGTACACCAACTACTTTTTTGGGTGACAATGAGTCGCCAATGCATGGATTTCTGTCTAACCGCTTTTGTACCCTTGACATGCGACGACTTCCAATGGCATGTATTTTTTTGAAAGCCAGCTGGCAAACAGTTACATTTAACATGTAGTATGAAAAACTGTCGCCTCGTTCAGGCCTCACGTGATATGCTAGGTAGGATTCCTGGTCACCTTTAGACATAGACAAGAAGGATTGTCTTGTTTGCCTTAAAGACGAAAAAGGGAAGTTCATTATACACTTCTTTTGACAACAAGCCAGACGCCTTAGCTGCCTCATGTAAGTTAGTCCCATCAACCGATTTCGCAATACTGTCCTAAATGCCCTTTCTGTAGGGTCCCTCTTAAATCTCTTTGCACTGCTGTATGGATTTCTCTGCGTCGAAAGCTCTGCGGGGCTTCTGTTCTGGCTGGAGCCTATGATAGGTCTTTCTGGAGTACAAACAGGCTCGTCTTCAATAGTTGTGTCGTTAACCTTCTCGCTCTCAACCGAGGAACATGGAAACAATGTTCTAGATTTCCTCCTTAACATTTGTAGGTCATCCTCAGCGACCCTTTGGGTTAACGAGGGCCTTTTTCACGCCAAGAGATCTCTACGTAATCAATTATGTTTTGCAAGGAACGGTGCAATTCCTGTAGAGGTGAAGGAGTTTCAAAAATTGAGTGGGTCGTGTGAGTAGGTGAGGCCGAGGAAACATCTTGTCGGAGTGAGGGAGATGGTGTTCTAAACACAGAAGAACGCTGTAGAACGTGTGTTGGTGAAGGTGTTTGAAAGGAGGTAGACCCGCGCATTAACTGTATTGGTGACGGAGAAACAAAGCTTCCAGATGGACTATCACGTAAATCTTCGTCTTCACTGCTTTGTCTGGGTGTGCTGAACCCGTCTCGAGGCAATAATGTAAGATTCGCAGGCGGTGATAGAAAACTTTTTCTTGAGTGGCTGCCGTCCATGCTGCAAATGGACAAATACCTGTACTCAGAAACAAATTGAGCAAAGGGAAGACGTATTAATAACTTCTATAGCTCAAGCGAAGGAAGACAAGATAAGATACAAAAGTGTAAAGGAAGAGCGGGGAAGACGAAGAGACTTTGTGTGGGCTTGACACTCCATAAAGGACTGCATGAAACTTACACTACACTCTTCATGTATAATGTCATAGAGAATATCCAAGTAGTAACATAGACAATAAATAGGAAAGAAGGGCGCACATTTCTGCATACAGACCGAAGCTCCTGGGCGCTCGACCTCCGCCTTCACACTTACTCCACTTTTTTTACCTATCGAATTCTATAGGAAGCTGCATAGACACGCGGCAAATGGCTGGTGGACAGTACGTCAAGATCTTAGCTGCTACTTAATTAGCTCACTTTTAATTTTTTTTTGTGCATTATTTGCTTGTTTTGGCTGCCTCCAAAACGATTAAAAATGTCAATTTTTTTGTTGAAGGACGTCAGACTTTATTCAATCAAAGAGTCAAATACAAGTATAAATGCAGAGACAGGAATAAAATCTCAGCGGATAAGCGGAGACCCACCGAGTGAAGCAACCTGCCTAAGCATAAGAGTGCACATCCAAAAACTCCTCAAAAATCAATCGCCTCTTGCGAGGGGCAAGTGAAGAACAATGATACGACTTTACAATGTAACCTTGAGCTTCTTGGAGAACACGATTATCTGCCACATCCAGACCTTTGAAGATTACCAATATTCGTCTTTTCCAGATAGTCCAAAGCAACCATCCTGCTGCTAGATGAAAAGCCTGGCCTTGTAACTCTGTCCAGGTACTTGGGTAAATTGCCAAAAGCAGTTGTTGACTTGTTAGTGAAACCTAAAAAGGGAAAACAACCAAATCCCATACTGCCCTAAGGTGTTCACACATGAAAAAGCAATGCTCGATGGTCTCGGATCCACGCTTGCATACCGACACTCGATTTGATATTCTAGGGTTAAACTTATGGACAAGCACATTAACCCGCAGACACCTATGAAGAATCTGCCACCAAAGAACTGCCACTTTAGGATGAAGTAGCTTGTCCCATGCCCAAGACCACACCTTCTGCCATTGAAGAGGAGGAAGTTGAAGAGACCACTTATTAGACGGAGGAAGAATATCAGTATCAAGCAACAACTGATACATAGAGTTCACAAGTTTGCACTCCTTAATTTCTTCATGACAAACCCATACCAAAATATCTTCTTGGTGTGGCAGAATAGGCTGTAGAAAATCAGCAACTTTTTGCCAAAGAACTCTATCCCATCGCTCCAGTTCTAGGTATGTTTTGTTTAGTTTGAGTCTTTTTTAGAAGCTTTGCCTATGCGCGCATAGACACAAAGCTTTTTTCGTAAGCTCTGCCTATGCGCGCATAGACACAAAGCTTTTTTCATAAGCTCTGCCTATGCGCGCATAGACACAAAGCTTTTTTCAAAAGCTCTGCCTATGCGCGCATAGACCCAAAGCTTTTTTCGTAAGCTCTGCCTATGCGCGCATAGACACAAAGCTTTTTTCGTGAGCTTTGCCTATGCGCGCATAGACACAAAGCTTTTCTCATGAGCTTTGCCTATGCGCGCATAGACACAAAGCTTTTTTCCTAAGCTCTGCCTATGCGTGCATAGACACAAAGCTTTTTTCATAAGCTCTGCCTATGCGCGCATAGACACAGAGCTTTTTTCATAAGCTTTGCATAGACACAGAGCTTTTTTCATAAGCTTTGAATTGGTTGGCTATGCGCGCATAGGCAAATGATGTCTTAATTCTTTACTGTTCTTTATATTTCAGTAAGAAGAAAAACCTTGGACGGGGTAGCCAGGATGATGCGGGTGCATCCTCCCAAAAGGTCGCCAAGAAGAGGAGAACGCTGAAGGATCCAAGTCAGGATGTTTCGGCTCCAAGTCAGCAGCATTTTGAGGAGGCCGATGATGGCTCCTATTTTTGTAAGGATCAGCAGTGGTTGCTTGTCAGGGGCACCGGTGAACCAAAGAATCGCGCATTTTTATATTTGTACATTTGTTCTGAGACCGGCAAGCAAACACAGGATCTAGAAAGCTTCAGAAGATGTGGCAGGCTTGTAGATGTTGAGCTCTTTGGTATGTACCACATCAAGTGCATGACCACCACCAAGGGCAGTCAACATATATATTCTGTGGATAGTTCATTTTTTAAGCTGAGTTTGTCTTCTCCGGAAGATATGCAAGGCTACATTCAGGCAAGAATGAAGAGTAAAATTGTAAGTGTTATTTTCCTGCACGAGAAGACTTTACCAAAATGTTTGGTCTATAACATCATAGGTTTTGTTTGCAGGATCTTCTTTCTATACTAAAAGATCTTCTTTTGACCAAGGATCCTTTGTTAAGTTCAAGCGCACCTCCTACTAAGCTGCTCAAAGATGCCATTCCATCTCCTACCAAGCTAATCCTACCCAGAATATCAGAAACTGTTGAGTTGGCAACAGTGGTTGAAGATGAACCTTCGTCCTCCGAATCTGAGGAGGAAGAGTTTGAGGTTGAAGTGGTGGAGAGGCCAAGAAAAAAGAAAGCCAAAAGAAATTATTACAAGGCAGGCCTGGTGACTGACACTGCTCCACCAACTAGCAAGGCATCAAGAAAAGGCACAAAGGTAACTTTGCCTCCAGCACCGGGTGCAAAGATGGCCAATAAGGAAATGGACATGGCTTCTAGGAAGCTCGAAGAAATTGAGCTGAGATGTCGTGTGCCTGGTATCATGCACTTGCAGGTTGATTGTGTTAAGTTGTGCCCAAAGGATGAGTCTGGCGAGAGGCCTTTGCAAGTAAGAAAAATTTACTCTGGTCATTTGTCTGCTCTTAAGGAACATATAAGGGACAGACCAAATGCGCCACAAACTCCACATTTTGCATTGTTGACCCTTCCCAAAGGTAAATGAAAGGGATTCTTTTGTAAAGGAAGAGGATGAAAGCTATAGATATTTTGTTTTGGGTGGCACTCACAGCTTTAAGGCGAGGAGGCAGCTTTACAAAGAAACTAAAGAACACTGCTTCTCTCAGATATTTGCATTTGTTTACGTGGGTGTCATCGACTCGGCCAAGTTGCTTGCTATGAGCCTAACGTGGACAATGAATATCGGATGAGCATGAGCTTCATAGATAAGATTAAGTTTATGCACAAGGAATACGAGCTTTTTAGGACGGAGCACAAAGGTGACAAAGATATAAAGGATGATCAAAACCTATATCTGGCTCTTAAAGAGCAGTGTGCTATAGAGTGCTGCTTGACGTACAACTCCAGTGATGCCAGAGCATCTCTTGTGAAGTACGACAACTACTTCCAACTAGCTTTTCGGCATGGACGTGTAAGATAACTTTCTTCTCCAAGTTCTTTGACCATGCGCGCATAGCCATTCTATTTTCTTACCTTTATTTCTTTCTTGTACCTTTTTAGGTCCAAAAAGAAAAAAAAACTGAACCTGCTAAACAGAAGGACATGGGTATCATGGTTTGGCGGGAAATGCAAGGTCTAAAAAATACAGAAAAGGTTTGTGAGGTGCTGCAGAAGGTGGTGAATGGCCACTTTAGCTTGGAAGAAATGCAGGGTGAATTCAAACAGTAAGTTCTTGCTAGTCCTCGCTGGTAGTTTACGTTCCCGAGTTTTTTAACACTCCTTACTTTTGCAGCCAAAAGGATTGTGCACTCTGTCAGCAGCAACTCATGGTCCACCTTAACTGTGACACCTGGGAAAAAGTTAAAGAATTATACCCTACATGGTCCTCGGATGAAAAGATAAACCAATACGCTTCAAATTTTACAAACTGGGTAAAATTTCTTGTTCCCCTACTTATCTTGTTGTCTGCCTATGCACGCATAGCACTACAAGAAGTCTGTTACTGTGGTGCTATGCGCGCATAGGCTCACACTTTGAACCTTTGTTTTTTTCTTCTTGCTGTAAGTTGTTTTCGTGTTGTGTGGCTATGCGCGCATAGCATTACGAGAAGTCCATTACTGTGGTGCTATGCGCGCATAGGCTAACACTTGAGGAACCTTTGTTTTACTTCTTACCAAGGCTGTTTTCTTGTTGTATGTCTATGCGTGCATAGCACCACAAGAAGTCCGTTACTATGTTGCTATGCGCGCATAGGAAAACACTTTGAACTTTCGTCTTCTTGTTTGTACTAAAGCTGTGTTCTGTGGTTTTAGAAAAAGAAGGACCCGATGCCGCCAGGGTTTCTTAACATGGTTAGACTTGCTAAGGAAGAGCGCGCAAAGCTTAAGAAGAAGGAAGAAGCTGAGCAAAGTTTTGTACCTACAGAATTTGAAAGGTTTGACATGTTTGGGCAGAATTGTTTATACCAGATATATCATGGAAATTGTGTCAAACTTGACCATACATTGAAACCTGGCAATTATTCTTTATGTATTGCTGATATTCCTTATGGGTTCAAGCTACCTGATAGTCGTGGAGATGATTCTCCATTTACTTATGCTGAATTTGATTCTTTCTTGAGACGTTTTGCCAAAATCAATACTGCACCTCTTTGGAGGATTGTAGTTTTTCATTCAAGTAATCAGGCAGGTATGGTGCAAGCTGCAATGAGAGAGCACTGCAAAGCTGGTTACGAGCCAGCCATTTGGTAAGTTATTTCTTCTTGCTATGCGTGCATAGCACACGATAACTCATTGGTTGCGGTTGCAGGTTGAAGATGAATGTAAGAGGAAATGGCGGTGGTGCAAGGCTTGTAAATGTTTGGGAACAGATGCACATTGGTTACTACAAAGATGGTGGGCGAGAAGCATTTTGCATTATAATATCTGGCGGCATGGACTTGCGTATCGCGCTTCAATTCCGGCGGTCATTCAGAATTAATGCACCCAAAGACACGTGGTCGATAGTCAATCCTTATCAGAAGCCTCAACAGCTCATTAATACCCTTTTAGAGATGTTTTCACACTCAGGTGACTGGGTCGTCGATGCCTTCTCAGGGTCAGGGACCACCTTGGCTTGTGCTTTAAAAAAGGGTCGCAACTGCCTTGCAATTGATTTTGATAAGGATTCTGTGGTATATATAAAATCCAGAATAAGTTCCCCGCACGTACCGCCTCGATGAAAAGCAGGAGGTTGGCCTTAAGGATAAGGATGGTAATCCCGCAGCTTCAAGCTCGAGCCTTTGCCGCCACTCACCGGGAACACAAAACGATCCGGCAGAGTTCGTCCGAGCTTGTTCCCCGTGGAAGAGATTCAAAAGGTTGACGAAGAGAAGGATGCCTCGCATTAATCGAGGAAGTTAATCCCGATAGCTCTACTAAGGTTCTCCCTCCTCCAGTTCTCGATGATGAACTTCCTCACAAGGAACCTCCTCTTGATATATAGTGTGTGCTAAAAAAATGAATTTTTTTATGTGCCTATATTATTGTATTATATTATTGAAATCAGGGATAGGTTCTATACGTACAAAATTAAAATTCCTGACGTATAAAGTCAAAAAATACGTATTTTTTCATAAAATACGTATTTAACGTATTAAAACCTCATGCGTGGGAAAAAAAAATTTATGCGTCTGACGCCGAAAAGCTTCGCGGAAAGCCGCGACGCTGAAAATTTTTTCAGCAGACGCCAAACTTGAAAACCGCGTACGCGAACGCAATTTTTTTTTTTTTTTTTTTTTTTGAAACGAAACCCAAACCTTCAGATCACAGACGAAAAAATTTTCGCGACGCTTTCATCGCTATTTTCAGCGACGCAAAATTCAAAAAAAAAAAAAAATTTTTTTTTTTTAAATCCGTAAAAAAAAAAAAAAAAAAAAAAAATTTTTTTTTTGAATTCAGCGTCAGACGCTGAATTCTTTTTAGATCGCATACGTGAAAAATACTTTCAGCGTCACGCAGCATTTAAGGTAAATAACTCTCTGATTCGGTGGTTTCCCGACTCGCGAGTCGAGAAAGCCCTAGCATCCTATCATTTCCGGATTTTCACTGGGGTTTCTCGACTCGCGAGTCGAGAAAGCCAGGGGAACACAGAAAAATCAAAGGATGCGGAGCTTTCTCGACTCGCGAGTCGAGAAAGCCCACAAGTAAAAGGAAATTAAACATTAAAGGGACTTTCTCGACTCGCGAGTCGAGAAACCCCGGGGCGGTAAAGAACATTCGAGATTAATGGTCGACGACTGAAAGCATCGAGCCTTCCCATCCTTTCTTCCTCGGCCTCTTTGGGCAATGTCGCTTAGTTTCTATTCTAAGTTGCATCGTTCGAAGAGGCGCGACAAGAAAGGATTTGGGAATGAGCGGTGCTTTCACTCTCGCACCATGTTCTCCTCTCCTCCCCGTATTCTCGACTCATGAATCGAAAGTCCCTTGAATCTTCTCCTTGTGTTCCTCACTTTCTCGACTCAAGAAATCGAGAAACCCAAGGGTAAAAGACAGAACATTGGAGATTAATGGCCGAAGAGCTAAAGCATCGAGCTTTCCCAATCTTTCTTTCCCCGCCTCTTCGGGCAATGTCGCTTAGCTTATATCCTAAGTTGCATCGTTCGAAGAGGCGTGAAAGCAAAGATTTGGGAATGCGCCATGCTTTCGGCCTCGCCTTGACTCTCCTATGTTTTCTCCTCTCCTTAGGGTATTCTCGACTCAAGGAAGTCGAAAACCCCCGTGATCCTCCTATTTAGTGTTTACTTCCATGCTCTAACATTGGGACATTTATCAAATGCAGCCCGTATCCCCGACCCGAGATCATACACGCCTGCTAAATGAGAAAGCATTGGGTTGTCCTCGGCCCTAAAGGAAACAGGGCTCCCTCGAATAAGTGGAAGACCTTTGAGTCACTCTGCAGATATGTTCTCACTGAAGGCCGTGAAGATGATGAGGGGAGGATGAAGAGGAAAAGAAGAAGAGAACACCAAGAAAGGGTAGGAGTCTCTCTCGCACCAATATGACCTCATTCTTAGCAATCGATGCGGTCCGGGAGAAATGGACCGAGATATGGGCTCAATGGACAAGAGGCAAGCCAAGGACAAAGAATGGAGAATTTCCATGCGTGCCGGACCCAAAGTTGTTCGACAGTGCAATTTATGAAAAGGATACAGTGGCCTGACCGACAAGGAAACGCTTTGATCTACGGGCGTAATCGTGGATGGAACAATCTCGCTAAGGAAAAGTAGAAGCTCAAAAAATGCAGGGCGCAAAGGATTATGCCACAGCCCTAAAGAGACGGCGCGGCGTTGGAAGAAGGCATCACGAAGTTCTGCAATGTTGCTTCCAATGAATACCATGACTTTGATTATTACAAGGAAAAGGCTGCCCTTGATGAGGAAGACATGAAGGAATTGAACCGTCTATGTCAAGCCTACATCAACACCAAGCTAAAGCGTAACGTCAAAACCTTTCCCTTCCCTGAACGTGCTATGGCAATTTTGAAGAGGAAGCTTGGATTCGGGGTGGTCCCATTTAAGGCCGATGATAGCTCCCCTCCATTTCTGGTAACATTGGGACACAAGGGATTTGGTGGTCTGGAACTGGCACCTGGGCCCGTGGCACTATTTGCCATCAATATGATCGAAGACCCCACCCTTTTTATGACAAAGTCGACACATAGAGCAAAGGGTACAAGACGTGTCCGGGCGTGGACCGACTGGATACTTTCAGTTTCCTTGTCTTTTGCATGCCGGGCAATCAGACAACTGATGTCTCCCAATGGGCAGCTGATATTAACTTCACCAACAAGATCTTGTACTCCATATACGAACTTGAACATGAGTGTAGATTTGGCATGCCGAAGGCACCAAGCTTTACCAATATAGTTTTGGTTTTGGTTTCAAGATCGGTACCAGAGACTGGACAAGTGGTGGTCTAGTGAACATCATTATCTCGACAGGTTCATGATTTCTCAAGAGCAGATGGAACCCTGGAAGGGCGGCAGATTTATGGAGGATGTGCCATCGATGGACAAAGTCAGCAATAATTGTGCGACAGGTCCTATACATAGAATTCCTATCCGGCCAAGAGTTATCAAGTACTTCATAACCAAATTGGTGGGGAAGATCAAATTGTATGCGAGTGGTACATGAATGGCCTGTTCTCTCAGGGGGCTATGCTTTATGGAATGAAACCTATATCCGTGGTTGGAAATAAGGACATGGTTGAAACCATTCAGTCATACCTGGATCTGCTTCATGAGCATTTCAAAGGGAGGAAGACAAATGGAAGCAGTAAGGACGATGATGACGAAGACAAACCTGAGAGCGAAGGAGAGAAACATGACGGAGAAGAGAATGTCGAGGTTTAGACCAGAATGTTTGGAACAAATTCTTGAGAATCTGAGATTGAGGTGAGTTCACTTTGCTCTCCCGGTGTTTCTCGACTCGCGAGTCGAGAAACCTTTCGGGACTTTAACTTTTTTCCATTCTCGACTCGCGAGTCGAGAAAACTCGTTTCCTATCTGACATCTCTCATCATTTCAGGGAGATCGAAGTCAACGACTCCGGATCATTGACAATATCTAGTGGCGGTTCACGTCGCGAGGAGGACACTGCACTCCCCAAAGACAATCAAGAGCAAGACACTGTGGGCAGCCAGAAAGGAGCTGACAAAATAATGATCCCGCATATGGATCTCGATGAACCGGAAATATGGTCAGAGCCAAACTCCAACTGGGATCCAGCTGGTCCAACCAAGCTTGTAATATTTGACGTCAATGGAGTATTAGCTGCAGTATACCACGATAAAGACGTCCCTGAGCTTAACACCTCGCAGATCCCGACGAAAACGGAGCATAAAATCGTGTATCCAAGGCCTAGAGCAAAGGAAATTGTTGAATGGTGCCTGGAACGGGGATTCGAAGTGGCCATATGGTCTTGTATGGCAAAGAAAAATATTGTCAATGTTCTTGGTGTTATCGGCCTTCCAGTTTTGAAGTTCAAGTTTGTTTGGGGAAACGAAAGAGTCGAGCATGTGTCAGACCTCGATCCAGCCATCACAAAGGGGAAGCATATTATGGTGAAAAGGCTAGACAGGGTTTATGAAAAATTCCCGGACTTTGGCAAACACAACACGCTGATCATAGACGACTCCGCCTACAAGTGCTATCATAACTCGCAAAATACAATCATTGCTAAGACTTATCGACCAGAAGAGTATGAGACAGATAGGTGGTTGTCTTTCGGACTTTGTCCTGTCTTGGCAGAATCCCTCTTTGCCATTCTTGTGGCCGATGTGATTAGGAACTATCCGAGCCTCAAGGAACCCGATCCAGAGAGCCGCGCGATCATGAAAGCTGGACCGACAAATATTTTGGTGATCAAGAAGAGTGACCTCTGCTTTCAGATAGTCAAATTGTGTGAATATTGTAAAGAAACGTGAAGAAATGTACTATGTTTTGTAATGAATATACATGTATATTGAGTTTTCGCTGGCTTTCTCGACTCGCGAGTCGAGAAAGGCATGCTTGTCCTGTCGATGAAACCATTTGTATGTTTGTTTGTGTGACTGGATGCAGCCATAATCTATTATGATAATGGTTGTACATTGGGTTTCCTGGGCCTTCATTAGAGGAAAAATGAGATCACATTTTGTCCCATTAAGGGATGCTTAAAATGCCATGTCAGCTTTTTAAACTGTCCAATAAGAGAAGAGCTCCAGTATATCTCATTCCAGTATTATGTGGCAGCCTGTAATTAATGCAGCTGCAACTAACTTCTGTAGTATCATTTTTTCATTATAACTTTTGATCCAGAACTTCGATTCAAAAACTTTTTGTAGAAATGGGTTCGTCTTCACAAGATCTATCTAATGATAACCCATTCATATATGTTTTACGATATAAATATATAAGAAATAAGCAAAAAATCATATTTTTTTAAGGTTAAAGCATATGACCACATTGAAATACATTATAACCATATATCATTGGAAAGATCTTTTCATTCCGCATCTAATGCAACAAACGCCGCAACATTTTGACAAGTGGATCAAAAGTTATGGGGGAAAAACTACCGCAATGAAGTTATTGGTGCTGCATTAATTGCAGTTAATAGAGGGTAGCCATTCCATTGGAGGATTCTTATGGGGATGAAATGAGATCTCAAATTTCCTCTAATGTCTCGACTCGCGAGTCGAGAAAGGCACTGCTTGTCTCGTTGACGCAACCATTTGTATGCTTCCATGTGTGATTGGATGCAACCATATTCTAATGGGAATGGTTGTACTTTGACTTTTCCGGGCCTTTGTCGACTCGCGAGTCGAGAAAGACACTACTTTTCACGTGATTGGATGCAGTTATATGGAATGAATATTCTCTATTGTAATTTGATTTCACTATTCTTTTCTTCGTTTTGACTAATGGCACCGTAATTGTTAATCATAGACTCTCCTTGCTCCAGGTGGTTCAGGCACAGATCCGACACCAGCACATATCCCGCTCAGCATCACGAGACCGCTCCAAAGCAAGAGATCCCACTCAAAGGCGGAAGAGATACCGCTACGGCACGATCCCGCCACGCTACACTCTTGCCCGGCCTTTGGGATAAGGTTGCTCGTGAATGCAGACGCCATGCACACCCTCGGGATAAAGAAGACGCGAAGAAATTTCATGAAGTCCAGGAAGCTCAAAGCATCTTGCAAGCATTGCATAACATCCACGGGGGTTGGGGATGGAGCATATTCGATGAAAAGTCATGGGAGGAGAGTGGAGAAGTCGGGTGGACAGGTCACCGGGTGGCTCCGGAGGCACCTCCACGTGAGGCATTCCACAATCTTCAGGTTGCCCCCAAGGCTTACAGTCGGCGTGAAGAAGCGCCGCAAGTTAATCCCCTAAGGTGGACCACCTACCACGATGATGTAACTGTAGTGACAGCAAGACCGCCATGGTCTCTGCATCCGATATAAAATACATTGTACCTATTCAATTTATTAATAAAAATTCTTTTTCAACTAGAGCTTTGGTTTCAATCTTTAATGAATTTCCTTTGTTTTAGTTGCATTGTTCTTGTTCTCGACTCGCTATCCAGGGAAAACTGGAAGAGAGCTTGGATGCACAATAACAGACAAAAATTCGAATTAAGGATAGTTTTCGGGTCGGGGTGCTCCTTTTCGTGTAAATTAACAGGGTTCCGAAAAAAAGTGGGAATGGAATGAGTCCCACATTAATTAAATACGACTTTTAATGGTTAAGCACACATATATGCTGATATGGCAGCCTATGTATTTACATAGGACCATGGTTTATAGTTTAGCATATATTTAAGTTCATGTATGCCCCCTAGGTAGGTCAGGTGTCAACGTGCTATGCTCTACACGTCACATATGTGACCATCTTTTGTAGCACCGAAGAAAAACAATCCAATCCATCATATTCCTTTTTCTGAGTTTTCATTCCGTCTCTTTTCTCTCTTGTTTTCTTGCTGTTTGATTCTAGCCTAGATCACAAATTTTGTCATGATATCAGCCCAGGGTGGCTAGAACCAACCAGTGAGGGAAATTTGTCAGGATCGGAGGTGAATTCAGAAGTTGGCAACACTGTGCCGAAATTGGACGTTTTCAACCAAAATTGCAAAATCGGCCAATTTTTTGTTACGTCATCAACAAATTGTATACTTTTGACCAAATTCAAAATTTCGTTGCACAAAGGTGCCGCTTTTTGCCATTTTGTGCCGCTTTTGTTCCGAAAGCTTGAACAATTGGTAATTCTAGAGCCTTTTTCTTGAGAGACGAGTTACACTCTTTGCGCTTGGACAATTGTAAGGATATGCTTGACCATTTCCACGGCCAAAGAGATTAAAAGCAAATTGGATGATATGAAACAGCAAGTACCAGATGGTGAGGTAATTTTCGCATTGCTTCTATAGACTATCAACCTTTTATTCTTGCATTAGGTGTAAGATACAGTCCAATTAAGCTGAAAGACTTGCCTAATCTTCTCCTTCAGACTGAATTGGAGTTGAAAAGGCGGTCAGACCAGAATGCTTTCTTTTCCAAATATAATCCCAAGAAGCACACTAATAGGTTCTCTCGAAATAAATCTGAGTCTTCAGGTAGTAATTCTAATCGGGGGAGCGGAAGCAAGGAAGATTCAAGCGGATATCCCTGCAGATATTGCCACGAGAAAGGGCATTGGATTAGTGATTGCCCAAAGCGCTTAAAGAAAGAAGCCAAAGCTGCTACGGCAAGTAAAGATCAGCCCGCACATGGTAACGATCAGCCCGCACATGATCGTAAGGAGCGATCTAATTTCATAGCTGCTGAATTTGAACTAGAAAGTGCTGATATTGAATGCTTATTCAAAGCTTATGAGATGTCTTTGGACAGATCTGATAGTGATCTGTGGTACCTTGACTCTGGTGCCACTTCGCACATGACAGGAAAAAGAAACTATTTTTCTAAACTACAGCAAGTAGATGGTGGTCGAGTTAAATTTGCTGATAATTTCAGCTACCAGATTCAAGGGAAGGGCGAAGTCACATTTTCTACTCAGGAAAGTGGCATAAAGTATGTTAAAGATGTTATTTACATTCCTGGACTTGAAGAAAATTTGTTGTCCATTTCTAAGGTTGATAACAGTGGCTTGTATGCTATATTTGGACAAGGAGAAATTATACTTACTCCTACGCGCCCTGTCGTTCCCGACTCTGACATTGTTGCTCGCGGCATTCTCCAAAATGGTTTGCATAAATTTTGCGCTTTTGTTGTAGAGTAGAAAGGCTTGTTTGCTGCTTCTGCTATTAGCATGTCTTCGGATGAACTATGGCACGCGCATTATGGTCATTTGAGTTGTCAATCTCTTTGTATGATGCATGGAAAAGAAATGGTTGTTGGGCTGGCTGCTGTACATACTCATAAACTGCAATGTGATGCTTGCAATCTTGGAAAGCAAGTAGCTGCATCTTTCCTCAAGGAGGCCGTGAAGAAAACAAATGATATCCTGCAGCTCGTGCGTAGTGATGTATGTGAAATCAGGGTCCCTTCTTTGAGTGGAGCACGCTACTTTTGTACATTTATTGATGATCATTCTAGGATGACGTGGGTGTACCCTTTGCACTACAAATCTGATGTACTCTCTAAGTTTAAGGAGTTCCGGATTATGGTTGAAAAACAAACAGGGAAGTTGATTAAGGCATTCAGGTCCGACAATGGTTGTGAGTACAAAAACCATTCTTTTCATGCCTATCTTCGAGGTTCTGGCATTGTTCGCGAGTTGAGTGCTCCATATTGTTCGCCACAAAATGGTGTAGCTGAATGCAAGAATCTCGCTCTCATCAATTTGGCAAGAAGCATGCTCGCTTATAAACGCTTGCTACTGTCATTTTGGGGTGAAGCAGTTAAAACAACAACTTATCTTTTGAATAGAGCTCCCACAAAAATTGTGAAAGGCCAAACACCTTTCGAGGTGTTCTATGGTACAAAACCTGATGTCTCGCATTTGAAAATCTTTGGTTGTCATGCTTTTGTGCATCCTCATTCAAAATTGAAGAAACTTGATGATCGGGCAGTCAAATGCATTTTTATTGGGTATGCTGATGGATATAAAGCTTATAAATTCTATAACCCAGCCACTAAGAAGCTTGTGATCAGTACTGATGCAAAATTCTTGGAGGATGGCTATTATGATGCTTTCGAGTGTGATGTTGGCGCGCCCTATGATATTCATTCTTTGCTTGATTTTGACACTCAGAAGAATGCAAGTAATGGTGCTCCAGTTGCTGCTGTACCGACCAGCATTTGTGATCATAGTGATGATGACGAAAATGATCCGTATCTTGCTGCCTTGTCTGATATTCATGTTGCCAATCAGCCTACTAGTAGTTCTAGGACTGCTCCAGCCCTGTCTCCTGCTCCAAATCATGATGATGGTGTGTCTCTTAGGCGATCTGAGCGGCTTAAGGCCTTATCTGATGCACAACCAAGTTTTACACACACTTGTAATTTTGCTTTGATGGCAAAGATCTATGAAGATTATATGCCTTCTAGTTTTGTTGAAGCTCTTACCAATCCAGATTGGATGGCTGGGATGCAACATGAATATGATCTGCTCATTAAGAATGAGACTTGGGATCTCGTTCCCTTCCTAAAGGGAAGAAAGCGATTGGATAAAAATGGATCTTTAAAGAAAAATACAATGCAGATGGCTCTCTTAGTAAACATAAGGCCAGACTTGTTGCCAAAGGATTCGCTCAGCAGCATGGCATTGATTATGATGAAGTCTTTGCAACAGTTGCAAGACTGTCAACCGTGCACGCTATTTTTGCCTTAGCAGCTAGTAAGGGTTGGCCCGTATATCAAATGGACTTCCAAAGTGCCTTTTTGAATGGAGACCTGTCCGATGAAGTTTATATGCAGCAACCAGAAGGTTTTGTCTCGGAAGGGCAAGGGCACTTAGTTTGTAAATTGAAGAAGAGTCTCTACGGCCTTAAACAAGCACCTCGGTGCTAGTACCATAAGATAGATTCTTATCTTAAAGCACATGGCTATTCTTTTTCCACAACAGATCCCAATTTATACTTTAAAACCAAAGGTACATCTCTCTGCATTGTTGTGTTGTACGTTGATGATGTGCTGCTTACAGGAGATGCCCATGATCTTATTGATCAATTGCGCACTTCGCTTATACATGAATTTGCTATGACAGACTTAGGTCTGTCCCATTACTTTCTTGGGATTGAAATTTGGCAAACTCACGGTGGCATCACTTTGTCTCAAGGTAAGTATGTGCAAGATCTTCTCTCCAAATTTCACATGACAGATTGCAAGGTTGCCAAACAGCCCATGGAGCCTGGTTTCAAGTTATATCCACCTATGATGAATCTCCTCAGGTAGATGCTACTTTGTATCGCTCACTTGTTGGTGGACTGATTTACCTTACAATCACTGAACCGGAGATCTCTTTTGTGGTGGGCATGTTGAGTCGTTTTATGGCCTGTCCAAAACAGAGCCATTGGCAAGCAGCGAAAAGAGTGCTCGCTTATTTAAAAGGTACTCTTAATGAGGGCCTCTGCTATATGCGTGATCCGTCGCCTGCATGGTTTTGTAGATGCTGATCATTTTGGTTGTCTTGATACACGACGCAGCACACCACAGGTTATGTGTTTGGCCTTGGTAAGAACATCATTACTTGGCTCAGCAAGCGTCAGCCCTCAGTCTCTCTTTCTAGCACGGAGGCGGAGTATAAAGCCTTAGCGATTGCTGCTGCTGAAGCAGTTTGGTTAGCCAAACTTTTTGCAGAATTAGGCTTTGACACAAGCACTATTCCACTCTATTGTGACAACCAAAGCTCTTTGCAACTTGCTAATAATCCTGTGTTTCATGCCCACAGCAAACACATTGAAACACATTATCATTTTGTGCGAGAGAAAGTCCTTGATGGTCAGCTTGATCTTCATCATATTCCAACCACAGATTAATTGGCTGACCTCTTCACCAAGCCATTAGCAGGGTCAACATTGCAGAAATTCAAGACTCAACTTGGTATTCGAATGCCCAGCTTAGGGGAGGATTACCACGATAAGCTGTACCACTCTTCTTTTGTTCTCATCTTCTTTTGTTCTCAGTTCATATATGTGCTTAGCGGAGATGACAGAAATAATTCTTAATGGTTAAGCACACATATGTGCTGACATGGCAGCCTATGTATTTACATAGGACCATGGTTTATAGTTTAGCATATATTTAAGTTCATGTATGCCCCCTAGTAGGTCAGGTGTCAACGTGCTATGCTCTACACGTCACATATGTGACCATCTTTTGTAGCACCGAAGAAAAACAATCCAATCCATCATATTCCTTTTTTTGAGTTTTCACTCCGTCTCTTTTCTCTCTTGTTTTCTTGCTGTTTGATTCTAGCCTAGATCACAAGTTTTGTCAAGTACCAAAATACAATTGCAAGAGGGTATAAATCTTAATTCCAACCCTTGAAAGAATACCCTCTTGCAATATGAAACTAATTATGCAACCTAATCACGTCTATATTACAACTCAGCGTCAACCACCACCCTAAACCAAACATAACAACGCATACACATCAAGCCAAAGGTTAACAGTTCATCAATTTACATGTTCAGTGGTCTTCACCAGACAAACGAACTATTATCTTACTGCAATGCCTGTATGATAATAAAGAAATCTGTAGGTATAGTAAGGATGTATATATTTCGAACAATATTCTGGTTATGGTACAAGCAACGAAAAGTGCCGGAGGTCAAGCGGGCCAAAAATCATTTTGCCCAGTTGCTGGGCCAAAAAAAAATGAGTTCAGAATAATATACAGCTGCTGAATCCTTCGAGACCTTGTAGAAGTATTATTTACAAAACCTGGGCATAGTTTAATGCTCCATATTCTCATGTATCAAAGCACAAATGATTTGGAAACAGCTTGTCTTGATCCTGGCTGGTCCTAACCAACCAACGCCAGTACAACCAAGCTGCTGCAACAACTGACAACGTTGAGATCATTGCCAAGTAGCCAAAAAGAGAGACATCATTTGCAACAATTGCTACTCCCATCATCACAAGTTCTGCCAAACTCCCAAGTGACACTTCTGTAGTTCCAATCAGATTAGCCTGGGAGGCAGGTATTGCCATTTGAAATATCTGTGCATTGACCATTTCATAGACCCAATAACCAAGACGCGAAACAACCTGCGAACAGAAATAAGGATCCAAAACACAGTTAATTTTCTTTGATGCTGTACTAAGCATTATATGATATCCACTATTATGACACCCACCACTGGCAACAAAAAGATCCCCAGCAAATTAGACTGCTGTCCAATGAACCAGAAAATTAGAACTGCCAATACAAGTAAAGATCCTTGAAACACAAGCGCAGTGGCTCCAGCCTGCGTGAAAATTTAAGTCAGGTAAAGACATGTTCACGCAAACTTAAATCACTCATGGATGAGCTTACCCTTAATATGCCAAATTTGCTAATAAGACGAGCTGATACAAAGGTGGCTAGAAATCCCATCAATGCACATGCTCCTCGAAATGTCCCAATGATGGAAGGATTTAAACCTAATACACAAGAAACAAAGGAGGATGGGGGCAAAGGTAAAGACAAAGAAAAACATTAAGCAAAAAAGAACTCTTAAGTGGTAGGAAGTACCCCTCTGTGTAAGAAAAGAGGTCATCAGTCCACTTGGACCCAAAACCGCATTGAAATACAGGAGGACATAAGCAATACTGGCTGGCAATATAGGTTGTGCCAGGTACTGCTCCCATCCACGTTTTATCGCATGTAAACCATCTGCTACTGCATTTTAGACCAATAATCCCAATTAATTGAAATGGAAATCTTAATTTCCTAACCATAAAACTGTGAAAAGCAAAATCAGCTCAATAGCACCCCAATTCAGGAAAGGGAACTAAGCAGTCAAGATAAATAATGAACATGGCTGCAGACCTCCAAAGCTGAATCTACTAAATGTAGTTCTGGCTGCTTCCATAAATCAGGATAATATACGTCATCAGATACAGAAAAATGCAGCAAATTATACTTTCGACTTTATTTTAGGCAACACTATCTAACTTGATAACATGTAATGTGGTTCCTCAGCATCCAGAGAGTTCTATTCTATAGTTAACAAGAATCTGAGAAGCCTCAATTAATATCTTACAGAGTCTACCCCTATTTGCTACATGATTGAAGCCACTTGAGCGATAAACTGAGCAAGGATAAAGTCACCTGCTAATCCTTCCTTCCATAGTTCTGGACCTCCCTTAGCTTCAATGAAGTTAAAGGACTTAGGTCTATCAAGAACTCCCTTTGATAGCATGTCAGTGTACTTTACAAGCAAAACCTGCAGTGAAAATTTCCATGGCATGTCACTATACTTTACAAGTACCACCTGCAACTAGAATTGCTATTATTCACATGCTAGAGGGAACCTTGAGCCTTGCAAAACGTACATACCACTAATGGGAGGGAAACAACCATGACAACTGCTGCAATATGAATGCAAGTCACAGGGTTGTACTTGGACAGCAGGATGCCAAAAATAAAGGGACCAGTTATCTGCACAGCCCACATGACAATTAAGACACAAAATATTTTAAACATGAATTCAAATATGACCACCCTTGTTACCTCACAAATAAGATCCACTCTTCGAAGGAGTGCATTAGCATTGGCCAATGCAATAGTGCGATTTGGACCAGCAAGCTAAAACAGTTGTGAATAAAAGTTATTGCCAGTTACCACCATGAAGAATGACATGGTTGAATAACACTTACCAGGACAACCCAGTCACGCTCAAATGCAATGCCTGCTGCCAATCCACTAAGCCGTTCAGCTGCGCCTGCAATCATTAAGACAATGAACCATGGCTGCAGAAGCAACGCCGATCCGGTTGCCATTAATCTGGGCCCGTCACGCAGGGCATGAACTATCACAAATGATGACACCAGCATTGCGAACGTCTGGAGTCAGGTAAGTGAAACTTAGAGACAATAACAAATAAAGTCTCATGAACTACAGTGGGCAGCATGCCTAAATGGTACTTAGGATGTTGAATGCAGCAACCCTTGGCATAAAATCCATAAGAGCCCCTACACATGGGCCTCCACAAAAGATCACAAGCTGCAAAATAGCTTCACTATCAGAAAATAGCAAGTTTCATCATGTAAAAAAATAACAGAGCATTTTAATGCAAAGAAAATGCATTTTACATGTTACTATTAAAAGGCATTATGGGTTGTCTTCCCACCTGTGTTACAAAGTTAAGTACAGCCACAGGGAGGAGGCTATCATGCATTATTGACACAATCGCAGGGCAAGCAAAGGACCAGATTTGCTCCACAAAACATGAAGCCATGTAGCTCCCATACATGGCTGATCGAAGGAACGCAAAAACAAACAAATAACAGTGGTGTAAGAGAGATGTGAATTTACCTGTCCAACAAAGCTGAGTACTGCAACAGGTAGCATACTATTGTGCAGGAGAGAAAGTAGCACAGGCACCCCAAAACGCCACACCCGCTCCATAAAACATGATGCTACATAAGTTGCATACATGGCTGGAGCCAAACCCACCCCAATGCCCATAAACCCAAAATCAAGCTAATGAAAATTTTTTTACCAGCCGAGATGTGGGGTAGAGAGGGTCAGGGGCAGAGAGAACATACCGTATAGATCTTCTGGGTGTACTGGGGTTGCTGCTAGCCTCCTCTGTTCTTCTAGAGATTGCACCTGGATCAATTTTTGCAGTTAGTTCAGGATGAGACATATATTTCATTTGTAATTTTGGGATATGCAGAACCATTACTTGCAAAGACAACTGTGTTGCATCCAATTCTGCAACTTCGGATTCTTGATGGTTATCTGTTCCATTTTTATTGCCATCGACATCAGAATCCTCGAGCTGCTCGACCAGATCAATATGCTGATCATTGGAAAATCTTGCCCCAATTAACAAAATCCTGCAAACGCAGCGGGACAATTTCCTAGAATATATCACTTTGTTTAACCCTAATAATCACAAAGCTTTCTTGGAAAGTAATAGGCAATGTACCTCTTAGATTCAGGGCGCCTGAGTCTAACGCATATGCTCGGCACAGGGTGTTTCTGTGCTGTAATGCATTGCATAGGCTGCAGCTTCACCTCCACACCAGACCTCCATGGTAAGACCAAAGGAATCACTGCCGAATTTAATGACATGTTTCTTTTGTTTAACAGCACCACCAGCAGCTGCTGGGATGATCCAATGCCGCCAGACTTTCATCTGCGTTTCTACGCAAAACTTGGTATCCAAAACTAAAGCAGGTCCAAAATTCAGATGAGTCCGACATTGGCTATGGAAGCAGAAAGTAGAATCCTTCATCAGGCACTCAAATCCGCCATAGAACAGGGCAGGTTTGTAATCCGAAGTTCGTTTGAATGGCCAAGTCTATTTCCTTCCTGATTGGGTAACTATAGACCACCCATTTTGTGGTGTAGTCATAGAGGTCGTGGCTATCCTTTAGCTTCATGTTTCATTTTACGTTGGTATCACCCTCTTTCATCTTCATATAGTTTGCCACATCAAGGCTGGCTATAACATGCCCACGTCCGACATTTACTGCGATGGCATCTCAAGCCGCCATTGCTCCAAATCCAACCATTGAGGCCTGGTTGGTTTGCTTGGTTGGATTTGGAGCAATGGTTGCTTGCTGCCTATTCACACATGGTGCACCTTAAACTACCCCCTCATCGGATTTGTCGATCCGGCATCCCGAAGCATGTGTGGGCCCTTTGTGTGAAGGCTTAAGATACCTTTACCTTGGATTAGGGGATCCTGGAGGTAAAGATCCCATCCTCTAGGATCCTCGGGGCTTTCAACGGGATTCGTTTAATCATACTGACACATGCCAGGTCAGCCAGCTTTGATCCCCAATGTAAAAAAAATCGCAGCATCGCAATCATTCGTGGATAAGAGATCCCAGCCTTCAAAATCACTTCGGCGATTCTGACCTCCGGGATCCTCGTCGGTCGCTGATATCATCTAATCTTGACTCCATCCTCCAGGATCCCCCTCCAACCTGACAATTATATATCCCGTCCTCCGGGATCACCTAACAGTGGTCAATATCATCCACTGTTATCGGCCACCAGTTATCCCCGCCTCCAGGATCCCCCTCCATCATGACGTGGATCTCCTTCTCCAGGATCCTGATAATGGTGAAGGTTATTCGCCGATATGATCCCGACCTCCACGATCACCCACATCAAATGCAGATCCTCGCCTTCGAGATCACCAATGCTTGGGTCGTATCTCGGCCTCCGAGATCACCCATGCCTAATCTGGATCTCGGCCTCTGGGATCACCTATGTCGAACGGATATCAGCGAAACATATTCCATCCTCCGGGATCACCATGTTTTTCACATCTATGATTCTGGAGGCCAGTATAGGAAAGTCAATGGGCAGTGGAGATTGGAGCATGGACCAACCCAGCAGTCCAGATTTGAATTTGCCAAGCCATGCACGGACTAACCAGTACCATGGGACCCGTGGAGGGGCTGAGACCATCCTCTAAGATCACCTCTCAGAATGTTGTTTCTCTGTTGCATGTCGAGGAGGCCGGGCGGAGGAGCAGAATACAGCAGGCATGGATGATTTGGAAGAGAAAAGGACACATGCAACCGTTTCATAACTTCTTTCACAGTAGAGACATGCTCATTTGCTTTTTGAGGAATTTTTTGCAGCTAAGCGTTGAAATATAGCTGGATCCCTTTAAATGGCTTCTTCGATTATGGGAATCTTCCTGGTATCTTGAAGAGCATCAGGTACCTACTTTTCAAGGGGGTGGAGAGATGAGTTTGGATACATATTGATAGTAAGCTTGGATATAAAGTGAGAATTGTGTATAATTCCCTTTCTTGTAATGATGCTCCTTGTAAAGCTATGACTAAGTGACCAATCAATGCTGATTCGCTTAAGGCTTTATTTTCTAATGTTTGGAATTCCTATTGTCCTCTCAAGATCTCTTATTTTATCTGGCTTATTGCTAATGGTAGTTTGAATAATCTTTGGAATCCTAATATTTCTGCTTGTTGCCGTTTGCTCTGTGGTAATGATGAAATTATGAGTCATATCTTCTTCTGCAACAAGCTAAATGGGTTTTGGTCTTGGTTATCTCTCATAATCAAGATCTTCTGTCATTTGTTCAATCCAATGACAAATTCATTAACACTATTATTCATACTGCTCTCTGGAATATGGAAGTCATGAAATTGTGTTTTGTATGGAAATAAAAATCTTTCTATATTATGGATTAAGCTTCACTTTCAATTTGACTTTGAAACTCTTGCTACTGCTCATAAAAAGACAATTGATACTAACTATGACAGGAAATGGGATTCAATGGAGAGTACAGGGGTTGTTTTGATATGTTTATTTTGAATCTGATGTGGTGGATTCTAATATTTTCTTCTCTGATGATCCTAGAATATCTTGAGTTCTTGCGTGGAGAAGGGAAAAGCAAGTTTGATAAGCAGTCTCTTTTTTGTGAACCTACTATTGATGGTTTGTTTGAGAACAATTTGGCAACTCCAATGGAATCAAATATGATGGGGGTTGGCTTGGCTCCTTATGATAAGGATAGTGAAGACTTATGGGCTACCATCTTCTGCAAAGAGGTTATTCAGAGTCACTGTTATGGTGGTTTTTGTTCAACAATCATGTCAGCTTAACAGAAAGGCAGCTATCAAGATACAGATCAATGTGTTATAACCATAAGCAACTTGCAGATGTCTATGGGTCACTATTCTTAGTCTTGAGAGATGTGGATACCTTTCATCTCTTTTATAATAATAGTTGGTCTGCCAAATCCTACACATTTGGGACAACAGATCCTTTTAATGCTTACTTCAATTCTGCTCTTCTTCGGTGAGCCATAGATCTCTGATTTGCCCATGGAGCCTCCTCTAGGTGACCTGAGATATCTCTTTACTCTCCGGATTTTTTCCTTTATGGTGTGCTCTCATCTAAATTTCTATCTTGCTTCACTATTTTGGTTGGATTGTACTGTCAACAGGAATTGAGAACAATGGGCGACAATTCGCTACTGACATTATAAGTCTCTTTCTGTAAATCAGAGAGACAACATTGGGGTGCTGCTTCGAATGTTGAGGACTTCTTTGCTACACAGTTTATTCATCATTCCACTCTATTTTTGGATATTGCTGGATTGTAGTATCTATTTAGGCTCTGGTTCTTTATAGTGATTTCACACTATACTTTCTTTCTTCATGCTTTGGCTTCTATAAGCATGAATATTGCTTTGTATTTGAATATTTATAATTAACGATAAAACGAACTCTTACTCTCTCTCAAAAAAAAAAAGTGAAGGAATGAAGCCTTGACTGGCGCGAAGATGAGACAAGAAAGACCTTAGTCTTGCCCAAATTGACCCTCATTCCAGTGGCCCGACAGAAGCTATCCAGAGAATATAGGTGCTGCTGCATGGCATCTGGGGTGTGGGCCAGGAGATCCACATCATCTGCGTTTATGAGCTGCCTAATGATCTGGTGCACAAGCCGAACTCTGTCACCCCCATGGCAGGCAAGTCACCCCTCCAATTGGTAAATGTAGAGGCCAAACAATGTTGGGGGCGATTGGAAGCTATCAGTTTGCACTTCTTCATGGGAAAATGAGTGCGCAAGTAGTGTTGTGGACCTCTTGTAAGCATGGGGTTGACTTGCTGCCTGTAGTATGCCATTTTAACATGCAGCAGGGCATCTGCATCCCTCAGCTTGGCAAGGAAGCTAGCATCTAGGTACTGCCGCAATGCATTGTGCTCCTCCTTTGTCCATACCTGCCCGCATCTGTGTGCCTGCACATTCCAACATGAGAACCACCGAGCTTGCTTGTCCTTTTAGCAGGCTTTTGAGGTGATGTGGACCCATTGTTACTGCCAATACAAGGTTGGGCAATGGGGCATCACTCATACCAACTACCTTCTGAAAGTAAATGATATGGCGTTCCAGTGCAGCCCTTTGAAGGGGCAGAAAATCCATCTCCTGAAGCAAGATCTGATATGGAACTGTGGATTTCACCCCGTGCACGTGCTAAGAAGGCCTTCTGTACTTGCTCCAGGTCATTCTAGATGGTGAGGGATATCACCGGATCCCACACCTCTACCCACTACAGGAGAACCGGCTCCATCGAGGCCCTGAACAGGTGTGACTGATGGCCCCAGGCATATAATTCTACCTTGTGGCTATTGCTCTGCATGATATATAGTGCTTTCCAGTCTACTGTGACATGCAAAGTGCGTGGTAGTAGAAAACTTGATCCCTAAATACTTATAGGATGAAGCTACCTCACATCTTGTCCCTGGTAAGTGAATGCGGGGGGCCTTGGCTGACGGGATGATGGAACTAGAAGCACTCTAACTCTCATGCCAGTGAACCGGCAAAAAGTGTTTAGAGCATCCAGGTGTCGTTGCATGTGGTGCATAAGTTGAGCGCCCCCTCCTCTGTGCTCAGCAACCCAATCTTCCAGCTGATCAATGTATAGGCCAAAGAGTGTCGTTGAGAGAGGGCAACCCTGGCGCACTCCAATACTACTAACGACAGGCTGCCCTGACGGTATGAGAAGGTCTAAGCATGCCTCGTAGAGCCTGTATATTGCATTTTGCAAGTCGACGGGGATCCCCAGTTGCCTCAATCTGTCCCACAACTTGTCTCAAGGTACTGTGTTGAAAGCCTTTGCGAAATCCACGAAACAACAGTACAGGTTTTGTCTGCGATTCCTGCTATCCTCAATTAGTATTCGCAGAGTGAAGATATGGTCAATGGTGGAATGTCTGGGTCGGAAGCCTGCCTGTGTCAGAGCCCGCATCTCTGCGTCCTTTGCCCATATCGTCAGCCGTTGCTCGAGGCTGCCAGCCAACAACTTTGCAAAGAGAGAGCTGACCATGATGGCCCGATAGTTGGTTGGGTAGTGAGGGTCACCTGCCTTGTATATGGGCACAACTCTATACTAGTAGTCCATTGCTGGGGGAGCCTTCTTGCAATGCCTTATTGAATAGTGCCGTGAGGACAGGCACCATTGGAGGCCCCAGCCCACTTGAGAATTTCTGCCTGCATGCCATCCAAATCTGCTGCCTTCGCATTAGCGAGGCGTTGTAGGCCCATTGTGACATCCCCCTCTGTAATGACCAGTGCTAGCCCCATCTGCGGAGGTACTACTGCTCGAACTCAGTAAGTATTGTACCCATTGCTCCGAGGTGATGTTTCCAGTAGACTGTACAGGCTTGCTCAATACCCTTCTCTAGAATGTCCTGGGGTGATGATCCAGGAGACTGAACATCTGTTGCTGGTGTTCTACGAGGTATCTGGCTTTCTTGGTCTTGAGGAAAGAGCGGTATTGACTGATGGCCTATGGGCAGATGGTGGGGTCAACGACTTGTCGAAGCCAGCATTTCATCTCCCTACATTCATCATCAAACTAGCGGTTGTGGGAAAAGGTGGTAGCTCCCGAGGGCCTCCCGTGGTAGCTCCCGAGGGCCTCGGGCTGTCAGAAGGAGCTAAGTCAGCTGGGCAGTCTGCTGTTGAAGTGTGGGAAGCTGCAGTGTTCCCTCCAGGTCATGCTCAAGCATCCGGACATAGATCTCTACACGGTCATAATCCGATCTACTTCCTCGTCCCGCCTGTCTGTTCCAATGCTAACATGGATAGTCAGGTGCAGATCTTGCTCTTCTGCCAGTATGTAATCCACCACACTGGTGCTACCTCCCTGGTTCTCCTATCTACAAGTGCAGCAGTTGGAAGATGGCCACTGTGCTAGCCCATTGCAAATGACCAAGTCAAAAATACTGCCTAGCAACAACAACTGCCTGCCATAGCATGCCACCTGGCTATCATCTGATGTCCTTGGCCAAGCCACCTCTGCGACAGCTGCAACACATCCTCTGCGAGGGGTTCAAATTTCGGGATCTGCTCAGCGTCTGTGCGTGCATTAAAGTCTCCAAGCAACATGACCTTGCCCAATTGTTTGTGCTGCTATATGTCATCATATAGATCGATATAGGGCTGCAGCTTGTCCACGTCCGAGTGGGTGTGATAGAAGTTGCTCTCACATGAGGGAAGTAGCATGAAGAAGGGGCCAGCATTACAGTTTTGCAGGCGCACCCACAAGTATCTATTGTGCTTGTCCGTCTTGCACAGGGAAACTGACTGTGCCAAGGCTGTCCGGTAGTAGCAAGCGATCCCTCCATGTCCCCGCTTTCCCATGCATTCTTTGAAGACGGAGTGGCGCTGGTATCCCGGCAAGTCGAGTAGCCTGTGTCCATCATGCTCCCATGTTTCCATGAGAAAGACGAGGTCTATATTGGCGGCAACAGAGTTGAGACTATCACCCTTCTGCCATGGGAAGCCCCAACAATTCCAAGAGACCATACGCAGGCACAATCCCTATTTGCTGGCAGGAGCTGCAGTTACAGATCCAGTGGTAGCGGCACAAGGGATGGCGGGAAAAAGGGCCGAGACAGGAGGAAAAGGGAAGGGAAAAAAGGCCATCGGTAAAAGGGAAAGGAAAAAGGGAATGAAGGGGATAGGAGAAAAGGAAAATAGAAAAAGGTAAAAAATAAAAGGGAATGTGAAAAGGGGAGGGGAAAAAGGGGAAGCAGGAAATAGAAAAAGGGAGAAGGGAAAAGTGGGGTGTGGGAAAATAGAAAAGGGAAACGTGAAAAAAACGGGAAAAAAGAGAAAGGAGAATGGGAAAAAAGAGAAGCATGGTGAAAGGCAAACGGAAAAGGCAAAAAAGGACAGTCAACTGAGAAAATAGAAAGGGGAGGCGAATGAAAAGGAAGAGGAAAATAGAAAAAGTGAAACGGAGGGAATGGGAAAAGGAAAAAGAGAAAAAGGAAAGGCAAAAAGTAAAGGAAAAAAAAGGAAAAGGGAGGAGGGAGAAGGGGGAAGGGGAAGGAAAAAGTAAAGGGCAAACACAAATGGGAAAAAAGGAAAGGAAAAAATAAAAAAGGAAAAACGGAAAAGTGAAAAACGAAAAAGGGAAAAGGGAAAAGGGAGAAATGGGATAGTGGAAAAAGAAAAATTAGAAAAAAAAAAAAAAAAAAAAAGGGGCAAGGGGAAAAATAAGGAAAGCGGAGAAAGGCAAAAGGAAAAGGGAAAGGGAGAAAATAAGGGGAAGGGGGAAATATAGTTGAATGCTCTTGATTGTGTAGTTTTATAGACTTGAATTCATTTAACAATTGCTCCAGTATATCATTTATAGTTCCCAGCTATGTCCAACGCTGGGCTTCATTTCTAGTTGACATATGACATTAAGGCAGGGATGCAGCATCCTGGAAGGTGGTATCACATGGGGGGGAATCCGGGAGGATTGTATCCTAGATTATTTAAAATTCGAGATTTTGAAAAACACGCATGCGAGATCCCAGAGGACAATATTTCCGAGCGGGACCGCAAAGGATGGTATATCTGAGGAATTAAACTTAGAAATATTAAATTACTTAATTATACTATTTTTTTATTAAATAATAACGGATTTGGGATCCCGGAGGATGATATCTCCTTGCATGATCCCGGAGAATGGTATATTCGAGCAATGCACGCGAGTTCCCAGAGGACAATATTTTCAGAGGGGGGATCGTAGAGGACGGTTTATCCGGGCAATTTAGGTTAGAAATAGTAAATTAATTGATTTTCGCATTTTTTTGAAATCAATAATGCACAGGGGGTACCGGAGGATGGTACATTCGATGGGCATTTAAAGTTAGAAATAATTGATAATTAATTTTTGAATTTTAAATTAGGTTAATAATGCACGTGGGATCCTAGGGGACGGTACCAGGGATAAGGTCGACGTTGCATACGAAAAAAATGCAAAAAGGTTACATAACACATGAAATTTTCCCTTTTTTTCGCAAAAATATGTGTTTCATACATAAAAGAAAAAAAAGGCCTGTAGAAAATCATCAAAAAATCTTACGGATGCGAATAGTTATGATCGCGACCGCATATAGAACCTGGCGTCCACATTCTGCGGCTCTGCAGATGCATGACTAAAAAAGAAGGCGGTCGCTTCTAATCAAGTTTGCAGTCGCCCTGAAGTTATTCTATCCGAATAATCACGTGAATGGGTGCCAAATGGTGTTGACGCAGATGCCACGTAAAGCAAACGTCCCAAGCTAAGGTATCCCTTTATCTTTTCTTGTCCATTGCTGACTTTGAGGCAGAGACAATCTTGCTACGCCCTTGTTACAGGGCTCCTTGCCATATCTCAGAAATAGTTATGTAGCCTTGGCCATGTGCCCAAGATTTAGAAATATGAAATACAGAGATCGAACCTCTATAAAAATAATTCAATGCACTATTAGGTTGGCAAATGCTTTTCATAAAATTTGGGTTGAAGGGAAAAAGATTCAATCAAATATAGATGTATAGAAGGGTATTCTTTTTCTCCAAACCATTGTATAAACTGAGGCTAATTAAGAAGAGCAGCGACTTGGCTTCCTAGGGTTTTGCCATAGCTAGTTAAAATGGACTCTTGACGTGGCACACTATCTTACCACCCAACCACGAGCCCTCAGCTAAGACACAGCTACCCCAGAGCTCTCCCCCGAGCTACTATATAGCGTGCACGCCCCCTTTGTCCTTCTTTGGACCAAAAGCCCCCTTTGGACCATAGGCCCTCTTTTGGACTAAAGGCCCTCTTTGGACTCCACGTCCTTAGCATATAGCATTCCCCTCCTCTTGACATTGCAGCAGTCCTCTGCTGCAAAAAGTGTGTCTAAATACCTTTAGCCATCCGAGCATAATCCTTCCTTGGCCCTCGCTTAGGCCGGCTAGTAGAAGCCGGCCTAAGCGACTTCCTCTTGTCTCTCGGCTTCCTTTGCTTTCCAATCTTTATATTCCCTAAGAATATCCGGATAAGCTTCTAAAACATTGCCACGCACCCATGAAGCGTCCTCCAAAGGTTTGTGAGCGAACTTAACCAAATATTGTCTTGAACCACTAGTGGATTTATCCGCCAAAATTGTTTCTGGCTCTAGAACTTCGGAATCATCAATCAATTCTGGCTCAGTTAACCTCCCAAGTTGAGGTAACTCCTTACCACGATAAGCTTTTAGGAATGACACATTCACTACATCATGCATTTTCCAACCTTGAGGCAATCTTAATTGATATGCATTCTCATTGACCACTTTAATAACTTGAAATGGTCCATGGAAACGGGGTGCCAACTTAAGTTCTAGAACTACTACGGATAGACATGGCAAGAATGCTGCTAATGCGCTCATGGGCATCTCCTTGATAACCAAAACAAGTACATACTGATAGCAAGCTAGTGAAACCATTATGACTGGGATTAAAAAACCTCGCCCTTTCGGGTTTTCGAGGAAAAACCCTGACAATAATGGGATCACTAACCAATGCTAGGTCCAAAAACATAATAGATCTTGTACCCTCATGCTGACTAGCCTTATTGGGTGAAAATATATTACAGCAATGAAGTTGCCAAAGAAAACATGTTTGAATTGTCTTCTCCATTGATCTTCATCTTGTGCTTCGAATCCAAAGCTCTCTTCCAAAAACCCACGCTAACGGAAGGCACACAGCAACTATTTCCCTGCATTCACAAGAAAGACAAACCCAAAGGCCACCAAGGCCATCTAGGCACTAGGGCCTCCAACCAGGCATTAGGGCCTCCATCCAGGCACAAGGGCCTCAACCAGGCACAAAAGCCTCAACCAGGCACAAAGGCCTCCAACTAGGCACCAAACCTCCAACAAAGTGTTAGTTTACAAACAAGATATAAAATAAGGGAGGGTGGGTGGGTGGGACCAAACCCTAAGAAGGAGATGCTAAAATGAGGAGCTGATGAAGAACGAAGGAACGTGAAAGAAGATAAATAGGGGAGGACAAACTAACTAACTAACCATAACTACCTCCTCCGTAGTTCTAGAACTTCATTTACCTTCTATTCTGTGAAACGAAGGTAAATGCCATTTCTAGAACTACTACGGATAGACATGGCAAGAATGCTGAAAAAAGAGGCAGAGTAAAAAGCAATGACAATTCAATTAAGCAAGGCCAAGAGTAAAGATATACTGGAAAAGGCATAGCAGTTGAGGAATAAAAGATTTCCATTGTACATCACACACAAAACTCATGGTGGGAAGCACAAATGGTATAAATACAAGGTATACATGACTAACGACTTATGAAGCACCAAGGTCAAGGTGGAAAAACGATCATTGTGTTGCTATCCTCGCAACCTTACTGTCCATGTGAACCAACGAGCCAAAAACAACACATTATCACTTAAAATAGCCCAATTTCTTAATTATCATTTGAACCTTCCAAACAAGCCTTGCCACTATAACTACCTTAATAACACTTTTAGAAGCCATGGCAAAGTGCAAGGGCAACAAGGCAAGAACGATCAGGCCAGACAAACAGTCAGCAAGACTAGGAGCAATAAGACAATGGATAAGGGCTTCTCTGGCTTGTAACAGCGACCCCAAGTATACATCAAACTTGGTGTTAAAATTAACCAAACCATTTATGCCAGAAATTAACAAGTTATAACTTAATATATCTTAGTAAAATAGAATTGTATTATTTTATAACATTACTATTGTTATTATGAGCATCGAAATTATTGAGCTAACCCGAGTAAATCCGATTAAGTGGGTTATGCCTCGAAAGAAATCCCTGGGCCTTTATTATTTATAAGGCATCGGCCAAGAAATATCTGTTTATCCCTAAAAACATGGCATGATCTAGGCTACGGCCTTGCTTCTGTTCAGCGATCTGAAGGCCGCCGACCGCAAATCTTTGACAGGGATCGACGGCCAACTCAGCAGAAGAAAAGAACAACAGGTAACACAGGCATGCAAGATTGATTTCGGAAAACATACGCATGTGAACTGATTGGATTATGAAAACGATTGATTCCAGAAGATAATCCCAAAACTGACTGGGCTTTGTTGCAGAACGAGGGAGTCACAAATGCATATCCAGGGGTCACATAAATATCAGAGGTCAAGGTTGGAACACAGATCAGGAAGCCATCACAGCAACCAAGGTGGACACAGACCAGTAAATTATGACAGCAAAATCATACATAGAGCAGCCAAATTATTTCAATCTTGGCAAAACCCATCAATTCTTTGAACTTCTTATGAAGTTCTGCCTTCTCCAGAACAATCAGAAGGCAACCCAACTTAAACTTAACAGAAATTTATTAAATTATGCTTTGAAAACCAGAGCCTTAAAACTGACACAACATAATGGCTTTTAAGTAAACGGACTCACCACAAATCAGAGACCAAGACAAAGCTCTTAAAAGGGTAGAACCCCCACTCCAGAGCGATTATCTTTATCCATAATGGCCTTGGTTGCTGCATCCAAGAGCATGTGCAACTGTTTTCCATGGCTTTAATCCATGCTGGAACTTGCTCTGAATTCGCTACATGCTTCTTCTTAAGCTTGGAATTAACTCTTGGAGCCATAGACAGCAGCAGAATGTACTAGAGGCTAAAATAACGAAGCTTAAGTAAGGAAAGGAAAGTCTGAAGTAGCACAACAGGAAAAAACAAAGGGCAAAACTTGGTAAGCACAGCAAGAAAAGGGAAAAAAATTCTGATAAGGATCTCTGCAGAGTGAACCGAATCCCAAATATCAAAACGGGAAAAAACCCTGTGGGCTGTGGTGCTGAACACCCAGAGTTTTGCAGACCCAGATCGTGAGCACTAGAGCATTCCGTTAAGCAGGAATTGTTGCATAGTTGTACTTGCCAAGGAGAAAAGCTTGGTGGGTGCGGATGAAATACTAAGAAAACTTGGTGGATAGCACAGAAAACCTAAAAACTTAGCAGACCACAATCGGCAATTAGAAGCGCTGGGACCAAACCCTAAGAAGGAGATGCTAAAATGAGGAGCTGATGAAGAACGAAGGAACGTGAAAGAAGATAAATAGGGGAGGACAAACTAACTAACTAACCAACCAACTACCTCCGTAGTTCTAGAACTTCATTTACCTTCTATTCTGTGAAACGAAGGTAAATGCCATATCCTTCTTGCGCGCATCTTTCTTAAAGTGGCCTTTATGGATCCTCATCCATACCCAATCTCCTTCCTTAAAAACCATTGATTGTCGCAACTTAGATGATTTATTTGCAAAGGATGCTTGAGCATCTTGAATACGAGCTTGTAGCAAGTCTATGAGATCCTTATGCTCAATAACCACATCATCAGCAGTTGGAACATCCTCACACACTCGAAAGAGTGGCTCCCGTACAGACTGACTATAGACCGCCTGAAAAGGGGTCATCTTTATGGTAGACTGATAGGTATTATTATACACAAATTCAGCAATAGGCAAATACTCTTCCCAATGACCTTGATGCTCATTGACAAACCCCCTTAAGATGGCACAAATAACTTTATTCACCACCTCGGATTGTCCATCAGTTTCTGAATGAAAAGCAGTGGAGAACCTTAACCTTGTTCCCAATTGCATAAACAATGCCTTCCAAAATTTACTGGTAAACTTTGTATCACGATCGGATACAATAATCTTTGGCAATCAATGTAGCCTAAATATCTCTTTGATAAAGAGCGTAGCCGCACTATAAGCCGTCAACTTATCCGAACAAGGAATAAAATGAGCGTGCTTAGTTAAACAATCAACAATTGTCCAAATGACAGTGTTCTTGCGAGAACTTGGAGGAAGACCAACAATAAAATCCATAGTGATCTGCTCCCACTTTGCCTCCGGAATAGGCAAGGATAAAGGAACACCATGAGGTTTCTTGTTCGCTTTCTTTATCCGTTGACAAGTAACACAATGACGAATATGAACCAAGACATCTCTCCGCAATCCAGGCCAAATAAAGTATGGTTCAAGCTTTGCCAAAGTTGCCCCCACGCCCCGATGACCCGCAGTAGGTGCATCATGGACTTCTCTAAGAATAAGTGACCGAAAGTCTCGAACAATGCATAGCTTTGGACCTTTATATAAGAACCCATTACGATCTTATACCCATATGCATTGCCACTTTGAGCCAACAACCAAATATCCTTATAATCATGGTTAGTGGCATACAACGGCTTCATTTCCTCCAAATGGTTGGATTGTGCTATAGAAAGAGAACAAACTGCATAACGCCTACTCAAAGCATCAGCTACAACATTCTCTTTACCAGGACGATAATCCACTGAAAAATCATATTGCTGCATAAAAGCAACCCATTTCAACTGCCTTTCCGATAATGTTTTCTGTGAACAATGTGCCTAATGCTTTGATGGTCAGTCAAAATATGAACCGTCGACCCTAAAAGATAGTGTCGCCACACTTTCAAAGCATGAATGACAGCCAGAAATTCCTTATCATAAACACTATATCTACTTTCCATGTCAGAAAACTTCCAACTTTCATAAGCAATAGGATGACCATCCTGCATCAAAACTGCACCCAAAGCCATACCACTTGCATCCACACATAACAAGAAAGGTTGACCAAACTTTGGCAAACGCAGAACAGGAGGACTAACTTGGAAAGCAAACTGATGATTATGATTCCATTGAAAAGGAACATCTTTTCGTAGCAACAAATATAAATCTGAAGCTAAACGAGCAAAATTTTGTACAAACTTCCTATAATAACTGCAAAACCCAAAAAGGAACGCAATGCAGCAACGGAAGTAGGTACTGGCCAATCCACAATTGCTTGTACCTTACTGGGATCAACTTTAAGACCCTCAGCGCAAACAATATGACCCAAATATTCAATTTCCGATTGGAAAAAGATACTTTTCTTAGGATTAAGAGTAATAGACTCCTCCCTTAACCGACGGAAAACCTCCCGCAAATGCAAGTAATGGTCTTCCTCGGGCTTACTAAAAACTAATATGTCATCAAAGAACACGACAACATAAACGCCATGCACATCTTCAAATATTCGCCCCATAACCATCATCCAATTAAATTGGGATTATGTCAACTCCAAAATCACGCCAACCTGCTATTGTCTTCTAGGGGGTTTTTGTTTTTTTTAATCTTTTTTTTTGGACTTCAAAAATAACATAAGGTTGCGATTCACGTGTGACTTTTCATATGCGAATTGAAATATGCAGAAATGAAGAGCAAGTTGCTAACATAGATGAGACAAATATTGCTTGCTCGATAGATGATAATATTAGGTTTGATAATAACAAATTGCATTATTTGCGAGGCAATTCCAGACTCGAAATTATCGATACATGGCACAAATATCATACAAAAATATCATATATTCCAATAAAACATTAAGGGATCAATCCATGTTTTTCCACGTTTTAACAAGGTGTGGTTCCATGTCACCGCTTCTATCCAGCCTCGGGTACGAATCTAACACTTCACCCACCGTCATCCCCATAGCCAAATTATGCATAATAGACACAAACTTCACCGAAAAAATCATCCGTCCCAAAAGTTTTTGATCGTAAGATGGTGGATTCGTGGCCCTGTGTTTGATTGTAGAAGCATTTGAGAGCATCATCATCCACTATGATTATATCATCCTTATTCTCGATACCAAGTTCGCCCATCATGTTACTCAAGTGTTTGATGAAGATAGGCTTGCCTCGTTGGATCCTTGGGATTAGTGAACTTCACACATTTGTTCTCGATCCCAAAGGGTCAACCAATTTCTACGCATTTCCCCAAATGCCTCCAAAGTATCCTTGATGTTCCTTAGTTCCATGGATGACCAAATACCAACTCGAAATAACCCTGAATGCCTCGCCTAGCATCTCCTTCAAGTCGCGGCCGCGGATAGATCCACTTGGTGTTTGATTCTACCGGGTGTCCGATGAAACCGTTCTCTAGCCACTTTATTTTTCTAAAAAGTCTTGCAAAGGACTCCGTTTAGGTCGAACACCACAACCTTCTTAGAAACGCAATGGAAGCTGAAACATCAAACATGTATCCGGGCCGAAGATACGATAACACAAACAATACAAACGCCAAAGCGTGATTTGAAATAGTCATAACCAAATCGCTCGGCGTGATTTAGTTTGACAACGAAAAATAATCAAAGCACGCTTTTGCGCGATTTAATTCAAAGGTAATACAAATTAAATCACGCGTGGCGCTTATTTCGTGGGCAAGGCCATACCCATCATCTTCGGCCATTTTGCCGTCATCGGCATCATTCTCCCCTCCGGCCACCCTTAATCTTCGTCTTCTTCGACCGTTAGAATTGTTATTTTCTATTAGTTCCGCAAGGCCTTCACAAACCGACATTATTTTACTATTGATTTGGCAAACCTGTGAATCACTAGAGCCGCCTTTGCCTTCATTTTCGGTTTCCTGTCAATTATTTCATTGTTAACCTGTGAATCTACTCTATTGTTGCTTGCATCACCCGCAATGTGGGCAAGGATATTCCCTAAGTTCGCCGCCATCACAGTACTTTGAGCAACCAGTTTAGCAGCTATTTGTTCATTACTGCTTTCCTTATCGTCAAGCAGATTACTAGTTCCCTCTCCAGAGCAACGCCCACTTTCAAATTGGACAAGTCTACGAGACTTTTGATTGCCGATGATTTCAGGTTGCCATAAGGGCCTTTAGGAGACTTGGCAAGCACATGCATGAGGAATGGTTCAAGAAAGTCTTTGGCCTGCTCATCACTCACAAAGCAAAGGACATCTTCTTGCACCCATAAGAGCCTCTCGCAATATAACCTCCAACATGAAGCTCCAAGCAGGTTGTATCAATTGGAGCAAATGCCTCGACGAGGTAAGCAGCCATAGACGGGGAAATCCATTTTTATTTAAGGGGCCTTCTCCTTAGTTTGTAGCTCGTGCTTTGATTTCCCCACTTAGGAGGGGGTCCCGATCCTCATCCTCTTCTCGACTCATCCCCGTTTCGACTGATCCCCGATCCGTATGAAAGAATATAGTTCTTAAGTCCGGATCATCTAGAAGAAAACATTCCCATGCACCGCTATTGTCACCCTTGGCCTTAGCAATATCATATTCCTCGTCCGACAAAGATGGATATCATAATAAAGATCACATGTGCCATCTTCCGCTTACTCAAGTTCGCAGCTCATTATCCTTAACATCATATATTAGGCATCCCTCCCTAATAACTTTGAGGCACTCCGGATCATGAGCAGCCAGATAGTGCATGCATGTGACTCACCAAGGACAAACGATGACAATAGTGAAGGACCTCTCGGTTGTCAATCCTATACACCGGTAAAGAAGCTAATTTGTAGTCCTTTCCCGTTCATGCCCATATCTCCTCTCCCACCCCCGGCCGTCCAACACAAAGAGTGATATATTTTAAGGCCGTAAGTTGAATCGGGCGAGAGACCTTTGTACCCAATGGAGACTGAATCGGGGATGCTGTCGCCTTCCAAGAATCTTCTTCACAAGGGTCCACTTTTCTTCTCAACTCACCCGAAGACCTTTAGGGGGTAGAGTCTCCTTATGTTTTGTATTTTTAGCCTTCCAATTCTTTAGGAAGTCCTTTGACCGTAATACAAACTTCTTGATGTCATCATTATCGACCTTGTATTTGTCCAAAGAATCCAATTTCGTGATAATGCCACATCCCCCGATAGCCTTTGTAACTCAGCTCCTACAACCGACTTCATTGTAATGCATATCCTTTACATGATCAAGCAAAGACTCAACGAAGGACATCCTATCCTTGGTGAAAGCACCCTTCTTGTATAAGACTTCCTTCTTTAAGCACCGGTCTAAAACCCAAATGGTCTCAAATACGTCTAGCCCCCGAAGTCTTTCTCATCTCTCATCACATTCAAGTCAAAGATGCTTACATCGCCAGAGGCACCCTACCCATAGTATCCGGCAAAAGTGCATAAGCGTCCCTGCATTCATTCCACTTGAGCCATACTACCTCCTTACAAAACACAATCTTATACGAAGTCCGTTGGTCCCGACTGGGCTGGATGAGCTTTTCGTAAGGATCCGCAATGTCATCACCACCTTTTTCTTTGATTTTCTTGCGCCTTCTTCTTCTCTCAGATAATTGTTCATGACGAGTCCGCTCCAAAGAAATTTGAATGCCTCGTACTTTGACCCGCCTCGCCCGGTGGGCAATGGGCAGCCATATTCCACCCAATCGCTGATTTCGGGCGGCGCAGCTTGTTCAACGTATGGACTGCAATAGTACGTATATTGAATCAAGATCATATAGAATTGATGAAGAGAAAATCACCGGCGTGAAATGAATAAAGTTACTAATGCAATTCACGCCAAAGTGCTTTCAAATCAAACCAATTCCGCGCCGCGTGTTTTTGGAAATCAATCGAATTCCGCCGCAGTTTTCAAATCAATTGGTTGACTTGAAAACACCGGGCGTGAATTCGATTGATTTCAAAACACCGGGCGGAATTGGTTTGATTTGAAAGCACGCTGGCGTGAATACAATTTATGAAACCAGGTTGATTACCTTTTGTATAGAAATGTAGCCAAATCTGCAGGTGAAGTATTGGCATCCAAGATACGACACCTCCTATACGCATAGTGATTGTAGAACACTTTTTGGCCTGCTTGTTCTCTGGGCCTTTTGCGATGATGGCCTTTTGTGCCTCAACGGAATGTCGCCTCGCCGATGATGACATATTTAATATCATCACTTGATAATAGCTCCCGGGACGTTCGTCCACACAAAGCAGCTTGTTCGAGATCATATCCCAAGGTAGCACATCCGGCCGGCATAGGCATTTGACCTCGATTACTAATCATGCTCAAACAATCTCCATGGCATGTGTTGGATCATATCTCCCCGCTAACATAAATGGAGCTTGGTGAACGGATGAGGGACTTCACATGGATCGCAAAAGTTTCCTTTAAGACCCAATGGATAATGGTCGCTGTACTTATTCAAATTGTTCATGGCCTCTAGTCAGCCACTCGGCCCCTGTTCATTCTCAAAAATAGAAGCCTCCATGCCTTCGACAACCGCAGTTGAACATTCTTCCCTAGATCTAGGACCCTTTTAGAAGCTTTCAAGTCAGCTAATTCCCCAGCTTGCTGCAAATAGTGACTTGGTGTTGGTTTAGTGAACATGCCTCTACGCACACCGTAATCCCTTGGCAAATAGATATTGGCGTAATCGCTACATTGGTTGGCAAACCATACTTAAAACATGTCTCACCGCTTCACATCCGTCTTCATGAACGTATCCTTGTATGCGAGCTCTACAAGTGAGTAAGTCCGAAAGCAGATCTTTCTTCCGCTTCGTGTAATCTCCAAGAGCAATTTGCGCTTGGTGTCATCCTCTTCCTCACAAGAGATTAGGATCCCTTGTTTGGCCATCTTGTTCCGCCTTCCTTTTTCCTCGAGAAGAGAGTTAAGTCGAGCTTGCCATTTGTCTTGGCAAGGTCAACGCATTCACTCGGCACCCTCGCCCATTTCCTCTTCGTAAGGTGTGGTCGTTGGTTGCTATAAGAATCGCCCTTCATCATCTAAGGTGAGATCATATGGTACCGATCCGGGTCGTCAGCCTTGCTTTCTTGGCGGATTAGAACCCAATTAGTAGGGGTTTTCTTCCTCTTGAGCACCGCAAATGAAGATGAGCACTTTTAGAGTACTTTTCGTAACAAGAGATCACGCCATGCGCATTTAAACCTAAATTAGTACAAATCACGCCATGGCGTGTTGGTATCTCCTATTATTGACCATGCTATGCTAATTTGAAACTAAATTATTTTGCATCCACATTTTAAGCTACATACCCTTCATGAATCCATATTTCACACTATTTAACCTCATTGAACATTGCTATCTCCAACTGCCTAACACCGCTATATTCTATATATAAAAACAGAGCAAAATTATGTTCTACTGAATCGGACAATCGAGCATTAATCGATGTTAATACTTAAAATTCATGCAAAGCATAATAACTCAAACTCATGCAAAGCATATTATTCAAGGCAAGGAAATATCTCAAATTCATGCAAGCATAATACTCTCCACACAAAGGTGTATTCTCAGAAGCAAATTAAATACCTTGAATAGGGTTCTGTGTATTCTGTGGTATTCCGATCAACGCCCTCTCAAACTTGAGAAGAGCCGGGTTTAGAGATTCCTCTTCCACCGCTTCCTCGCGCCCGGCCGCTTCGACCTCGATTCGCTTTAGAAGACATCTCCGAGTCGCCTAGTAACAGAGGGAAGGTTCGCTTCGGATACGCTGGAGCCGCTTCGAAGAAATAGCTTTTTTCTACCGGCATTTGAGAAATAGAAAATTTGAATTTCAAGAAAACACAAAATGCACGCTTTAGAAATATTCTTGACACATACAAATAATAATGACGAAGACCCGTCCGCACGACTTCTTTCATTAAGTTTTAAAACCAATCTACCCAAAAAGTATCCCGCCAAATTTATCCCGCCTAAACGTAGTTAACCTAATCTTTCTTCTAATTCAATTTTCCGACCGCCAGAGTTTCCATAGCCTTCAAATTCTCAAATCAGCTTCGGAGACTCAAATCAGCTTCTCAAGAATGGCTACGAAATTCTGGTACTCATCTCATTCCAATAGCTTGAACATTAATTTCCAATAGTAGGTGTCTCAATAGCAATTTTCTCGCGGTTGTCGAAGATGAATATTTCATGTTAACTACAAATCGAAAAAGGAAAGTAGGATTATGCAAGATCGACTCCATCGATCCGATCGTAAACCGCCATGGAATTCCGCCGGGATAAGTATGTCCGAAAGTTACAAGATTAATCACGCTATGGATGAAGCTTTACCTCGCAGACACCTCCTGGGGGATACTGGTTGGAGAAAGTGTTGGAACATTTGTTGCATGGCCAAGAAACCGCTTTTAAAAAGGTATGTAACATGTATTACATTGTAGAAATATAGAAGTAGACAAAATTTGTTGTATTCATTGGAAAAAGATTACAATTGTATATAATCTGGATAAACCGGATAAACCGGACAAAATCCCGACCTCTTCGTTTCAAGCCCGGCCATCGAGTAGCCGGGCTATCGATACTCCCATTTCCATTGCGGGGCATAGTGAATTCTTCCGTAAAAAACCCAAAGAAAACACCGTGCTCTAGCTCCACCACCCCCGCCGCTCCACCTCCACCTCCTGCTCCGCTCCTGCTCACTTTGCTCTGTTGAACCTCCAATGCATCGTATAGGCGCTGCGGTAGTGGTTCCATTGGTTGAGCCATCTCCATTGCATCGTGATACCGCTTTGTGGTAGTGGTTCGTGTTGGGGCATCCGGGCATAGAGGCTAACCACTAAGAAACGCGGCTCCTCATTTTGAATCTCGAAATGACGGATGCGAGATTCACTCTCGATCAATGCATGTACCGCATTCTCGGTGATTAGATAAGAGGGCCAGCCTCCGGGGCGATTGCAAGGGCCCCGTGAGCCCGATCTATCATTGCCCCGCTCTGCCGCCATCATCATTACTTGATCCAAGTACTCCGTGGGTTGCAAGATCGGGTGCTCCAAATTTAATCGGTGCTCTTGCGGTTCAACCGGACTGAGATTGGAGCCGGGCCGAGAGGGCCGTGGATTGCTAGCCCAAATGTAATTCCAATCCATCTTCGCCACCAACCGGGTGATTAATGTAACCCGCATCTATCAATAGGAAGTGGCCGAAGTATCGATATTCACGCTGGCGTGTTATATTTCTTTTTATTTATAAACTTAGAAACTAAGAGACACGCCCGCGCGTTGAAAGTAGGGATACAATTGTTTGCACGCTCGGTGTAAACCGCTATATAGGAAAAACTATATGCATTTCGGCGTGCATTCCAGAGGGAGGAGAAAAAAAAAATAAAAATAGATGCGGATAGATAAGTAAATAGATAAAGGCCCGGCCTTTATCTATTTACTTTATCTATCTGCAGACATCTTTTTTTTTTCCCTCCCTCCTCAATGCACCACCGAAATGTATTCATGTTGAAGGCTAAGGTTACCATAAAACACGCTTAGCGTGTTTCAAATATTATCTTTCAGATTTTTCTAATGCTTTCTACTACACTTATTCATAATAGAAACTTGCATGCAATAGCATGATTAATTCAGGAAGAGAAACTCAAGAATTTACTCGAAACAAAAAGAAGCAGATGAAGTTTATAAAAAACTATTCTGGTTTTCATAAACATCATCTGCTTCCCTTCCTCTCGCTCGAGCAAATGCAAAAGCTTGTCTTCTTGGATTAAACCTGCCATTGAGATGCAACTTAAAACTAAATGAAAACTAACCTTGAGTTCTGAGGCTGGAAGGATTCGAAGAACGGAGGACTATGCTTGTGGTTTTAATTCCGAGGCTTTTCGATTCGCAGACCTTAGTCCTCTGCTTTTGGTTTTAATTCTGAGTCTCCGATTTCCTCTGCTACAGATGCTACAGAACAAAAGGCGGAGTCTTTTAGTAAGTTAGGAATTGCCGAAACCAAACATCTAACATTGATGAATATAAATCTGCTCACCAAGATTTCGGGACGGCGGATCCAAACACAGCAGAAGCGCAACCGGCAAATCGTATGAAGGAAGGAAGAAAATGTAGGAACTTTGAGAGCGTAAAATGGATTTATATAGGCACAATTAGAAAAAAGTTAGCGTGAATAATTGATTGCTTGAATTAACACGCCATGGCATCTGGGTCTTCCCGCTTGGACATGACATGTATATGGTATATATGGAGAATATTGCATTTCATGCAATAAATTCTCCAAGATTTTATTCCATTTATTGCATTCAAAAAATAGAATTTAGAAATTTTATATAGGCTACATTAAAAATGATTTTAAAGGCAAAATTATGAAGGCTAAAAATGACTTGTAAGGTTGGGGAATTGTTTTAGGTCGATAGGAAAATTTCCTATGGTTACTTTGTGGATGAATCGAGATTTCTCATGTGGTTGATTTATAGTGTTCCCGAGACTTTGTTGAGACAAAATTTGCGTGATACAAAATTTTAGAGATAACAGCTTGGAGACAAAATAATTGGAGAAAACAGTTGGATTTAATTCAAATAATTTTATGTACGTAAAAAAATTGTTCAAGAACACCGTTTGAAGAAAATTTTATGACGAAAAACTGCTTTGATTTCATTCATAAGAGGAGAATGTACGATGCCCAAGGCTTTTCACAAAATTACAGAAAAAAAATGCCCTGAGAGGCGTGTCCAAAGCTTCGTAAGCAACCAAAAAAAAAAAAGGGCCCCCGATCTCGCATCATTGATCTTCCACGCCTGCAACAACAAAGAAGGAAGAAAGGTGTTAGAAAAGAAAGAAAGGTGAAAAAAAAAAAAAAAAAAAAAAAATCAGACATGCAAACCTGGCTCATCTCTCACCATTCTAAAAACTGGTCAATTCTCGACCTTCCTCCTCATCCTCTTCCTCCCCTCCTCCTCCTCCTCCTCTTCTTGAGATTTCATTCTCTCTGCTTCAGGGGTCAAGCCAACCCCGGGCGTAGCGATTTCATGCTCTTGGGAGGACATCTCCTCCTCTTCCTCCAACTCCTCCTCTTCCTCCTCTTCCCTCCTCTTCGAGAATCGGGAGGAATCGAGGAGCTCAACTCCTCCTCTTCCATGTCAAAATCAGCATCATCCTCCTCGAATCGGAATCGAGGAGAATTGGGCAAGAAAAATCTATGAGGGGGGAAGAGAGGGTTTTTCAACCCGACGCCTCTTTGACGAGACCTCGGGTTCTTCATGAAGTTCGAGCTGAGGTTTGAACGCTTCATGGCGTAAAAAAAAAATTGGGACGAATGGTCTTGAGAGCGTGACCGGATTTATATAGGGTTAATTAGAAATTAGCGTGAATAATTTATTGCCTCAAATAACACGCCAGCGCATTTAAATTCCATGACTATATTATCTAGGGTATATTATTATGGATAATAAATTCTCACGCCTATTAGTTATATGTCTTTTTTCAGAATCATATATCCAAATTTTCGATAATTAAAATTTGGATATATTTATATAAATGTCATTTCCTTGTTGTTGCCATGAAAATTCTTGTTTTAAATGATTTCGTTTTTTCATTGTTATTATTATATTAAACCTATTTCCAAGGAATTTCTTGCTTTTAAAAAAATTTGATTTACCTCTACATATTCCATAAATGTAATGTACTTTTTTATCTTATGGTGTAATAATTTTTTTTCTTACTCATTGACTAAAAAGGGTGCAATTTGTCAATGGTCTCCAACTCAAGATGGTGAAAAGAGCAATATCAATGAAAACCAACTCCTAGCAAGAATGTTGAAGAAAAACAATTAGTCCTCTATAGTAGGGTGCAATGGAGGAACAAGAAGGTGAGAATCATGCACAAGTGCAACAAGGAAATAGTAGGCCAAGGAGTCATTGTGCTAGCGCATCCCAGGTCAAGTCATTAATGATGAAAGGCTAGGGGAAGACAATATTGGTATTGCAATTTCGATGTTGGAAGACAACCGGAAAGGTAAAGGTTTGGGTGACAAGGAATGTTTTGGTTGTGTCAAGCAATTGGAGGTTCCTTGCATCATGGCATGGCCTATAAGTAGTGTTCAATTTGTGGAGGATTATATTTTTCGAGCCCGAGGTTGTTGGGGACAATGATTGTCTTGATATTGATCCATTGGCGCTTGGAACTCTAAACCTAGGCAAAAGGGGAGAAGTATCGCTTGCCGTGCATTATATCCTAGCAAAAGAGCCAAGTTGATTAGTGACACCAAACGTGAGACAATGGTGAAGGTTAGGGGCTCAGATTGTTGTTGGAGGATTGTATGCAATTCTTCACAATAGAACAATTGGTGGAAGCAAGAGCCACTTTTCAAGAGTACACTGTTGATGAGAGGAGAACCTACATGTACACAATCTTCGAGCATGCACTTCAAGATGAAAGAAACCCAAACAGAAAAAGATACCCTTTGCTAGGCAAATGGATATGTGCAAAAGCATGGCAGAGTATCCATGCAATTCCAACTTCTTCATGGCATAATTGGCAAAAAAAAAAAGCAGAGGGGAAACAGGATTGCTTTTACATGGAAATAATGGTTTGTTGAGACCAGCAATTTAGGACCCTCGCTGCCAGGGAGATATTTGAAAAATATATTGATTTCAATGCGCAGTCTATGCCACACAAAAAGCGTAAGGGATGAAAAGGGAAGAGCAAATTGTTGAGAAAAGGTTGCCATCACATTGTACTCAAAAGAGTATTTTGGAAGAAGTGAATTCCCTACTTCGAGAATTGGGAATTCTTCCAATATCCCAACCTAGCTTTAGTAGGTTATGGAAGAAGCATTTCAATCATGTCACCATAGCAACTTCAAACAACTTTGCAAAGTGCAATTTATGTGCTAAGTTGAAGGAGACTCTTGATAAGACTGCAACCTAGTCAAAGGGCTAGGATAAGGGAGCATATGAAGGACCATATGACCACCAACTATCATGTAGATCATGTTATTGGATGTGGAGGACTTTATCCGCATTGGAACCCAATAACTATTTATGTATTATACATGACAAGATGGACCAGCAAAAGACTTGTCTTCCACAATTCAAGTACATACCAAAGTCATGTGGAAGATCATACCCTTTACGATCTCAATGATCGGGGCAATCTTGCATGGGCGTAATCAAACCTACTATGGCCATTTTAGTTTGGAGTTGTGGAGTGATGGTCCGATTTTCATATTGGGAGTATCATGAGGTGTTTGAGAAACTATGAAAATGGATACAATGGTCACCTCCAGACCTTACAACTAGCCGTGCACTACATAGAGCATTGTTAGATGGAAACCCTAACAATATTGAAAAGTTCAGCAAGGCAAGGTTTAGGAAGCATGGGTCTAATGAACATGTTGGAGCTTCAACTTCACGTGCTAAACCTCAAGATCTACCCAAAAGGTTTCTCTTGCAACTTGATAATTGTGCTCACCAAAATAAGAACAGTGGATGTTTTCTTTCCTATCCTACTTAATGGTGTGGGGATATTTGAAAGAGTTAATTTAGGGTTTCTTATGCCCTGCATACCCATGAGGATGTGGATGCATTATTTGGCAAATATAGTTGTATACTTGAAGCAAAGAAACAATGACCAACTTTCCTAGGCTAATGGAAATCTTGCATGAATGCACTACTCCAAACCCTATAGCTTCTCTCATAGAAGAAGTGCCCGATTGGAAGAGCTTTGTGGATGGTTATACATTGGATCTTGAAGGTCATTCCGTGCCTCTGCAGTTCACTTTTTGGGTGAGAGATGGGATTCCAATCTTCCAATGGAAGATGAGACCTTCGAGAGGATGAGTGGAGAGGAGGGGAGGAAATATGGCATAGAGATGAGAATGGCAAGCCTATGATACCTCTAGGTCAACCAAAAGCTTTAAAACCCATCAAGAAGTGAAGCAATTGGGATTGACTAAGGAAGGAATCCAAGACTATATAAAGCATTGGCAAACCAATCCGTGATGACACCAACCGTGCCTTGGTGGCTTACCGGAAGAAGGTGATTAACCCGTTGGGGAGATAGACACATCCTCGGATGAATTGAAATAAGGGTGGTTGCCTAAGACTAGGTGGAAGACCTTAGCGTGTCTTTGAGGATTTTGATGACACCGTAAGTAGCATTCGCAAGCAATATGCTCCTCCTCCTTCCGACAAACACTATGTTGGTCCTAAGAACAATAGGCCAAAGTTTCTAGGCATGGATGCTTATGAACCTTCCACCGACTTGGAATGCCACCAATTTGTGGTAGTAAAGCCATCGATTTAGATACATATCCAAAGTGTGGTTGGGGTTCACTATCTCTGATATTTGCAAAGAAGAAGGTAATATTAACTTCAACCATGTGCGGGAATGGTGGTGTCCAAAGGCATCGGGCTTGACCAACGTATCGGATAAAAGAAAGGTACTCGATTGTTGGACAAAGAGATGGAGGAGAAATCCGAGTGATCCTGATCTTTGGCTAGACTATGAAAGTGTTTTGTACTCATGGACTCCAAACACTATTCCAGCTAGAAATGCGAGAATTACAATACCTCAGGATGTCAGGAAGAAGGCTATGATATCATTGGGGGTGCTTGAAGAAAGTTGAATAACTATGTAAATTTTTGTTATCACGTTTTTATGATATGGTGCTATATTGTGAAATATTGACTATTTTGTAAATAACATGATATTACGTTTTCATAATTTTGAGGTGAAATGTGTGAATTTGAATATGCTACTAAAAACATGCAATATGAAATTTGTCCCAAAATTAAGACATAAACCCAATTTAATTGAATGATGGTTTCATTAGCCTCGCAAAAGAAGCTGGCGCATTTGTAAGTCCAAATGGCATGACCAAAGACTCATAATGTCCAAAGGTTGTCCTAAACGCAGTCTTATAAACATCTTCAGGCGCAACCTTAAGTTGCCAATACCCTGACTTAAGATCAAGACGGCTAAAAACTGTGGCACCTTGGAGTTGATCAAACAAATCATCCGCCGATTCTTTATGGTTATCTTAAGCGCGATAATCTATACACATGCGCCAGGAATTATCTTTTTTCTTAACCAACAAGACAGGAGCACCAAAAGGTGAAGAACTACGACGGATCAATCCATCTTCTAGTAACTCATCAAGCTGGCGCCTAATCTCAACTTGTTGGCCATGCATTCTCCGATAAGGAGCTTGATTAGGAGGTTCTTTCCCAGGAAGAAGATCAATCATGTGGTCCTCCAAACGTTGGGGTGGCAAAGTTTGTGGAATTTCATTTGAAAAGACATCATCATAATAATGCAAAAAGATTGTTTGACGCTCATTTAATGGGATACATCAGACTTAGGACGCAAAACCACCAAATACACAAAATGAGTTTTCATTGCCAAATGTTTAAACTGTACAACAGAAACTGTTGGAATTGGGGAAACAATATCATCCTTCACAAACTTGAAGGTCTTTTTACCCCCTTCCAAGGATAACATGACAATACCCGCTTTCCAATCTATACGAGGATTGATAGCCTTATGCCATGGCATGCCGAGAATAATATCCATACCTCCAAGGTCAGAAACCATGAAAGAACGTTTACAGATATAGCCCTGCAATTGAAATTCAACATGAAGAAGGCGGAGGGGCTACATCCAAGAAAGTAGAAGACAATTCTACATCACTTGATAAAGGAACAGAAGTTAGTTTTAATTCTTTTACCAATCGAGCAGAAATAAAATCAAACTCACTACCCGGATAGAATAAGATATGTATTTTTTGATCTTGAATAGTAGCCCAAAATCGCAAGAGACTACTATTCTCAACAGAATCCATATTCGATTTTTCCCGGACCGTAGCCACCTTCTTCCCTTTTCCATCTCCGCGAACAGAAGCTACTTTCTTACTTTTGTCCTCTTTCTTAGTCCCAGACTTAAGAAGAGGTGTAGCTTCTTTTCTTTCCCCTTTCTTCTTTTCCAGATAAGTAGGGCATTCTCCCGCATAAGCCGCTTCTTGCGTGCGTGATAAGATTCCTTAGGCTCTTTGGCCCCAATAGGTTCATTATCTGCAACGTCTGTGCGCGGCCGTTTGAAGGGCCCAGACCCTGGAGCAGATCCCATTGATTTATCAAGAAAACCACTCGCCTCTTTCATAGAAACTTTGAGGCCACGTTGAGCATTAATGGCTTCCGTGAGGGCTAGACCTTCCTCCTCTACTTTCTCTGCCATCTTACAGAGCTCACCAAAAGAAAGATTGGCAACTTGCAGGTCGAGCTTTGCCCGTACCCAACGATGAACCCCACCCATGAGTTTTTCAGACTTCTCAGTATCATTTTTACTAAGCTGAAGTCCTTTCTTTAAAACTCGTGCGGCGAAGGCTTGCACAGTTTCCATGTTTTGTTGGGTCAACTTATTCCATTCAGCGATAAGATCTCGCTCCCAATTATGACCCAAAAAACGATTTTTGATTTGCTTTTCAAATTCCGCAAAGGTAACAATAGGGTGATCGACTGGTTGGTTCTTCTGGATATCCAGCCACCAGTCCTTTGCAACCCCATCCAGATGACGCTCAGCAAAATATAATTGAGTGTCTTCGTCATCCTTAGTCTTAGCAAAATATGAATTCAAATCCCGTAGCCATGCGAAAAGTTCATCCGCATCACTAATAGCAGCGGAATACTTTTTGAATTCAATTTTGACATTGGCACCCATTTTGATGCCACTACGTGGATGCCTTGCAGCTTGCTGCAACTGCGCCACCTGTGCTCGCAGAGAATCCAGCTCCTGCAGCTCCGCAATGCGAGCCTCGGCAGCCGCAAGTTTTTCTCTCATGAGCGAATTATCATGCTCTAACTCAAAAAGTTTTTCCTTGAGCTCTTTATCCTCAAAGTTAACATTGGCAGGAGAACCGGCCATCGAAACTTGTTGCTCTGATACCATTAAAATGGACTCTTGACGTGGCACGCTATCTCACCACCCAACCACGAGCCCTCAGCTAAGACACAGCTGCCCCAGAGCTACTATATAGCGTGCACACCCCTTTTGGTCCTTCTTTGGACCAAAAGCCCCCTTTGGACCATAGGCCCTCTTTTGGACTAAAGGCCCTCTTTGGACTAAAGGCCCTCTTTGGACTCCACGTCCTTAACACATAGCACTAGTTCTTTCCGCGAACAGGTTGGGAGATTTTTGGATTCAGGAGCACACATTTCACAGATCGATTAAAGGCTGTGTGGTGCTGTGAAGGCAACCGGCAAACACAGATTATCCTGGAAACTCGGCTAATGTGAGCCAACAAATGCAGACCTCGAATTGGATGTCGGAGAGATCCGTTTGTGGCAGAAGTTGTGGGTGCTGGATACAAACAGAGGTTGCAGGAGTATTGAAGGTTCTGAGATCTGTGCCACAAATTCTAGGGCTTCGTGTTCTGCAAGCTTAGATTTTTGCAATGAACAGATCACAAAAAGAAAGCCTAACGTTTTGTGAATCACATGGATGTTATTTCCACTGAAGAATCTCTGAAAGGTTTGCCCCTGACCGTGAAGACAAATCCAAAATAGGCTGCTAATAGAATCATGGTAAGCACAATGAAGGCAATTTTGGACTCTGTTTTGCAATTTTGAACAATCATGCGCACCTTTGGTCTGAAGTGAATTCCATACAAGGAGAATTTTTGAAATAACAAAGCTAAACCTGCGCAATAGGAAATATTGATGGACATTATATTTGAATGTAATGAATATCCTAGCTAGAAATTTTCTGATTATCTTCCAACAGAAAAGAACTTGGGTTGTACAGATCTTCGGTTGTGAATGTGTCTGGAGGAACTTGAGCAGGAGATACAACAGAAAAGATTCTGGTATTTCTTTTTGTTGTTTCAGATCTTCTGGCATGGGTTTGATTAACATATATTTCTCCCTTGGTGACATGGCTATAGGATGTTTTTTAGACACGCAGGAAGAAAGGAGCACAACTAGATACTGTCACATTTCTATGCCTTTTGATTGTATACAGCCGTACATCTAAGGGCCACGTATGCTTGGAGATTTGGCATTACTCCAGCCAAGACCATTATATTTGCATCATTAGCCTTTTTGCATGATCATGATACCTTATATGATGTAGAGAATTTGATAAGAGCTATATTGCGCCCTCCAATTGAAGAAGCATGGTTGTCATTGTTAAAAGCCCTATAAAGTTCAAGGAAACAGAACTAGAATTCGAAGGTTTCCAGCAAATATTAGAGAGAAATCTAGAAAGTGTTGCTTCTATATTGTTTTTCTGGAAAAACTATATTCTGTTTTGGGTGTCTTATGGATGTTGCTAGTTCTTTTTCGGGGTTTTTTTTTTTTTTTATTATAATGATGGAATGATGGAGATTTTTATCCGTAACATGAGGCAATATAAAGTTTAGTCTTCAAAGTTCCCAAGGACATGGGGAACCAGTGTAATGCAGCTGTGAGTTACAAATATGGAGCTTTTTTAGAATATTGTCCATAACGTTGAATTTATTGGTGTTATGGTTATTATGGTTAAATCACCAGATATGGTAATAAGATGGGTTTAGTCTATGATGTGCTTCTGTTTATCATGTGGGACTGTAACTGATAATATGTTTATGGTATGACTTATATAATCCACGTTGGAATGTGAACCTGACTTGAGTTTTAAGCTTTGCTTAAATATGTACGGGATAAGTGCCTTTTCCTTCTCCTCTTAGGCCGGAATTGGGCTCACAAGTAAAGGTAAAGTCTCTCGAAGTTGAATTATCTAGACATTGGAACTTGTTTTGACTTTCTAGGATGCATGTTATTGCAAAGGCAAGTAAAAAAGACAATTGATAAAACTAGAGGATTTTGTATTCTACATATGGCCGATGGACGTTATATGGACAGTTCTAAGTGTTGTGGCCTTAGAGCATGGTAAGTAATGCCGAAAGATATATGTGGACCATGGAACTTCCAAAACAAGTTAAAATCGTGTATTCTATTATACAAATGCTTGTTGCTTATTGTCAAATTATGCATAAGTCTCATTTTTAGGGTTGCGAATAAACGGCGACAGTAAGCACATGATATGGAAAAAAAATAGCTGGACATGTACCTTCTTGAATCGGAGTCGGCCTCTAGGCATGCAAATCGTGTTTGATAGGATGCATGAAAAGGGGCTTTAGTAAATAGGCCGGAAAAAATTTGCTATATATAGCAGATCATTGAGGATTTTGCTTTGCCCGAAACATGGCTTAGCATAACATGAAAGAACGGAAATCTGAATGTAGCATGCGCTTGGCGGCCTTGCATATTGTGTTCTCTGTAAAAATTGCAAAGGAACTCCTTATGGGCTCACTGAATCGCTGAGAATCTGCAAGAGCCAGACTAGGAAGGAACAAGGAGATGAAAAAATTCAAAATCTATGGAAGGCACCCAGGATGCGCCCTCTACCACGGCTACAATGGCATCTCGCACATGGCAATAGCACTCAAATTCGTACCCATCGGTGTCCAGATTCCACCAAATACTCAAACTAAAGATAATCCGACATCTACAATTCGGGTTGGATGCATAATCAATTCTATGTTACAAACAGATTTGCTTGAAAATGGTAGTATATTATGGGATATGTTTGGTTCTAGACCGATATTTGCTTGGTTCTAGACCTGAGATTTGCTTTTGTTTAAGGTGATCTAAGATTGCGATGCTAACTTTGAATTGTAGTGAAATTTTCATTTCTATCCGGGCCGAGCTATTGTACATAAGATAAAGTGTAATCGGATCTAATGGATCTCGTATAGTTGCTAGCCTAGTGTAGGCGTGAAAAGGATAATGTATTTAACTCTCTAGTTTATGATAGGATGTATAATTTGACAGAGTTGGATATCCTTAATCGGGACTATTAGGCGATGTGGTGCTTTACATCTACCCATGATGTTTCGATTATTATCTTAACTTAGATCTTAGGGCATTTTTAGTTCCTCGATATCTTTATCCCGCTCTAAGTTATGTATGGATCTAATATTCCCGCAATTCATTTGGATATGTTTGGCCATTTACATTAATCTTGGTGCCGACCGGGTCAAACCGTGTAGCTTCAATTTTTAAGAATGCATGCATGCACATCTTCTAAGGTGCAGCTTGATGTCCTCTTGGCAGAGGTAGGAGTTTCCCTGTTGCCTTGGGGCTTGCTGCAAGTTGCTTTAAGCTTGCTGCACTTTTATGATTGCTGCAGATTGTTCATAGTGTAAATGCTTGGGGCAAATTGCAGGAAATGCTTGAAAAAATGAAATTCTAGAACTAGGGCTGGATGTGAAATGGTTAACGGTACTACTACACATTGGCTTTATGGAAATTTTAATTACGGAGCAGGTTTGGAACTTGATCATTTTGAGGTTCTTTTCCCTTTTCTTCTATTGCTTTGTGCCTAAATGGTAATAATGGCTATAAACACAATATGCTCTTGCTGATGCTAGTTACATGACTGGACCTACCTGCATTTGTTTTATAAACATGCAAGGTGAAGGGTGATGAGCCCAAGAGATCCGTAGCTTACCTGCTAGTGACTTAGGCTCTTACCCTTCTTAGGCTAACTGTCCTCTGGTTTCACTGCAGGTAACGGGATTTCTTGCTCCTGTGTATGTTCGTTCAAATTATTTCAAGTTTGGATAAGCTTACAAGACATGATAAAGGAAGTTTTATGCTGAGATATCTATGTATTATTGGATTTTTTGAGATCTAATGTTTTGAATTCTTGAAGGGCAATACATCTTTAATTCATTCATATGGCTTGCTGGATATTGCTGAAAGTTTAATGGATATAAGTATTCTGATCGCTGTCTAGAATATCAGGAACTCTTCTCTTGTAATGTGACAATTTTGGAAAAACAAGTTTCTTTGGCATTAAGGTCGGCCTTTGAGTTTGAAACTGTAACCATGTTATGGCCTAAGTTAAAATACACCTGTTTTAAACTTAGGGCTGCTAATTGTACCTTAAAGAGGTCTTTGCAAAAGGTCTTGGAAAGGTAGAAAGTCTGTTTGAACAGGTTTAAGGTTTTTTTTTTTTTTTTTTTTTTCAATTTAAAAAAACGACATCTCTCATAAGACATCCAAAACAAAATATAGTAATAAGAATGACTTGACTAATACAACTAGTAAAAACATGGTCAGTTTTTCTATTGGATCATTTTTTTTCTTATAACAATCCATTTAATTGTTTTAGTAGAGTCTATGGTGGATGGTCATTTAAACATCCAAATAAAATCCCCTTAGACCTCCCTATTATTGTGCTACATTTTTTTATACAATCTTTGGAGAGCTTGGGGCAAAGGGTTGGATAATATGTACATGGTCTTGGAACAAAGTTTCTGGTAATAAAGCGCTGCATTCTTCATGGTGTTTTATCATGTTGAGAGTTTATGTGGATTCTATGACTATAAAAAGTAGAATGCACGGTATATGTACAATACGCTATATTTTATAGTATAGAAATATATTAATAACCAATATAGATAATAGTGATGTGATGATGTGTCATAGTACAAATATACTATAGTTTTCAAGAGACATTTTACCACGTTGCCAGCATTCGATTCGGTTAGGCACATGACGCACACACCACACCAACATTCCTTTCTTGGGTTTTGCCTCCAACCACCGTACATTGAATGCGACTCTAGGTGGCCTTGAACTCGAGACATATTTCTTCTAGGACTAGTGCATAAAACTTTTGTGGCAAATGAAGATCATCATATTGCTTTAGTTAGTTATTGAGATCTAGTTCGTCTCCTTCACATTTATTACTACAACACCATCACCAAATACTAAAACTAATGGAGCCATCCATCTCTTTTTTATGGTGGGACTACTTGTTGAAACAAAACCTATACTTTGACTCGAACTATGGAAATCACAAACTTCACTAACATAGCATAATTGTCTAAACTTACTCTCAATTAGTTGAGATAAACCTAGTGGGAGAGGAAATTGGTAAATAGGTGAAGTAACTCTTACATATGTAACTAGTTACCTATACCACGAGTGTCTAAACTTACTCTCAGATTCGTTGAGATTGATTGAGAAACCTAGGGACTATGCAACGGGCGGTAAGGATTTAATCATGCTAATTCTCCATGACTAGATTGTCATTCAAGGACCAAACTATGGTACCCAAACAAAATGCTAAAATGGAATTAACACATAGACACCATATTAGATGAGTTGGATACGATGACATTTAAACATATCTCGTTTATAGCTAGATGAAAGAATAACTATTCCATTCCTGTTTTTTAATAGAAACCACTTAGTGGTCTGGTTAGTCAAATGCTAACATAACTGTTTAAATTGCAGGAGCTTATGGAAACTCCAGAATTTTTTTCAAACAACCAAGCTATTTAAACTTGTTTCAACAGATTGTTCTGAGGAATTGATTTACAGTTCTCAAGCTTAGGCAGTTTCGTTCTTTGGCCCATTCTGCAGCCATTGACTTCATCTCTGGATATTTCTTTCTGTAAGAGTTGCCCTTTGAATTGTTGGTATGCTCGAATATTTCTTCTAAGGCTGACAAGTACCCATCCAAATTTAACTGCTGCAAAGCTAAATGCAAACCGAAAACATCACTGACATTGTCAACATCCCCTTTATGAGAAGTTTCTGATTTTGTCAAGCAGAAGCAGACATTTGCTGGAGAGTCCTGTTTGCCATATAAAATTCACCATTAGGAGTGGAGGTAACAAAACCAATCTCATCAAATATTTATACTAACAAGAATCATCAAACCCCTCCTCCAGTTCTTACAAGTCAACACCAGAAAAGAGTTTGCCCTTCTTTTAATAAAAGGATTCAGCCATTACTGAAACTTCCGCAACCCCTTATTCCCTTGTTTCTTCCATATTCAAGTTGTGATTATCTTTAGAATTAAAGAAATATTATACTCACGTCTGTTGATAATAGACTATTTCTAGACAAGGGCTCTAATGTTGCAGGTTGTGCTTTTAATATTTATCCAGACAATTCCTTTAACCTGTTTACTGCTCTACAGAAAAGTAAAATGCTTGCCTCCAATGCAGATTTGAGGATGTTTTCATCTCCACCCTTCAAAGAAAAGAATATGGAATCAATTTGCAGACGTAGAAGTTGATCTCGATAGTAAGAATATAAGTTTGAAGGTTTGCAGAAACTCACCTTCATAAGAACATCATCAATTAGCAGTACAAAGCGGATATTGCAGTTCTTGCCCATTTCTTCCAATGCTATTGCAAGGTTTTTCATTTCTGCAGTTGGAAAGTTTACAACATGTAAAACCCCCTCTTGCACAACAATGTTTAATGCAGCTCTCACAAGAGATGACTTTCCGGAACCAGGAGGGCCAACCTGAGGGGCAACAGCTGCAATGCAATCAGTGAAACTATGATATCTCTTCAGTCTCTTAACTCTTATTGGATTCATTTTATAAGGAAAGAAAGAGTTTACCAACATCTTATCAGGCATGTACACTGCTAGGGAATGATAGAACCTATATAAGTTATTACAGAATAATCCATAACTTGGTTATTTAGCACAAACGATTTGGGACACTTCTAGTTTACGGCCCCCTATCCCATCTGACGGTGGATCTGGCTTCAAAAAAGCCATCAACGGTGGAGATGTCATCATCCAGCAGGGGGGGGCCGCAAAGTAGAAACTACCCAACGTTTTCAGACTAGTCTACTTTTCAATCTTTGTCTTTCTCTCAATGGACTGCTTCCAAGTTTGCTTTTATGCTCCTTTACTTTCTTAGGAACCTGCAACGTAATACTTTTAATACTGATGCTCTCTGACTCTAGTTTTCTCACTTCCCTCGTGACACTAAGAAATAGCTTATCTGCACTGGAGAAAAGCTAGAATTCTGTTGGTAGATTGCTCTTAACACTTTGATCCTGAAATCTAGTTAATTGAGCCAGAGGTGACTGCTCTTTAGGTCCAACTGTGTGGATTGCACACTCTTTGTACATGATTACTGCCCTGAAGTCCCTGCTAATATAAGGAGATCTAAACTATCATTTTGTATGCCGTGCATTCTATAGCGAATATCCAGGTAACCTGGGCAAGTATCATCTGAGAAAGTGATTTTTATGCAATTGCATTTTTGTGGGGAGGTCTTTTATAGAAAGATGGGAGGTAACAAACAATTGGAGCACAAGGGAATTAAAGTTCCATATGAATGTTTATCCACAAATCCTATGGACGTTACATAAAACTTACAACAATTGTATGCTGCGCAAGCAAACCAGCTCCATGGCGTTTTAAATTCTCCAAAAGCTCCATGTATTGGTTGTTATGGATACTCAGAGGAATAGAAACATGCAACTTGCGTGCAAACTTAAGGTCTTCTAGAAACTTCCCCCCTTTCCAGCATGTAACTGCCGATGAGATAAGATATGAGTCCAGCATAACAGTTAAAACAAAACCAGAATAACAACTGTCTGGGCCATAAACTTACCTCTACATGCAGCAGCTCGGCCAAATCCATGTTGATTGTAGTAAGTTTTCAGTAAGGGTACTGCTTCTGACCACTTCCAAAGTCCTCCAATCTTCTTCCTCCATTTTTCCCTTTCTGGAAGATTGAAACGTTAGTGTAAAATAGGGAGCAAACATTTACATTTCAGTTTGCAATAAGAGATACAATTCTTTATCATCTATTAGGTAAATGAATGACGTCATGAATGGGCTGAGCCACAAAAACTGCCTTCATTGGCACATAGAAAAATTGCTGAAGTCAAGTCATCACAAGAATGTTATCTTCTAATGATTTTTCCTTATTGGAGAAAGCTAATTGCGCATTTACCATCAATAAAGCTGTCAGGGGTCCCTGCTTGCTCAACAGAAATTTCTTTGCAAATTTGTTCATTAGGTGTCTGCTGATTACTTGCTGCAGCGGCTCCTTCATTTCCAGAATCTGCAGTTAACAACTGCCATGATGAACATATTGAACTGGACAAGCGAATAATTATTGGCCAAAGAAAAGCTGTAAGTGTAAAGAAAAAAACAAAAACACATTTGCTCAGAAGGAAGGAAGGAAGGAAGGATTAACGTCTACGAGAGACCACTTGGGTCTATGAGACCAAATATACACCAATCATGTCCAGCTAGGGCCGCATTTGCAGCCTCCTAGATATATTGCTTGAAAATGAAAAAAGAAAAACTAAAACGATGAAATCAAGAAACATTTGTCGTTTTGGCCACGGGCTCAAAGTATAAAGTGATGTCAGACTTGTTTTCTCTTTTAAAGGACTGCCTATCTCTTGTTTTCTCTTTTAAAGGACTGCTTATGGTTTTCCTTTACTGTCCGCTTTCTTCTTCTCGACACTTTCATGGTTACTCCTTTTGAGATCGGATGCGATGGTCCAGGAAGAGGACCTGACTTCTGTTTATTATCATCATCACCTCCAATGAGAAACAGAGCGATCAGCCTTTGTGTAGGGTCATTTTCCTGTCCCACTCTTCCCCCAGCTTGCTCCTTCAACAGATTTCTTCTATGCACAGTCAGGTGAAGGAAAAGAGCTGTACATTTCTGGTCCTCATATGTGATCAGTTTGGAGAGGGAGGTAAATTCCGAAATAGGCGATGGAATCTGCCCCGTATTTCATAATAGACTGGACATGTAAAGATGATATGTTCCTCAGACTCAATTGCATTCAACTGACACAATCTGCAGATCCTCTTCGAGCGCTCCACCTTAGGTCTACTAGCACGGCCAGGTGAATATTCAAATATCCTGGTCGCTCAATGAAGCCATCTTCACTGATCTCAAGGAAGTGCTCTTTGTAAAATTGCATCTTGGTGGGAAGCTCACTTGGAGTTAACCATGTCCTTGATATGTATGAAATTTCCAGATCGTGCCGTATGAGCTGATTCTTATCTTTTTCAAGTCTCTGTTTTGCTCTATGTTTTACCACAGTATTGGCTGCAGCCCTGTTATGTTGAATCGGAGGCAGGTTTCTCAAACATCCATGGAAGCCTGCATTGACCCTGCTGCAAGGACCCAAGTTGGTGCACTTTATGCAAAAAGGAGACTAACTGGAATTCTGCATCCAATTGAAGAGGAGTGGCTGAAAAGTCTGCTGATATGATTGGTTGAGACACAGAGGTTCTGTACGTGATCATTTTGGACAGAAAATAGATTTGGAGTCTCTCTATTTGAGCCCATTCTTTGGCTGTCATGCCCATCCGCCACATCAAGTCTCCATATAGAGCAGCTGGTCTAACTAAGGCATTGAAAAGATGACCCTGTGCTGGGATATCCTGAAAATCCTGAAAGAGCAAAGCTCCAAATCCTTCAAAATAATACTCTCCCTCGAAGCTGCAGCATATTGGTTAAGTATAACCATTTTACGACTGAGGCATGTTTCCTGCTAATTCATATCCAATTGTCACATAATGTACTGTCCAAAATAAGGACTTTCTTAGTCCTCTATCAAACAGAGCAGGAGAGATGACAGCCCTGCTTCTACATTGCTCTCATTGTTGAGGCAATATAAAGAGAAGTACTAATACTGTCTTGTATAGCCTTATAACTGCAACAGCACCTTAATTTTACCCAACCTTCTCCAAAAATTCCATTTGAACATTTTATCACATCCTTTAGGGCAATCCAGAAGGTTGTTTTTTTCCTATAAGGTCGTATATTGCATCAACACCTAAATTTCACCCAACTCCAGAGATTCTGTGTAAACACTTTTATCACATCCTTAGAGCATTCCAGAGAGCAGCAAATCAAAGTTGTTCAATTCCTATAAAGTCATAGTTCTAAAACACGGTTGCTAGTAAGCTTTTAATAATTGCAACAAATGACCCTGACCTTGAGCGCTTCAGCCAGACAGCTACTGTAAGCCTGCACAACTAAAACAGCTAAAATGGGCAAGCATGACCTGATGATGCTAGCAATCAACAGCCAAAAAGCCAGCATGACCTGCCTATGAGCATTCAAACAAAATCGACTATAGGAGCAAACTCTTTAGGCACAAGTCTGAAGCCTGATGCCACCTATGATAAAACTTATATGCGGTCCTGATTCCCTGAAGAAATCCTAACAAGTATCAGCCAAAGACAAAAAATCTTGAAACCAGATTTTGTACCAAATTCGAGTTGGCGAAACACCCGACAGATTCAGTGAGCAAAAGTTAGATTTCCTAGCACATCTGTCACAACAGAAAAGCACCCCTTGGAGAACATCCAAAAATCAAGAAGTGCTCAAACCCAGGTTTGTTCGGGGTAGGGAAGGGAAGACATTTAACGTCTCCTGAGGACTGCTAGGGTCTACAAGAGCTATTATCGTGTCCATCTATAGCTAGGGGCAAATGAGAATCAATACATGCTTTGATCTAGAAAACAACTTTCAGAACAGCACATTTTAGCAACATAAAGAAGTCATTGCATGAAATTCTAGGTTAAAGATTGTTTTTGATGGTAAAGACAGGTATTGAATAAACTATAACTTTAAAGGTTGGATGGCAGACGAAGTAATCCCAAAACGCATCCATAGGAAAAGTTCAGGGTAGGAAACTATCCAGAAATGTGCATTATTCATTGAGCACGAGCGGAATCAGCATAATAATGACAAAATTCCACCACCTTTAACATATATCACCACAATCAGATTTAAGGAGACTATGAGCTTACCTAGAACATCAAGCACAAATCCAAAGCCCTTGCTGCTTTGATCCAATGTAGAAGCTTTTTGAGTCTTGCAATTGAAAGAAGATGCTGCTGCATGACGCCACTCAGGGCGTACATCCGCCACCATTTCCGCGACCTAGAGAAATTAGAGGGCATTACTGAAACGTTTCATTCCTTGAAGGCTATAAATTGAAGACTTGGCCTTAGCATCAAATCTGGCAAGATTTCTCAACTCTATTGGCTCTATAAGTTGATAAAAGTATGCTGTAAAACATCAAATCTGGTTTGCATTAAGTATCCCACCCAGCACAAAAAAATGTAATTTATTTTACTAGAAATTAGCTAACCGAATAGGAAGATTACACAGATCAATCTAATAATCTAGTATCAATTTGGATAGAATAAAAAAGGTGCAAATTTCAATTCAGACTTTGTTTAGTTATCATTTCAGTTTCTAATACATGAATAATCCAAAATCTCGCTGTCAGTTATGAGATGGAACAGTATTAGACTGCCGTAAAACATACATGAGATAAGAGGCGTACCCAACTGCTTAATGTAGATTCTGTAATACTAAGTCTTTGCAAACACTCCAAATCTGAGATTGCAGCAGCTTCAAGTGCCACTGGTAGTTGTTTATACCAGCAACTTTCAGCATTAGATACATTTGCGCATGCTTCTGCAAAGGGATTCCCTTCACCTAGCAAAATTCCTTCCAGGATGAAATCTTCCCAACTGTAGCACAAACATATAACACGATTTTTTAATCAAAAAATTCAACCAGAGCTCCACAGAGACAATGCATATTGCTTTCCCGTGGCACTTCGTGATACACCAAGATTGACATTTAAAATTATCATATATTTCTGACTGAAATGTATAGTTAAGAAGGTTAAACTACCCATTTCTATATGTGCATCGATATACCTGCATCTAGTCCTCTTGGGAACATGGAGATCATCTATGTGAGGAATAGCTTGTCTTTACATTGGGACCAGGAGCATGGACAATGTCAATAATGAGAACATGGCAAAAACAATGGTCATAATTCTGGACATTGTTCTCTGGGTTCTGGACATGTGTTATGCTGATTGGCTCTCTAGAAACACTGGATAAAAAACAGCTGATGCGCCTTTTATCCCTGATCAACAGAATCCAATTATGAATGCCTGTTACATTGCTTGCAACTTGCAAACACGGTATAGAACTTCCTTCTAACCTTCAATGACTGAGAGGTTTAAATCCTATATGGTATTCACTTGTTTTTATCAGGGATGATATGTAATGAAACATGGGAAGGTCTAAGGCTGGGTTCACATGTGCCATCCAGAGCTGTAGGAGTCATGCAAAATGGCTTGCCATTTTTCGAGCACTATCACAGGCCATGCTCTATTTACACAGGGTAAAACAGGGCACCGTCGAAGGTGATGCTGCATGTGAACTCAGCCTAAGGGGATCAAGCATTGGATTGAACATGTTTAGGCTCCTCATAAAACTGCACATAAAAGGTACCTACAAGTGCCCATGATCCAGACTTCCTTCCTAAGTATATTTTAGCATTCAATCCTGTAAACTTTAACTACATCATAGCTTGCCTCTTGATTAAGGACTTCCTGCTGGATCGTGTAAAATCACATGGTACTTACCTACCATAACGCCCCAAAAACATGAGCTTGAAAAACTCCCCATATGAATCAAGAACCTTCATCCCATCTGCATAAAGCAACGGTACTAACCACTATATTATTTGCCTTTTAAAAGAACGGATTATTTTTCTGCACATCAGTTGTGAATTATCCAGTGAGAAAAATGCTTGTTAGCTGCTCATATAAATTAAACACATAACTGAATTTTTTTAATCTGAAAAACCTAACATCTATATAGTTTTTGGAAATATATTTTAATAGCTTAGAAAGGTAACATTAAGCTCAGTACATGCCTTAGATTTAGGAAACCTTTAGTGCCCATTTTATCTTTCCTTATGTGTGTTGAAGTCTGGTTGGATGTCCCTAGCTTATGCATCTTGGTTAGAAAAGACACAACCTGGATACATTAATTTGCAAATCAAGAGGCTTTTCGTGATGTATGAGTTTTGGGCTTTCCAACAGTTACGAGGGCAACTTCGGAGATGAGATGTGCTCTTAAATCATGAAATAAAAAAAATTCGTCTATATTTTAAACTCCAACGACACTCATCTACCTGGGGACAGATTAGATCAATTGCCTAGTTTCATAACAAACGGTAGTCCCTCACATCAATAACAAATCTTTTGCATGTGTGGAATATGCTGAAAATTTCAATGCTTATTACAGTTTATATCTAGAAGTATAAAAATTGCAAATGTTGGAACTTTCAGAGCACATTTTGCATGTCAAATTTCTGATGTATTTTCATCCAGGTATGTTAAACCAGCATTAAATGGCAAGAATTCCTGATCCAAGAGTGTAAGCAACAAAATTCGTACCATCCCCCCGGCGAAGAGAAATAAGAACTTTTAGAAAGGCCTGTGCAGCTGGACTTCTGAAGACGTCTTGGTATACTAAAAGAGTGGTTGCGTCTTTTAGTAGCCCACTTGCTGCTCTCTCTATCCTGTGTTGATATGCCATCATTATCAAATATCCAGATTAAAAAGGGCTGTGTTTTAGAAGCAATGCAGGTTGTAATCATGGTAACATTCCACAAGCATGACATTTAAATAGATCAGACAAGTAATCATAAAAGGGGAGAGCAACATGCAGCAGCGCGAAAGAAGCATGAAACACAATCGACGGAAAAAAAAACTGACACTAAACTCAAATGGGTTGCGGACTGACTTGGAGAGCTTTGAGGATTACCCTGCACGAGGGTCCGTCGTGAAGCCTATCGAGGAAAATACTCGACAACATCTGTAGCAATTCCTGCGGCCCAATAGCTGTATGTGCCTCCTCTTATGTAACAAGCTGCCAGGTACAAAATCGGAATGCACATTCGAGGTAGCAACATTCCTCGCCACCGGATTAGCACACACCACCAACATTTTCCAAACCTATTTTCTTAGCAGTTTGACCGAGGTCAATGTCAACATAGATATGGTTGTATAAGGGAGAGCGTAATTTAATTGGTCCGAATCTTAATTGGTCTGGAACCCCTGGTTTCCCTGGAATCTCATCCCCTTACTATATCATACTCTAGGAGGCTCAAGGGTTTTTGCTTGATTCTCGCTTGCACTGCCGATGATGCAAAATCGGAGGACCCAACTCAAATTCCAGGTTCTTTGCTTAGTCAATGTCGGCGCATTAGAATGCACCACCAAAAATTCAAGCGACCCGATTGTGATATTGTTAGGAACTAGAAATGGAGCCCAACGTTGTTGGGCATTGCTAGGAACTGTAAATGATACACTGGAGCAAGTGTTAAACGAATTCACGTTTTTAAAAATTATACAATCAAGAACATTCGACCACATTTCCCACTTCCCTTTCTTTTTTCCTTTTCCTTTTGTCTTTCCCTGCTTTTCTCTTTTTTTATTTTCTCAATTCCCCTTTTTTCCTTTCTATTTTTCCTTATTTTCTAACTTTTTCTGTTTGCCCTCCCTCCCTTCCCTTTTTCCTGTTCTCCTTTCTCCCCCCCCCCAACCCGCCTCCCTTTTTTTTTCCACGTTTCCATTTTCCCACTCCCCGCTGCTTTTTCCTTTTCCTATTTTTATTTCCCCTTCTTTTTTTACCTTCCTTTTTCCTTTAACCTTTTTCTATTTTTTCTTTTCTTCCATCCCCTTTGTTTCCCTTCTCCCTTATCCTTTCCCTTTCCCTTCCCCCTTTCTCTTCTCCTCACCCTTTCTCTCTACCCCATTTTTTCATGTCTTTTTTCCCCTTCCATTTCCTCCTCCCCCTCCCTTTTCCTTTTTTCTTTCTCTTTCTCATTTTCCATGCCCTTTTTTCCTTCCTTTTTCCCTACCTCTTCACACTTTCCTTCTTTACAATACCTTTTTTCCCTTCCTTTTCCCACCTCTTCCCCTTTTCCTCGTATCCTTTTTCCTTCCCTTTCCTCCTCCTTTATTCTTCTTGTTTCCCTTTTCCCATGCCTTCCCTTTTCCCCTTTCCTCACCCTTTCCCTCTTCCTTTGTTTTCCTTTCTCTTTTTATGCAAAGAGATCAAAAGAGAACCGATTTGCCTCTGTACTTTTACACGTAAGTACATCATATTTGTTCCTTTTTTCTCGAAATTTCTGGCTCTCTCAAGTTTTTGTTTTAGTTTTCTATAAATTGTCTACAATTTTGTCACCCTGACTAAGACCGAGCCATCTTATATGGTTAGAATATGATTGCCAATTAAGACTACAAAGATACCAGAAGACCATAAAATGTTCAAATTCAAATGTATAATTCAAGTGTACATCAATTCCTAATACTAGCAATTACATGAAGAACATGAGATTCAATATTCATCGACAACAAGGAAGTTAACTTCAAACAGTAACTACTTGATTAGAAGCTGGAAGAGCTAGAATCTGATGGCGCCAGTTCCTACTCCAGTTTTTAGCATCCTCTATTGCTCGTGAACTTGAAGCCCTCCTTACCTTTCTTAGCCAGCATGGGCCCTCTTTGAGATCTTCTCGAGTTATAGCCTTTGAAGACTCTCTTAATGCTTTCTATATCCTTAACAAGGGCAGAGCTCCTATCCCGGATCTACATTTTCTCTATTTGCGCATCTATACCTTATATCTGCACTATAGAATTTCCCTCAAGCCTGCTTGGATCCCTAGGAGTTGAAATCAATAAACTGATTATCTGTCTAAGTTACAGGATTTTGATAACTACAGTCTTTCTCAAATCACTTTTCACATCATTGATGAAGCATGAGATCCTCATGATATCGACTGTTTCGCTAACCTCTCCAATCATCAACTTCCCAATTTTAATTATTGGCACCCTATCCCTGATTGGCCTTCACCTTCAGGTGCCTTTTTACACTCTTGGTCTGGTTTCAAAATCTATTGTTCTTCTCCCATAGCTCTGGTGCCTAAGACATTGGAGTTTGCCTTGGCTTGTTCGGCTAATATATCTTTGGTCATTTTTCACTCAGAACCAGTCCCTTGGTGGCCTATCTTGCATATAGCTTCGGGTGATTGACTTTCTTCTATTGTCGGCCATCTCTATTTTCCATCAGGTAGGTGAAGTTTGGGTAAAGGATTAGGGTGTTCATTGTTCCTGCTTGGATTATCGCTCTAAGGTTTCTTACGACTATTGATGGTAAGTTTGCTTTATTTGTTGCAAAAGCTTTTAAATCTTAGTTTTGGAATGAGATTAGTGGATCCAGCATGGATTTGTGCAAGTTGAAAGACCTTTTTCACCATAACTTGTTGAGTTGTCGAGCCTCGTCTGCCTTGAAGCAGGGATAGGTTCCGTAGGTACGAAATCTAAAAACCTGACATATAAAGTTAAAAATATGTATTTTTTTGGATTTTTCTCTCGTCGGCCGGAAAAAAAAAAATCGCGTACGCAAAACCTAAAGAAACGCATACGTGAAACAATTCCACGCCGTGAATTAGCGAAACGACGACACAAAATCTAAATTTCATTTTCGCATATGCTGTTTTCAGTAAACCGCATATGCGAAATTTTTTTTGCATTACGCGAAACTAAAGAAACTGCGTACACGAAAACTCCAAAGGTTTTGCATACATGGTTTCTTTAATTTCGCATCCAATATGATTGAATTAAACGGGAGTGAACACTCCCGTCACTCATACATGTTGCCTTGACGACATGTGCTTGGAAACTGTAAATGGTTGCACCTTAGGGAGCAACTTCCTATGTTGCACATGTCTATAAACATGTGCATTTAAGCTCTTTGCCACATGGCAAAACCCCACATGACCTTTTAACCCTAACCCTAAAAGGTCATGTAAAAGGAACAAAAGGAGAAACCCTAAACCTTTTCCCTTTTTGCATTCCAGCTTCCAAGAGCCATTCCGGCCAAGCCAAACTGCTATTTCACATTGCCAGATGCCACTAAATTGGTTTTGCACAACAGATTCCCAAGATTCGGTCGCGTTTGCCTTGAACAGAAGCATGGGCGCATTCCGAGGAGCTGGGGCAAGCCAAGGTTCAGGTAAACAACAATTCTGTTTTGCAATGCCTTAATCCGGCAATGAGCTGGTTTAGCATGTTAGTTCATTTTGTTGTTTCTTACTGACGTCTTGCCTCTGCAAAGAATGTGATTAACATGTCTGCTTTAAGCTGAAACACAAACAAAAGACTATTCCCGAATACAAAAGTGTTAGAATATTAATAGTTCAATATGAAATTCGATTTAAACAATGGCTTTGCTTAAGTGCGTCACTATACAAAACCAAATGAATTCCAATTGAACATAAATTATTCACTTTCTCAATGGTCTAGAATTATCACAATAAATTCAATGCAATAGCTTATTGAGCATATCGAGGAACTTCTCCTTTTCTTCTTTTCGACCTCGAATGATCATTGTCCCGCGTCCATATATCCTCAATGCAATCCTCTGAATGCTAAATAGTTCGTGTGCAATCGGTTAGCAACCGGTTTCAGATCTCGGTGCCGGATCGGTCAGTTTTAGCTTTTATTTCCATATGCTGAATATCCCACAGGCTTATTACAAGAACTTCGACCTTTCGGACCATTGGAAGAATGGATAACAAACAAAAATAGTTTGAGTAATGAAACCTTATGGTATATGATTTCTAAACCATATACCATAGCAATTTGACCTAAATTGTATTTAGCATCTTGGTTCTTGTGTTGTTCTTTGTATGAAACTTTCCGGTGGATACTCAAGGTGTGCAAAGTGACTTACAAGAAACAGATTGCCTTAGCTTGGGTATTGGTGATGTCTTGGAAGGCGATGGCGGAGTGTGGCTACATTGCTTCCGTTTGGTGTTGACTCTAACAGATTCTGAATGCCCTAATATTGATATCTTGGAAAGAGTTTTGCTGTTTCATGTTGGCTCACTTCTATCCCATCTAGAAGAAGGGTGCGGTTGTAGGATGCAGTATTATGAAAGAGGGCCATACTTAAGAGAAAATCCAGAGGCATTTGGATCGGGAGGACCAAATGCATTCATTGCTGCTTATCAGTTCTGCTGGTTGGCTGAGTATAATGATGATGATGCCCAAGCGGGTGACTAAAAGTAGAGGCAGAAGTAGTAGACCACCCTTTGGGGAGGCCTCTAGAAGACATTGGCATTTGGAGAAGATGGTGAGACAACTTATCTCCTAGTACAGCAGGAAATGAGTAAGCAGCCTCCTTGTAGTATCCTTATGCAGATGTGAAGTTTGGGGCCAAGTTAACGCGCGGGAAGACACCCATTCACCTCTACATTTATCTACCAGTATCTTCGGGTGGTTTTTCAGGTGGCAGCATCTTCATGCATCATGGGATATTTTCTTTTGATGAACTTCTGGAATGGTGTTGTTTTCTACCTCCACACTTGGGTTTTTTGAGCACTCGTGTTGACACGTTTAGGCCATCTTGCTATTTTGGAGCCTTAAATAAATGTATTTACTACATACTATTAATAAAATAAAAATATCTTGCCTTAAAAAAAAAAAAAAAAAAAAAAAAAAATTGACCTAAATCACTTCACAATCTCTGCAAATCAATTATGATCAACTCCAACATTCCTCCTTTATCATATATATCTGTGGTCAGAAAGACCTTTATGCTGCATTCAATACATTTAAGCCAATCTCTGAGTTTGGCAAATTTACTTTCAGTCAGTGCCTTTGTAAACACGTCTGCTATTTGATTTGAGGTGCTTATATATTCCATCTGGATGTATTTCTTTCCTGTCAGCTCTCTGATAAAGTGCATGTTCAGCTCTATATGCTTGGTCGTTTCATGGTCAACTGGATTTTTAACAATGGCCATACAACTTTGACTGTCTGTTAAAATCTTTATTGCCTCTGTTTGAATACACCCTAGCTCTTCTAATAATCTTCTGAGCCACACTACTTCCTTAGAAGCTAAAGAGGCTCAATAATATCGCCTCAACCAATTTGAAGACATTGCTACTGCACTTTGCTTTTTGGTTCTCCAAGATATAGGTCCACCTGCTAGAAAAATAACATATCCGGAGGTTGATTTTCTCATACTTAAGTCCCCCCCAATCTCAGCATCATCAGATGCTTCCATCCTCAAGTTTGAACTGTTAAACTTGATTCCAAAATCATTGGTCCCCTTGAAATACCTCAAGATTCTTTTTTCTGCTATCCAATGTGCCTTGCTAGGGTTGTGACATCTCCTACTCAAAATGTTTACATCATATGCTTTATCAGGACGAGTATTGTGTGACAAATATAATACGCAACCTATGAGAGCTCTGTATAATATATCTTCCATCTCCTTTATTTCTGACTCATTCATCTCAATGTCAACAATCAAGTTATGTCCAGAAACCATAGGTGTTTTGACTGTGTTGGCATCAGATAAATTAAACCTTGTTAGCATATTTTCTATATGCTTGCTCTGCTTTTAGGCATAACTCTTGCTTGTTCCTGTTCCTTACTACCTCTATACCTAAGAATTTTTGTAATTCTCCAAGAGCGTTTCTTCAAGATTTCTTTGCAGTAATTGAGTACATCAAGGAATTTGCAGCCATATAATGCAATCATCTACATAAAGGGCTATAATGCAGAATTTTGAGTCGTCCTTAAAGATATACACGTTCCCATCATTTCTGAGCTTTTCAAATTTTTGTTCCCTGACGAAATTATCTATGCAAAGATACCATTCTCTAGGTGCTTGTTTGAGACCATAAATAGCACGTTTCAGTTTCTATATTTTGTTACTTTCATTTTCAATGCCAGCTAGTGGTTTCATGTAGATGTCTTCCTCAAGTTTGGCATTCAAAAAAGCAGTTTTAACATCCATGTGATGTAATTCTAGATTCCAAGTTGTTCCCAGATCAATATTAGTCTTATACTTGCAAGCTTAACTATTGGAGAGTAAGTTTCATCATAATCTCTGCCTTTCTTTTGAGTAAAACCTTTTGCCACTAGTCTTGCTTTAAATTTTTTACTGCCATCAGCACATGTTTTAATTTTAAATATCCATTTGCTTCCAATGGCAACCTTTCCATCTGGTAGATCTCCACTCATAAGTTTCAGTGGTTTTGAAGGAATTTAATTCCTCCTCCATTGCATTCAGCCATTTTTCCTTTTCTTCAGATTTCAACACATCTTCAAATGTTTGAGGAGTGATTGTATCTTCCAGTATAGCCATGTTTGACTTCTTCCTCAGTTGTCTCTTCTTCAATTTTATCCAGTCTTTTGCTTTTTCCTGCTGCATCTCTGCCATAATTCGAGCTTCTTCTAGAAGTTTCTCTGCTTGAGACTTCCTCTTTCTGGGTGCATGACCTTCAGTGTCTCAAAGGTTGTCTCATTAGACCCCTCTCAAATTGGAAGAATATTGCTATGTCAGACATTGACATCCGATATGGATTTTATACGAGACTACGACACATTGACATCCAATATGGATTCTATAGTAGACTACAAAAGTTATGTACAACAATGCATGCCTCGGATGGAGTTGGAGAATGTTCTTTGGCATTTCGTATCTTACAACATTGTTTTGATTTGTAAGAGAAAACACTAATGTCAGAAGTGGAATTTGAACCCACGCCCCCCTTCAAAGACTAGAACTTGAGCCTGGTGCCTTAGACCACTCGGCCACCCTGACAATTAATCATATAGCTTATATCTATTAAATATGTGAACATATCCGTCACAATCTCCATGCAATACTCATGACATTGCTTTGTGTGACAAGTAAATGTGGAGTAAAAAAGAAAAAGATACATCTTTCAAAATGGTTGTCTTGTGGTTCCTGTCAAATTGGAAGAATATTGCTATGTCAGACATTGACATCCAATATGGATTTTATACGAGATTACGAGACATTGACATCCAATATAGATTCTATAGTAGACTACAAAAGTTATGTACAACAATGCATGCCTGGGACCCCTGGGATGGAGTTGGAGAATGTTCTTTGGCATTCGTATCTTACAACCTTGTTTTGAATTGTAAGAAAAATAGCTAATGTCAGAAGTGGGATTTGAACCCACGCCCCCTTTCGAAGGCCAGAACTTGAGTCTGGCGCCTTAGACCACTCGGCCACCCTGACAATTGATTATGTAGCTTATCTCAATCAAATATGTGCATATATCCGTCACAATCTCCATGCAATACTCATGACATTGCTTTGTGTGACAAGCAAATGTGGAGTAAAAAAGAAAAATTCAAAATGGTTGTCTTGTGGTTCCTGTCAAATTGGAAGAATATTGCTATATCAGACATTGACATCCAATATGGATTTTATACGAGATTACGAGACATTGACATCCAATATAGATTCTATAGTAGACTACAAAAGTTATGTACAACAATGCATGCCTGGGATGGAGTTGGAGAATGTTCTTTGGCATTCGTATCTTACAGCCTCGTTTTGAATTGTAAGAAAAAACACTAATGTCAAAAGTGGGATTTGAACCCACGCCCCCTTTCGAAGACTAAAACTTGAGTCTGGCACCTTAGACTACTCGGCCACACTGACAATTGATCATGTAGCTTATCTCTATCAAATATGTGCACATATCCATCACAATCTCCATGCAATACTCATGACATTGCTTTGTGTGACAATTAAATGTGGAATAAAAAAGAAAAAGATACATCTTTCAAAATGGTTGTCTTGTGGTTCCTCTCAAATTGGAAGAATATTGCTATGTTAGACATTGACATCCGATATGGATTTTATACGAGACTACGAGACATTGACATCCAATATAGATTCTATAATAGACTACAAAAGTTATGTACAACAATGCATGCCTCGGATGGAGTTGGAGAATGTTCTTTGGCATTTCGTATCTTACAACATTGTTTTGAATTGTAAGAAAAAACACTAATGTCAGAAGTAGAATTTGAACCCACGCCCCCTTTCGAAGACCAGAACTTGAGTCTGGCACCTTAGACCACTCGACCACCATGACAATTGATCATGTAGCTTATCTCTATCAAATATGTGCACATATCTGTCACAATCTCCATGCAATACTCATGACATTGCTTTGTGTGACAAGTAAATGTGGAATAAAAAAGAAAAAGATACATGTTTCGAAATGGTTGTCTTATGGTTCCTCTCAAATTGGAAGAATAGTGCTATGTCAGATATTGACATCCGACATGGATTTTATACGAGACTATGAGACATTGACATCCAATATGGATTCTATAGTAGACTACAAAAGTTATGTACAACAATGCATGCCTCGGATGGAGTTGGAGAATGTTCTTTGGCATTTTGTATCTTACAACATTGTTTTGAATTGTAAGAAAAAACACTAATGTCAAAAGTGGGATTTGAACCCACGCCCCCTTTCGAAGACTAGAACTTGAGTCTGGCGCCTTAGACCACTCGGCCACCCTGACAATTGATCATGTAGCTTATCTCTATCAAATATGTGCAAATATCCGTCACAATCTCCATGCAATACTGATGACATTGCTTTGTGTGACAAGTAAATGTGGAATAAAAAAGAAAAAGATACATCTTTCAAAATGGTTGTCTTGTGGTTCCTCTCAAATTGGAAGAATATTGCTATGTCAAACATTGACATCTAATATGGATTTTATACGAGATTACGAGACATTGACATCCAATATGGATTCTATAGTAGACTACAAAAGTTATGTACAACAATGCATGCGTGGGATGGTGTGACGTCCCCTACTCGCATACGGTGCACACACCGTATACAAACAGGAGTTCTTCCCCCATACCAGCTCCATGCCGATACAGGGCCCTCCACATGACACTGCAACCGTGGCGGTTCCAGTGGGAAGAGTGAAGGGGTCATTTTACCCCGTCTCCCTCAGGGCCTACCTAGCTGCGGAAGCGTAAACATACATGTCAGTATATAAGAGCAACACACATATATCCACCGCTAGGGTGGTACATCACATCTGCAATAGACAATGATCAGCACAATGCACATAGGGGAATCCTACCCTAGGCTTAGACACAGGGATGGACTGACAAGCTTGGGTCTCCAGAGTTCATTGCAGACAGAATTCATGGCAATGGATTTGGCTGGCATAGAACATGGCAATGGGTAGTCCACTCCATCCGCCCCTCAAATTGCACACTTTGCGAGTAGGTTGAAAAGTGTAGGGACTCGATCAGAAAAGCAGGTGCATAGCCGAAGGGGCTAAGTCTCTTGGGTTAAAATCTCCCGGCCCGATGGGGCGGTGGGATCACTCCCTCCGAGAGATCTACATCTTGACTCGGGGTGACTAGAGGGCCACTTTGCCCTTGTTCGACCGAACCCAATGGAAAGTCATAAGCACCACTTCACGGGTGTAGAGCCCATGCCTCAGCCCACACTTTCGGGGCAAGCCATTAGACCTAGTCACAATGATCCCCGGTAGACTTTACACACCGGAGGGATCGTTCAAGAGTCGAACACCTAACCTCCTTCTTAGCCGGTCTGGCCCCTTCACCCACAACCAGGGTGTGGTTCTTGTACACAAAAGAATCTAATAGTGTGCTAGAGAGGCTAATCTAGGAGCATCTACTACCAAGCTTTTAGGTCTCTACCCCCTTCCCAATACAAGGAGTTCATAGAGATACTTCTTCCACATACATCGTAAGAGAACTAAAGAACAAGATCTAATCTATATCATAGAGTTAGGTTCTTTAGTTAGAGTTTGCTATCTAGAGATCTAGAAGGCTACTATGGGCAATTTAATAGGCTAAACCCACCGATTCCATGACCAAAATAGGGTTTAGACTATTTAATTGGCTAAATACCCCATCCTTGGGTTCCTCCTCCTCGACCTGAGTTCCGACCATCCCGCTGAAATGCTCGAATCAAGGGAAACTAAGGGTGCAATTCTCTCTCGCATTTAGTGCGGGAGGCGGTTTTGACCCTTGGGGCAGCCAAAACAGAGCTCTAAAACCCTAGAAACGAAAATGGGCAAGTTAGGGTTTCCCTTCCTAAATAGACATGGGGTTGGCTAGGGTTTCCAATTATCCCCTTTTGGCATGTGGGATAATTGGGAATGGGCCCACTTGCCTTTAATAGCTAGGTGGCAAAATGTGCCCACATGGAAAGGTGTGCCCACATTAATGTGTACATTGGAAGATGTGCACATTAATTGCATCTTGGGTATGGCCCACTTGGCATCAAGTGGCCACATGGAAATGTGTGCCCACATTAATGTGTACATTGGAAAATGTGCACATTAATACTTCAATAGAGTTTTTCGGTGGCAAACATCTTCATGCATCATGGGATATTTTCTTTTGATGAACTTCTGGAATAGTGTTGTTTTCTACCTCCACACTTGGGTTTTTTGAGCACTCGTGTTGACACGTTTAGGCCATCTTGCTATTTTGGAGCCTTAAATAAATGTATTTACTACATACTATTAATAAAATAAAAATATCTTGCCTTAAAAAAAAAAAAAAAAATTGACCTAAATCACTTCACAATCTCAAATATGTGAACTTCTGCAAATCAATTATGATCAACTCCAACATTCCTCCTTTATCATATATATCTCGTGGGTCGAAAAGACCTTTATGCTGCATTCAATACATTTAAGCCAATCTCTGAGTTTGGCAAATTTACTTTCAGTCAGTGCCTTTGTAAACACGTCTGCTATTTGATTTGAGGTGCTTATATATTCCATCTGGATGTATTTCTTTCCCCGCGAAACGAGGAATAAAGTGCATGTTCAGCTCTATATGCTTGGTCGTTTCATGGTCAACTGGATTTTTAACAATGGCCATACAACTTTGACTGTCTGTTAAAATCTTTATTGCCTCTGTTTGAATACACCCTAGCTCTTCTAATAATCTTCTGAGCCACACTACTTCCTTAGAAGCTAAAGAGGCAGCTCAATATTCTGCCTCAGCTGAAGACATTGCTACTGCACTTTGCTTTTTGGTTCTCCAAGATATAGGTCCACCTGCTAGAAAAATAACATATCCGGAGGTTGATTTTCTCATACTTAAGTCCCCTCCCCAATCTGCATCACTGTATGCTTCCATCCTCAAGTTTGAACTGTTAAACTTGATTCCAAAATCTTTGGTCCCCTTGAAATACCTCAAGATTCTTTTTTCTGCTATCCAATGTGCCTTGCTAGGGTTGTGACATCTCCTACTCAAAATGTTTACATCATATGCTTTATCAGGACGAGTATTGTGTGACAAATATAATACGCAACCTATGAGAGCTCTGTATAATATATCTTCCATCTCCTTTATTTCTGACTCATTCATCTCAATGTCAACAATCAAGTTATGTCCAGAAACCATAGGTGTTTTGACTGTGTTGGCATCAGATAAATTAAACCTTGTTAGCATATTTTCTATATGCTTGCTCTGCTTTTAGGCATAACTCTTGCTTGTTCCTGTTCCTTACTACCTCTATACCTAAGAATTTTTGTAATTCTCCAAGAGCGTTTCTTCAAGATTTCTTTGCAGTAATTGAGTACATCAAGGAATTTGCAGCCATATAATGCAATCATCTACATAAAGGGCTATAATGCAGAATTTTGAGTCGTCCTTAAAGATATACACGTTCCCATCATTTCTGAGCTTTTCAAATTTTTGTTCCCTGACAAAATTATCTATGCAAAGATACCATTCTCTAGGTGCTTGTTTGAGACCATAAATAGCACGTTTCAGTTTCCATATTTTGTTACTTTCATTTTCAATGCCAGCTAGTGGTTTCATGTAGATGTCTTCCTCAAGTTTGGCATTCAAAAAAGCAGTTTTAACATCCATGTGATGTAATTCTAGATTCCAAGTTGTTCCCAGATCAATATTAGTCTTATACTTGCAAGCTTAACTATTGGAGAGTAAGTTTCATCATAATCTCTGCCTTTCTTTTGAGTAAAACCTTTTGCCACTAGTCTTGCTTTAAATTTTTGACTGCCATCAGCACATGTTTTAATTTTAAATATCCATTTGCTTCCAATGGCAACCTTTCCATCTGGTAGATCTCCACTCATAAGTTTCAGTGGTTTTGAAGGAATTTAATTCCTCCTCCATTGCATTTAGCCATTTTTCCTTTTCTTCAGATTTCAACACATCTTCAAATGTTTGAGGAGTGATTGTATCTTCCAGTATAGCCATGTTTGACTTCTTCCTCATTGTCTCTTCTTCAATTTTATCCAGTCTTTTGCTTTTTCCTGCTGCATCTCTGCCATAATTCGAGCTTCTTCTAGAAGTTTCTCTGCTTGAGACTTCCTCTTTCTGGGTGCATGACCTTCAGTGTCTCAAAGGTTGTCTCATTAGACCCCTCTCAAATTGGAAGAATATTGCTATGTCAGACATTGACATCCGATATGGATTTTATACGAGACTACGACACATTGACATCCAATATGGATTCTATAGTAGACTACAAAAGTTATGTACAACAATGCATGCCTCGGATGGAGTTGGAGAATGTTCTTTGGCATTTCGTATCTTACAACATTGTTTTGATTTGTAAGAGAAAACACTAATGTCAGAAGTGGGATTTGAACCCATGCCCCCCCTTCAAAGACTAGAACTTGAGCCTGGTGCCTTAGACCACTCGGCCACCCTGGCAATTAATCATATAGCTTATATCTATTAAATATGTGAACATATCCGTCACAATCTCCATGCAATACTCATGACATTGCTTTGTGTGACAAGTAAATGTGGAGTAAAAAAGAAAAAGATACATCTTTCAAAATGGTTGTCTTGTGGTTCCTGTCAAATTGGAAGAATATTGCTATGTCAGACATTGACATCCAATATGGATTTTATACGAGATTACGAGACATTGACATCCAATATAGATTCTATAGTAGACTACAAAAGTTATGTACAACAATGCATGCCTGGGACCCCTGGGATGGAGTTGGAGAATGTTCTTTGGCATTCGTATCTTACAACCTTGTTTTGAATTGTAAGAATTAATAGCTAATGTCAGAAGTGGGATTTGAACCCACGCCCCCTTTCGAAGGCCAGAACTTGAGTCTGGCGCCTTAGACCACTCGGCCACCCTGACAATTGATTATGTAGCTTATCTCAATCAAATATGTGCATATATCCGTCACAATCTCCATGCAATACTCATGACATTGCTTTGTGTGACAAGCAAATGTGGAGTAAAAAAGAAAAAGATACATCTTTCAAAATGGTTGTCTTGTGGTTCCTGTCAAATTGGAAGAATATTGCTATATCAGACATTGACATCCAATATGGATTTTATACGAGATTACGAGACATTGACATCCAATATAGATTCTATAGTAGACTACAAAAGTTATGTACAACAATGCATGCCTGGATGGAGTTGGAGAATGTTCTTTGGCATTCGTATCTTACAGCCTCGTTTTGAATTGTAAGAAAAAACACTAATGTCAAAAGTGGGATTTCAACCCACGCCCCCTTTCGAAGACTAAAACTTGAGTCTGGCACCTTAGACTACTCGGCCACACTGACAATTGATCATGTAGCTTATCTCTATCAAATATGTGCACATATCCATCACAATCTCCATGCAATACTCATGACATTGCTTTGTGTGACAATTAAATGTGGAATAAAAAAGAAAAAGATACATCTTTCAAAATGGTTGTCTTGTGGTTCCTCTCAAATTGGAAGAATATTGCTATGTTAGACATTGACATCCGATATGGATTTTATACGAGACTACGAGACATTGACATCCAATATGGATTCTATAGTAGACTACAAAAGTTATGTACAACAATGCATGCCTCGGATGGAGTTGGAGAATGTTCTTTGGCATTTCGTATCTTACAACATTGTTTTGAATTGTAAGAAAAAACACTAATGTCAGAAGTAGAATTTGAACCCACGCCCCCTTTCGAAGACCAGAACTTGAGTCTGGCGCCTTAGACCACTCGACCACCATGACAATTGATCATGTAGCTTATCTCTATCAAATATGTGCACATATCTGTCACAATCTCCATGCAATGTAAATGTGGAATAAAAAAGAAAAAGATACATGTTTCAAAATGGTTGTCTTATGGTTCCTCTCAAATTGGAAGAATATTGCTATGTCAGATATTGACATCCGACATGGATTTTATACGAGACTATGAGACATTGACATCCAATATGGATTCTATAGTAGACTACAAAAGTTATGTACAACAATGCATGCCTCGGATGGAGTTGGAGAATGTTCTTTGGCATTTTGTATCTTACAACATTGTTTTGAATTGTAAGAAAAAACACTAATGTCAAAAGTGGGATTTGAACCCACGCCCCCTTTCGAAGACTAGAACTTGAGTCTGGCGCCTTAGACCACTCGGCCACCCTGACAATTGATCATGTAGCTTATCTCTATCAAATATGTGCAAATATCCATCACAATCTCCATGCAATACTGATGACATTGCTTTGTGTGACAAGTAAATGTGGAATAAAAAAGAAAAAGATACATCTTTCAAAATGGTTGTCTTGTGGTTCCTCTCAAATTGGAAGAATATTGCTATGTCAAACATTGACATCTAATATGGATTTTATACGAGATTACGAGACATTGACATCCAATATGGATTCTATAGTAGACTACAAAAGTTATGTACAACAATGCATGCGTGGGATGGTGTGACGTCCCCTACTACATCTGTTTTGCACACCAATCAGATACAAAACAGAGTTCTTCCCCCATACCAGCTCCATGCCGATACAGGGCCCTCCACATGACACTGCAACCGTGGCGGTTCCAGTGGGAAGAGTGAAGGGGTCATTTTACCCCGTCTCCCTCAGGGCCTACCTAGCTGCGGAAGCGTAAACATACATGTCAGTATATAAGAGCAACACACATATATCCACCGCTAGGGTGGTACATCACATCTGCAATAGACAATGATCAGCACAATGCACATAGGGGAATCCTACCCTAGGCTCAGACACAGGGATGGACTGACAAGCTTGGGTCTCCAGAGTTCATTGCAGACAGAATTCATGGCAATGGATTTGGGCATAGAACATGGCAATGGGTAGTCCACTCCATCCGCCCCCTCCTGTGCACACTTTGCGAGTAGGTTGAAAAGTGTAGGGACTCGACCAGAGCCAGCAGGGTGCATAGCCGAAGGGGCTAAGTCTACTGGGTTACATCTCCCCAGCCCCGATGGGGCAGGTAGGGATCACTCCCTCCAGAGATCTACATGCTGACTCAGGGTGACTAGAGGGCCACTGCCCTTGTTCGACTGAACCCAATGGAAAGTCATAAGCACCACTTCACGGGTGTCGAGCCCATGCCTCGCCCACACTCAGTGGCAAGCCATTAGACCTAGTCACAATGATCCCCGGTAGACTTTACACACCAGAGGGATCGTTCAAGAGTCAGAACACGAACCTCCTTCTTAGCCAGTCTGGCCCCCTTCACCCACAACCAGGTGTGGTTCTTGTACACAGGCCGAATCTAATAGTGTGCTAGAGAGGCTAATCTAGGAGCATCTACTACCAAGCTTTAGGTCTCTACCCCCCTTCCCAATACAAGGAGTTCATAGAGATACTTCTTCCACATACATCGTAAGAGAACTAAAGAACAAGATCTAATCTATATCATAGAGTTAGGTTCTTTAGTTAGAGTTTGCTATCTAGAGATCTAGAAGGCTACTATGGGCAATTTAATAGGCTAAACCTACTGATTCCATGACGAAAATAGGGTTTAGACTATTTAATTGGCTAAATACCTGATCCTTGGGTTCCTCCTCCTGACCTGAGTTCGACCATCCTGCTGAAATGCTCGAATCAAGGGAAACTAAGGGTGCAATTCTCTCAGACAGAGTTTGGGAGGCGGTTTTGACCCTTGGGGCAGCCAAAACAGAGCTCTAAAACCCTAGAAACGAAAATGGGCAAGTTAGGGTTTCCCTTCCTAAATAGACATGGGGTTGGCTAGGGTTTCCAATTATCCCCTTTTGGCATGTGGGATAATTGGGAATGGGCCCACTTGCCTTTAATAGCTAGGTGGCAAAATGTGCCCACATGGAAAGGTGTGCCCACATTAATGTGTACATTGGAAGATGTGCACATTAATTGCATCTTGGGTATGGCCCACTTGGCATCAAGTGGCCACATGGAAATGTGTGCCCACATTAATGTGTACATTGGAAAATGTGCACATTAATGCCAATGCACATTCTTAGCAAGTTGCCCCCTAGGGGCTACCCACTTGGCTACACGTCGGCGTACACGTCAGTCGGAGTGGCATGTACGCGTGACGTGGCAGTACAATATACGTCCTGGGACCGTATACTGTCCTGGAACGTCACAGATGGAGTTGGAGAATGTTCTTTGGCATTCGTATCTTACAGACTTGTTTTGAATTGTAAGAAAAAACACTAATGTTAAAAGTGGAATTTGAACCCATGCCCCCTTTCGAAGACCAGAACTTGAGTCTGGCGCCTTAGACCGCTCGGCCACTTCGTATCTTACAACATTGTTTTAAATTGTAAGAAAAAACACTAATGTCAGAGGTGGGATTTGAACCCACGCCCCTTTCGAAGACCAGAACTTGAGTCTGGCGCCTTAGACCACTCGGCCACCCTGACAATTGATCATGTAGCTTACCTCTATTAAATATGTGCACATATCTGTCACAATCTCCATGCAATACTCATGACATTGCTTTGTGTGACAAGTAAATCTTCTTTTTTATTTTGGTAAGGTGTTGGGAAATGTGCCTGTGCAGCCGCATGGAACGCCGGATGGAACGCCGCATGCGGCGTTCCCTTCCAGTTTGCGTTCTCCCTGCGGGATGGTAGTTGCGGGCATTCAATGTCAGTTCAAATTTGAACTGGCCGAGCTACCTCTCCATCGACCTCCTACTTCGATGTAAATACATCTCAGTTCACGCCTTGCTGACTCTAAGATCCTTGGCGCCTCAAGATTTTTCGTTGCTCTCTATGATTTGGCGCCTCAATCAGAGCTGGGTAAACCCGAGCTGATTAGTATGGACCATTTATTCGCCAGAGTTTTCTCTGTAATCTATGCAAACTGATGTTTTAGATGTGGTGTCGTCAGTTCTAGCTGCAAAGGCATGTGCAATGTATTTTTTAGTAAAACCTCTGCATGACATGATTAAAAGCTTTATCTGATGAACAGGGCCTGTGTGATAATTTCGAGCGGGACATAGTGCATGCTCTGTTTCTTCTGTCTAATCTGCCAGGATGATTCCTCCTCTTCCAGGGCTTCAAAATGGTGGATTCACAAGCTGCGTCAGAGGTAGAATATGCAGTAATGCATGCCGATTCGATCAGGATACATTTAGATTTTTAGGTTTATACGAATGGCACAACCAGCAAGCAAGCGGGGCAAGAAGCAAGCAAACGGATTTTGGATTTTGAGGCATTTTGAAGTGGATTTTGAAGCAACGGAGTCACTGAAGCAGAGGAATCGCAATGCAGAGAAGTCGCTGAAGCAGGTATAAACCCAACACCCTATGTTTATTTGTGCATTTTTATGGATGAATCTGCCGTTTCTATTTTCTGAGTTCATCCCCAATCACGAGGTTTAGATTTGCTTAGTAAATCACATAAATCCTCTTCCCTTTAGATAAGGATTTGTGTGCAATCTGTCATTCATTTTCAAGGATGTCTTTGCCTTTCCTAAGTCTGCCCCTGCTTTGCAATATAAAACATCGGCAATGAACGCGAGATGACCAGCAGATGTACGTTTTTCCCTCCTCATCCACGGCCATGAGGAGGAGCCAGATTTAGGGTTCTGTATCAAAGCTCAGGTTTTTTTGTATTGTTGAAATATCAGAGTTTTGTAGTTCAGTACTAAATATCAATGCTAATCTTTCAGGAACAACGAACTGGGCTTGCAGTTAAGCTTGAAGCTGAGGTTTGTGCCAATTTTGGGGTTCTGTATCAAAGCTCAGGTTTTTTTGTATTGTTGAAATATCAGAGTGGGTGAAAGCATGCTACGGTGTACCACTTTTGGAACCCTCAAAAGTACCACCACTGGGTACTTTTAAAACTGGTACTTTTTGTTTGTTCTTTCCATTAAAATCAATTCAAAAATTTTGGATTGAAGGTCAATAACATGTTAATCTATAGTATTAGTGGGTAACAATACTATTAAAGATTAAAATGAATGAATCAACTCTCAAACTTATTGCTTATTGAGACATTTATGCAAGTTCCCAGTACCCAGTGCTGAGTACTTTTCTGGGTGGTTTTGCACTCCCTAAAAAGAACTTTAGATGGTACACCCTAACATGCTTTCACCCGAGTTAGTCCAGCACTAAATATCAATGCTAATCTTTCAGGAACAACGAACTGGGCTTGCAGTTAAGCTTGAAGCAAAGTAGAGATGGCTACATACAAATTTGTCAGAGGTATGCTGCAGAGTATTAATTTGCTTCTCCTTTGGTTCTTTAACTTTTCATTTCAGATACTGTATAGTTAGAATTCAACCAATATGCTGTTGGATCAAGGTGGAGATGGGCTGCGATAAACCGGAGAGCACATCATGAAGAAGGAAGCAAATCTGGAGCTTTTATGGAGGCATTAGAAAGCCACAGACAAAGGAAGAAATATCTGTCTGGAAAAAACTTTGGCCAAGCATAACCTTGGACTAATCCCATTATTGTCCTTTTAACAAAAGAATGCAAATGCATTCGCACACAATGCATAATGCTGCTTTTTGTCATAGGTATTGCCAACCATCAGAAATACCTTGAGTTATGTGATCGTGCTATTATGGGATTCTGAACTGAGTTCTTGATGCATTGTTAGCTTTTCACACGCTTTGGCCCAGGATACCTATTATCAACTTTAGATTTTCAGATTCGGGTCTTTTTAACTGCCGTCTTGGTACGTATGTTGTGGATTAAACTGTGTCACGCAGAGATGTAAGCAAAAGACATGTATTTAGTTTTGGAGACTTTTGGAGTTATAGGCGCTTGGCTCTTTCCCGCCAGTGAATATCTTTGCAGCTCTAACATCAAATTTGTTTGGGTCTACTCTGCAGCCTTAATCAGGGATGAACTTTTTGAAACATTTCAAGGTGAGATCAAGGGGTTCTTGAGTTTGTTGATGTGTGCGATTGACAACTGCAGAATCACTAAATATGTTAAGGGCATTTGTAGAGCAAATAGAGGATGGGAAACGTTTGTCGCCAGAAATCACAATCTGCTATCATGAACTTTGTTAAAGACAAATCTTTGCTATTCTAGAGCAAAAGCTTGCGCATCTTTGTTGCGACTTTTTTCTGTTGGTGCGCTTAAACTTGCATCACTCCACTTGCATATCTTTGTTGCAGATTTTGAGTTTATTCAACTTTATTCCTATGTACAGTTCAACTTGCAAAGATTCCATAAAGATTCCTTTGCCTCCGGGAAGATACATTTTCTGTCTTGGGTTTCAAAAGTATGGTCACCGATGGCTCAATTGTTTTGGCTTACCTTCATAGAAGTTCTCGAGAATTATTTTAAGGATGTGTTGCTGAACTCAAACATCAGAAACTAATTGTCTTATTATGACATGTCTAATAAAACATAATGTTTTGTCAAATATTGTTGGGAAAGCTAAACTATGAGAGTCTGGAAGCAATACTTTGTGCAAGTTGCAAGGTTCCAAAGCTATGGCCACAACATAAATACACATGTTTTGCTAAAACAATCCTAGGCCTAATCTGTGTCACAGGTGATGTTTTTTGTTATGAAGTTATAAGAGCTTTTGGTTGATGCCAATAAGAACAATTGAATGGAGCTTTAACATATCTTTGCAACATTAGGTTTTCCATCACTGGCCACTTGAATGAAAATGAATAGAGGTCGTTGAAATAATAGCCGATTGGTTTGATACCAATGATTGGTTCGATACCAATGTGATGTTGAAATAATAGCTGATTGTTGAAAATATCTACTTTGTAGAAAATAAATTGCTACAACCCTTTGCACCAACTTGTCAGGGAAGCTTCATGTGTGTTTTTTTTGTGTATGTGTGGAACTAAGATCTGTTCACTTGGACAATTACAAATTATAATCTATGTGAGCTTGCAAACATCTCTTTGTTGCACTATTTGAGCAGATGTAAGCTCTCTTTGTTGCTCATATGCTCCGAAAGCTTCCCATAGACATTAAAATTGTATCCATCCATCCATCTTAATGCTATGTTCTTATTTAAAAGCATCATTTGTATTTCTCATCCCACTCCAAATATTATACACCAATGTCCTTCGCATCTAAGCACTCCATTCCATCCTCAGTATCTACAATCATCTATTCCACATGTAAACTCCATTACATCTACCCTTCACATGCTCAAGGCTAATGCCAGGCATCGTCGGTCGCACTGTCTGGCCTAAGGTAATGGTACTAAATAATTGAACATGTCAAACATATTTGATAAATCACTCATTTAGGGTTTAGTGTTAAGCTACAGGTTTAAGGATTTGAGCATTTAGGGTTTGAGGATTTATTACATCATGAATACATAGAGCATCTCTTAGATGGATCATGCATTGCTATCAACCATAACAAGGTTTAAAATGAAACGCACTTATTTAAGAAGTGCGTTTGAAAGATTCCCTTTGAAAATTTATAAAATTCTAAAATCCCTCTAAAAAGGGCCCTTTTATTACCATTAGTCCAAAGATTTATAAAATTGCTCGTGAAAACAGACATTTTAAGAAGACTTAGTATTAAGGAAAAACACAAAACAAAAAAAATCCCATTTTAGAGGGGGAAAGAACTACAATGAAATTCAAAGATTTACTATGGGGCAAATTCGCATGAAGAAATTAGATGCTTTTGTACCTTGTCCCTGAAAACTTTTATATTAGCTGTTTTAGAAGACAAGAAATTTGTTATTTCACAACCATTTTTGCTAAACATCCTAATGGACCTTAAAACACATTGGGAGGCAGTTGAACAAACTTCTTGAATGACAAACCATTGTTTTTGCATCACATAGTATTATAAATGCCAATACATCCACGATATCTTGTAGCTAAGCTGAAGTTTTAGTTGATGATGCAAAAGATAAATTTATCTGGAGGATACAAAGTTGAAGTAATGAAGCCCTGTGATACATGCCCTCCTTTTTTATTCTCAGAGATGTATTTTTGAATGCACATGTATTTCTACAACATGGTGATGCTCAGAAGATAGTCAATCTCTTTAGTAATGTTGAGCATATTCATCACAATTACGTCATCTGTAGCAGTGGGCACCATGCACATTTCTCTGGCGTTGAAGTATTAGATGCGCCTTTACCCTTTCCTATATATTTGCAAATAAATAGGTAAACTTCTGAGGGGTTTCTACTCCTCGCACCCCTCTGGATAAACCATGTAGTTTCCTTTTTTGATCAAACACCGTGTCACCATAACATTTTGGAGTTCTTTGCCTTTAGTAGCAATTTTTTGAGCTACACGAAGTGAAGTTCGCATGTATATAGAGAAAAAAAAGTCGAAATAACAACATGATTCGACTACTTTATGCTCTAACATTGCATTACAAGCTCAGAAAATTTAGAACCGTTTTAGAACTTTTTAGACTAAAAAACCAAGAAAAGTGTGTAAAATTATCCCTTATGTGTGTTACTTTAGTAGTTTTCAGTTGCCAAACCCTTTGGCGAGCAAGAAAGACCCCAAAAAGATTTTACACAATATATATTTTTGCCTCGATTTGCATATATATATACATATATATATAAAAGTCTTATATATATATGCAATTCGGTATAAATTTATACCGTTTCTCCGTATAGATTTATACCGCAAGAGTTCTCTTTTCTTGTCGGATATATATATATATATATATATATATATATATATATGTAAGTATGTGTATATATTATATATATATATACACATATATGTATATATAAATTGGTTGTCTGAAGGTTGTCTGCGGTATAAATTTATCTTGAGAGCATCAAAAGATTATAAATTTATACCGAAGAGCTCTCATGCAGTATATATGAGGGAGCTCTCACGGTATAAATTTATACCGTGAGAGCTCTCGCAGATGAATCGAGAAACTCTCGGATATAAATTTATACCGGGTACCGAGTCCTCTCGCGGTATAAATTTATACCGCCGAGTCCCACTTTGGTATAAATTTATACCATGCGAACTCTCGGCATGTTATATCCACACAACACTATCTATTGTAGTATAAATTTATGCCATCTAGAAATTTATTTTGAAGAGGCGTTATGTCCACACATTGTCATCGCAGCAGTATACATCAAAACTATAGCAAGGCGAATGAGCAAATAAGAACAAGTATATAAGATGAAGAGCGGGAAAAAAGGGAAGAGACTCCAACTTACACTTCAAAATGTAAGTTTGTTCAATGAGGCATACTTTCATGTGAAAATGTTTGCTTCGATGAGGCAATGTCAAAATGTGTTGCATTTTTTACAGTTTTGTTCATAGTTTTGTATTGATTTTGAAAACTTTGAATAAAATACCTTTTTGGTACTTTAGTGTGCTTGCTGTTTTTTTCAATGTCTATTTTGTTTAGTTTTTGAAAATATTACTATTTCTCAAACCAAACTAGGGGGCCAAAAAGGGATATCAAACAATTTTGAATGAAAGCTAAGTTCACACCCCCCCTCAAAAATGATGTCTAAAATTTTTAAATTGTCACACTTGTCACAAATATACCACGAAAAGGGACCTTTTTGGGGGGATTTTAGGGAATCTTTCAAAGATTCCTTTTAAAGTGCGTTTATAGCAAATTAGTGCGTTTCATTTTAAACTTTGTTCCATGTCATCATTGCCACAAATTTAGTATTTAGTGCTTATGTTTAGGGTTTAAGATATCATGATTATGTATCTAAGTAAATTACGACTCTTAAAGATGGAGTCCAACATGGTGACTTACCAAATTCTATATTGCTTAGAGACCCTTACACTCCATTACATCTACATACATGATTACATCTCATCTACAACCCTTTATTTTTTTTCTATTACATCTAATTTCATCTCTTTATTGCACCTATAAAGACACATTCGTCTAGCCATTCCCACCGTCCGGGACTAATGCGGCATGCACGTTCTAGTGTGGAATAAAAAAAAAAAGATACATCTTTCAAAATGGTTTTTGTGGTTCCTCTCAAATTGGAACAATATTTTGAATTGACATCCATATGGATTTTATACAAGACTAATGAGACATTGACATCAATATGGACTAGAGGTTTGGATTTGAACCACATAAATGATACACAATAGCAATAAGAGAATAACCCAATTGTTAACTAGAATTTGAATCTTTTTACTCTTTTTCTTTTCCTTTTCCCACTTCCCTTTTTCCTTTTCCTTTTTTTTTTTCCATTTTCCTTGCAACTTCCTTTCTTTCTTTCTTTTTTTTTTCAATTGATCATGTAGCCCTATCTCCCTTCTTCAAATATGTGTACTTATCCTCTTTTCCCCAATTCCATTTTTCTTTTACCCTTTTTCCATGACATTGCTTTGTTTTTTCCCCTTTCTTTCGTGACAAGTAAAAATATGTTTTTCAAAAAGAAAAAAAGATACATCTTTTTCAAAATGGTTGTCTTGTGGTTCCCTTTCAAATTGGAAGAATATTGCTATGTCGACATTGACATCCTCTTCCCTATGGATTTTATAATTTTTTTCCTCTTGCTTTTTTCGAGACATTGACATCCAATATGGATTCTATAGTAGACTACAAAAGTTATGTACAAAAAATGCCTGCATGCCTTTTTTTTTCTTTTGGAGTTGGAGAATGTTCTTTGGTTTTTCCCCTCTTACAACATTGTTTTGAATTGTAAGAAAAACACTAATGTCCCTTTCCCTCTTTCCTTTCGAGGTGGGATTTGAACCCCTTTTTCGAAGTCCAAAACTTTTTTTCCTCTTCCTTTTTTTTTTTCTTTTTTTTTTCCACCTTTTTGCTCCCCCTTTTTCGACAATTGATCATGTTACTTTTCCCCTCTCTATTAAATATGTGCCACATATTTCCTCTTCATTCTTTTTTCCTTCTTCTTTTCCTCTTTTCCTTTTCCCCCTCCTTTTTTCTTTTTTTTTACAATCTCCATGCAATTTCTCATGACATTGCTTTGTGTGACAAGTAAATGTGGAATAAAAAAGAAAAAGATACATCTTTCAAAATGGTTGTCTTGTGGTTCCCTTTCTCCTTTCAAATTGGAAGAATATTGCTATTTCGCATTTGACATCCGATATGGATTTTATACCCTTTTACCATACAAAATTAGGGTTTGACATTTCATGACATCCAATATAGATTCTATAGTAGACTACAAAAAACAATGTACAACAATGCATGCCCCTTTCCCCGGGATGGAGTTGGAGAATGTTCTTTTCCATTTTTTCTCTTTCCTTCTTTACAACCTTTGTTTTGAATTGTAAGAAAATAGCCCTTTTTTCCTGTCGGAAAATTCTTCCCTTTGAACCCACCCTTTTCCCTTTTCCCCTTTTTCCCTTTTTTCTCCCTTTCTTTTTTTCTCTTTCTTGAGTCCTTTCCCTCTTTCCCCCATGCCTTTTTAGACCAATGTCTTTCCCACCACGACAATTGATTATGTAGCTTATCTCAATCAAATATGTGCATATATCCGTTTCACAATCTCCATGCAATTCTCATGACATTGCTTTGTGTGACAAGCAAATGTGGAGTAAAAAAAAAAATTTTTTCAAAATGGTTGTCTTGTGGTTCCTCTTAAATTGGAAGAATATTGCTATATCAGACATTGACATCCAATATGGATTTTATACGAGACTACGAGACATTGACATCCAATATAGATTCTATAGTAGACTACAAAAGTTATGTACAACAATGCATGTTTGGGATGGAGTTGGAGAATGTTCTTTGGCATTTTCAGTATCTTACAACATTGTTTTGAATTGTAAGAAAAAACACTAATGTCAGAAGTGGGATTTGAACCCACGCCCCCTTTCGAAGACTAAAACTTGAGTCTGGCGCCTTAGACCACTCGGCCACCCTGACAATTGATCATGTAGCTTATCTCTATCAAATATGTGCACATATCCCTCACAATCTCCATGCAATACTCATGACATTGCTTTGTGTGACAAGTAAATGTGGAATAAAAAAGAAAAAGATACATCTTTCAAAATGGTTGTCTTGTGGTTCCTCTCAAATTGGAAGAATATTGCTATGTCAGACGTTGACATCCGATATGGATTTTATACGAGACTACGAGACATTGACATCCAATATAGATTCTATAGTAGACTACAAAAGTTATGTACAACAATGCATGCCTCGGATGGAGTTGGAGAATGTTCTTTGGCATTTCGTATCTTACAACATTGTTTTGAATTGTAAGAAAAAACACTAATGTCAGAAGTGGGATTTGAACCCACGCCCCCTTTCGAAGACCAAAACTTGAGTCTGGCGCCTTAGACCACTCGGCCACCCTGACAATTGATCATGTAGCTTATCTCTATCAAATATGTGCACATATCTGTCACAATCTCCATGCAATACTCATGACATTGCTTTGTGTGACAAGTAAATGTGGAATAAAAAAGAAAAAGATACATGTTTCAAAATGGTTGTCTTGTGGTTCCTCTCAAATTGGAAGAATATTGCTATGTCAGACGTTGACATCCGATATGGATTTTATATGAGACTACGAGACATTGACATCCAATATGGATTCTATAGTAGACTACAAAAGTTATGTACAACAATGCATGCCTCGGATGGAGTTGGAGAATGTTCTTTGGCATTTTGTATCTTACAACATTGTTTTGAATTGTAAGAAAAAACACTAATGTCAAAAGTGGGATTTGAACCCACGCCCCCTTTCGAAGACAAGAACTTGAGTCCCGGGCGCCTTTAGACCACTTCGCCCACCCCCGACAATTGATCATGTAGCTTATCTCTATCAAATATGTGCAAATATCCGCCACAATCTCCATGCAATAATCGGGATGACATTGCTTTGTGTGACAAGTAAATGTGGAATAAAAAGAAAAGATACATCTTTCAAAATGGTTGTCTTGTGGTTCCTCTCAAATTGAAGAATATTGCTATGTCAAACATTGACATCTAATATGGATTTTATAATGAGATTACGGACATTGACATCCAATATGGATTCTATAGTAGACTACAAAAGTTATGTACAACAATGCATGCGTGGGATGGTGTGACGTCCCCTACTCGCATACGGTGCACACACCGTATACAAACAGGAGTTCTTCCCCCATACCAGCTCCATGCCGATACAGGGCCCTCCACATGACACTGCAACCGTGGCGGTTCCAGTGGGAAGAGTGAAGGGGTCATTTTACCCCGTCTCCCTCAGGGCCTACCTAGCTGCGGAAGCGTAAACATACATGTCAGTATATAAGAGCAACACACATATATCCACCGCTAGGGTGGTACATCACATCTGCAATAGACAATGATCAGCACAATGCACATAGGGGAATCCTACCCTAGGCTCAGACACAGGGATGGACTGACAAGCTTGGGTCTCCAGAGTTCATTGCAGACAGAATTCATGGCAATGGATTTGGCTGGCATAGAACATGGCAATGGGTAGTCCACTCCATCCGCCCCTCCTGTGCACACTTTGCAGAGTAGGTTGAAAAGTGTAGGGACCTGACTGTAGCCCGCCGGGTGCATAGCCGAAGGGGCTAAGTCTACTGGGTTACATCTCCCCAGCCCCGATGGGGCAGGTAGGGATCACTCCCTCCAGAGATCTACATGCTGACTCAGGGTGACTAGAGGGCCACTGCCCTTGTTCGACTGAACCCAATGGAAAGTCATAAGCACCACTTCACGGGTGTCGAGCCCATGCCTCGCCCACACTCAGTGGCAAGCCATTAGACCTAGTCACAATGATCCCCGGTAGACTTTACACACCAGAGGGATCGTTCAAGAGTCTAACATCTAACCTCCTTCTTAGCCACCGGCCCCTTCACCCACAACCGTGTGTGGTTCTTGTACACAGTTTAATCTAATAGTGTGCTAGAGAGGCTAATCTAGGAGCATCTACTACCAAGCTTTAGGTCTCTACCCCCCTTCCCAATACAAGGAGTTCATAGAGATACTTCTTCCACATACATCGTAAGAGAACTAAAGAACAAGATCTAATCTATATCATAGAGTTAGGTTCTTTAGTTAGAGTTTGCTATCTAGAGATCTAGAAGACTACTATGGGCAATTTAATAGGCTAAACCCCACCGATTCCATGACGAAAAATAGGGTTTAGACTATTTAATTGGCTAAATACCCGGATCCTTGGGTTCCTCCTCTCCGACTGAGTTCGACCATCCCCAATGAAATGCCTGAATCAAGGGAAACTAAGGGTGCAATTCTCTCGCATTTAGTTCCGGGAGGGCGGTTTTGACCCTTGGGGCAGCCAAAACAGAGCTCTAAAACCCTAGAAACGAAAATGGGCAAGTTAGGGTTTCCTTCCTAAATAGACATGGGGTTGGTTAGGGGTTTCCACCATCCCCTTTTGGCATGTGGGATAATTGGGAATGGGCCCACTTGCCTTTAATAGCTAGGTGGCAAAATGTGCCCACATGGAAAGGTGTGCCCACATTAATGTGTACATTGGAAGATGTGCACATTAATTGCATCTTGGGTATGGCCCACTTGGCATCAAGTGGCCACATGGAAATGTGTGCCCACATTAATGTGTACATTGGAAAATGTGCACATTAATACTTCGGGTGGTTTTTCAGGTGGCAGCATCTTCATGCATCATGGGATATTTTCTTTTGATGAACTTCTGGAATAGTGTTGTTTTCTACCTCCACACTTGGGTTTTTTGAGCACTCGTGTTGACACGTTTAGGCCATCTTGCTATTTTGGAGCCTTAAATAAATGTATTTACTACATACTATTAATAAAATAAAAATATCTTGCCTTAAAAAAAAAAAAAAAAATTGACCTAAATTACTTCACAATCTCAAATATGTGAACTTCTGCAAATCAATTATGATCAACTCCAACATTCCTCCTTTATCATATATATCTGTGGTCAGAAAGACCTTTATGCTGCATTCAATACATTTAAGCCAATCTCTGAGTTTGGCAAATTTACTTTCAGTCAGTGCCTTTGTAAACACGTCTGCTATTTGATTTGAGGTGCTTATATATTCCATCTGGATGTATTTCTTTCCTGTCAGCTCTCTGATAAAGTGCATGTTCAGCTCTATATGCTTGGTCGTTTCATGGTCAACTGGATTTTTAACAATGGCCATACAACTTTGATCGCCCTCATTAAAATCTTTATTGCCTCTGTTTGAATACACCCTAGCTCTTCTAATAATCTTCTGAGCCACACTACTTCCTTAGAAGCTAAAGAGGCAGCTCAATATTCTGCCTCAGCTGAAGACATTGCTACTGCACTTTGCTTTTTGGTTCTCCAAGATATAGGTTCACCTGCTAGAAAAATAACATATCCGGAGGTTGATTTTCTCATACTTAAGTCCCCTCCCCAATCTGCATCACTGTATGCTTCCATCCTCAAGTTTGAACTGTTAAACTTGATTCCAAAATCTTTGGTCCCCTTGAAATACCTCAAGATTCTTTTTTCTGCTATCCAATGTGCCTTGCTAGGGTTGTGACATCTCCTACTCAAAATGTTTACATCATATGCTTTATCAGAACGAGTATTGTGTGACAAATATAATACGCAACCTATGAGAGCTCTGTATAATATATCTTCCATCTCCTTTATTTCTGACTCATTCATCTCAATGTCAACAATCAAGTTATGTCCAGAAACCATAGGAGTTTTGACTGTGTTGGCATCAGATAAATTAAACCTTGTTAGCATATTTTCTATATGCTTGCTCTGCTTTTAGGCATAACTCTTGCTTGTTCCTGTCTTATCTACGACTTGCCCCGGCCGCCCCTGCCTGAGCGCCGCCCCGGCCGCCTGCTTGAGCGCCTGGGCGCCTTCAGGGTTGTCTAGGCGTAGTGATGGATGGCGCCTGGGAGGTGCAGTGATGGGTGGCGCCTGCCTGTGAGAGCGTGCCTGAGCGTGTGTGCCTGAGAGCATGCCTGGATCGGTGGAGCGCTTTAGTGAGGAGGCACCTCCACTGGGCGATTTCCCTGAGCGGTTTCTCTGAGCGCTGCCTTCCCTGCGCGTCTGGGCGATTGGCGTTGGGGGCGTCGGTTTTCCAGCACCCAGTTGTGAAGAGGTTACGGTTCCGAGGCGTTCGGTGAAGTCTTGTCTGTTGGAGGTATGCTTATTGCTTTTTGCAATAGCATGGATTTTTGGATGCGTAGTCATCCTGGCAACAGTTTTTTCCCAGGTGGTTTTTAATCTGGGCCATGGTGATTATGGTTTGTTCTGTGGGCTTCGGTCCTTGTTCTGGTTAGGGACTTCGGTCCCGTTTCGTACTTGTGGTCCCATAACCCGATTGGGTTCCGTGGACATTAAAAGTTTCTTCCTTCCTTCCTTCCTTACTACCTCTATACCTAAGAATTTTTGTAATTCTCCAAGAGCGTTTCTTCAAGATTTCTTTGCAGTAATTGAGTACATCAAGGAATTTGCAGCCATATAATGCAATCATCTACATAAAGGGCTATAATGCGTAATTTTGAGTCGCCTCAAAGATATACACACGCTCCCATCATTTCGAGCTTTTCAAATTTTGTTCCCTCGATTTAAATTATCTATGCAAAGATACTCATTCTCTAGGTGCTTGTTTGAGACCATAAATAGCACGCTTCAGTTTCTATATTTTATATTTTCATTTCAATGCCAAATTTTAGGGGTGGTTTCTGAAGCAGATGTCTTCCCTCAAGTTTGGCATTCAAAAGGCTTTTAATATCCATGTGATGTAATTAGATTCCAAGTTGTTCTGCATCAATATTAGTCTTATACTTGTGTTTAACTATTGGAGAGTAAGTTTATCAATCTCGCTTTTCTTTTGAGTAAAACTCTTTGCTACTAGTCTTGCTTTTAAATTTTGATCGCCATCAAAGACATGTTTTAATTTTAAATATCCATTTGAGCCTAATAAATCCTTTCCATCCTGTAGATCTCCACTATAAGTTTCTGGTTTTGAAGGAATTTAATTCTCCATTGCATTCAACCATTTTCCTTTTCTATTTCAACACATCTTCAAATGTTTGAGGAGTGATTGTATCTTCCAAGATAGCTATGTTTGACTTTTCCTCAGCTTGTCTCTTCTTCAATTTTATCCATTTTTGCTTTTCCTCAATGTGATCTCTCGCCATAATCTGAAAGCTTCTAGAAGCTCGCTTGACTCTCCTTCCGTGGCATGCTGACCTTCTGTCTCAAAGGTTGTCTCATTAGACCCTCTCAAATTGGAAGAATATTGCTATGTTTATACTGACATCCTATATGGATTTTATAATGAGATCATTTACACATTGACATCCAATGGATTCTATAGACTACAAAAGTTATGTGTACAACAATGCATGCCCTTTGATGAGTTGAGAATGTTCTTGGCATTTCGATCTTTACAACATTGTTTTGATTTGTAAGAGAAAAACACTAATGTCGGAGGGATTTGAACCACGCCCCTCTTCAAAGACTAGAACTTGAGCCTCGGTGCCTTAGACCCTACCACCCGACAATTAATCATATATTTATATCTATTAAATATGTGAACATATCCGGCTAATCTCCATGCAATACTCATGACATCACGGTGTGACAAGTAAATGTGGAGTAAAAAGAAAAGATACATCTTTCAAAATGAAGGTTCTAGGTTCCGCTAAATTGAAGAATATTGCTATCTCGTGACATTGACATCCAATATGGATTTTATAGATTGGTTTAGACATTGACATCCAACATAGATTCTATAGTAGACTACAAAAGCAGTGTGTACAACAATGCATGCCCGTAATCGGGATGGAGTTGGAGAATGTTCTTTACATTCAGATCTTTACAACCTTGTTTTGAATTGTAAGAATTAATAGCTAATGTCGGGCGGGATTTGAACCCACGCCTTCAAGGCCGAACTTGAGTCCTGGGCGCTTAGACCACCTTACTACCCCGACAATTATTGATTATGTAGCTTATCTCAATCAAATATGTGCATATATCCACATAATTCCATGCACATTTTGCGACATTGCTTTTGTGTGACAAAGCAAAATGTGGAGTAAAAAAGAAAAAGATACATCTTTCAAAATGGTTGTCTTGTGGTTCCCCGCTGTAAATCGGAAGAATATTACATTTACATTGACATCCAATATGGATTTTATAATGATTACGAGACATTGACATCCAATATAGATTCTATAAAAGAGACTACAAAAAAAGTTATGTAACAATGTACGCCCGATGGAGTTGGAGAATGTTCTTTTGGCATCTTGTGATCTTTGGCAGCCTGCTTTGAATTGTGTAAGAAAACACTAATGTCGCGCGGATTTGAACCACGCCTTTCAAGACTAAAACTTGAGTCCGCACCAGACTACTCCTACCACACCGACAATTGACTGCGTAGCTTATCTCTCATCAAATATGTACATATCCATCATAACTCCATGCAATACCTGCGACATTGCTTTTGTGTGACAATTAATGTGGAATCTTTATATTACAGTTATAGTCAGAAGTATGTCGCGAAGCAAACCCCACTCCAGTGGCTGTAGATCATTTGATTGTGCATCCCATAGGCCGTGATTTCTGCACAACTTCCCACCACCGCGATGGCCATGCTTTGATCTCTTAAGAGGAAAGGTAAAGGAAAGGAGGAGGAGAGAGAAAAGTGAAGGGCAAAAGGCATGGACAAAAAAGGAAAGAGGGAAAGGAGAAAAGGCAGGGAAAAGGGAAAGAGAAAGAAAAAAAAAAAGAAAGGGAGAAAGGGAAGGAAAAGGACAATTTAGAAAAGGAAAGAGGGAAGTTTTGAAAAGTGAAAAAAGAAAAGGGTAGGGTGGAAAAGGCAAGGGAAAGGGAAAGGAAAATATGGGGGTGTGGGAAGAAAGAGAGACATTGGAAAAGGGTAAGGGAAAGGGAAAAGTGGAAGGAAAGGACAAGAGGATAATAGAAAGGGACAGAAGTGTAGGGAGGAAAAAGAAGAGGGAAAAGGAAAGAGGAAAAGAAGAAGGAAAAAGAAGGAAGAGGGAACTCCAACCCATCCGCCGAGGTATGCATTGTTGTATACATAACTTTGTAGTCTACTATAGAATCTTATATTATAAAGCAGAAGCGTGGTTATATTATAAAGTTATAGCGTAAGTATGTCATGAAGCAAACCCTAATCAGGTATGTGGCTTAGATCATTTGACTGCATCCCATAGGCCGTGATTTTGCACAACTTCCCACCACCGCGATTGGCCATGCTTTGATCTCTTAAGAGGAAAGGCAGTTGAAAAGGAGGAGGAAAGAGGGTGCTTAAGGGCAAAAAAGGCATGACAAAAAAGGGAAAGAGGGAAAGGAGAAAAGGCAGGGGAAAAGGGAAAGAGAAAGAAAAAAAAAAGAAAGGGAGAAAGGGAAGGGAAAAGGACACCGAGAAAAGGGAAAGAGGAAAAGGAAGGAAAGGAAAAAAGAAAGGGTAGGGGTGGAAAAGGGTATGGAAAAGGGAAAGGAAAGGCGAGGGGGGTGGGAAGAAAGAGAGGACATTGAAAAGGGTATAGAGGGAAAAGGAAGGAAAAGGATGAGGAGAAGGAAAGAGAAAAAGGAAGGAAGAAGGGTAGAGCGAAAAGAAAAAAAGGAGGAAAAGAAGAGAAGAAGAAAAAGAAGAGGGAAAGGTACTAAAGGGAAAAAAGTATATAAAAGAGGAAAGGAAAGTAACATATGAGAAGAAAAGGGCAGGAAGAGGGAAAAAAGGGGAAGAGGAAAAAGGTGTGAGGAAAGGAAAACGAGTACCTAAAAAAAAAGGGGAAGAGGAAAATAGGGAATGGAAAGTAAATGGAAATGGGAAATGATAAAGGAAAGAGGAAAAGAAAAAGAGAGGAAAGGGAAAGGGCACGGAAAAGGGAAAGAGAAAAGAAAAATGAGGAACCAGAAAAGGGGCACGCGGAAAAAGGAAAGGGAAAATGGAAAAGAGAAAAGGGAAAAAGGTGAGGAAAGGGCGAATCGAAAAGGAAATGATAGGATAAAAGGAAAGAGAAAAAGGGACGCGGAAGAGGAAAAAAAGGAGGAAAAGGGAAGGAAATGGCACCGCAAAAAGGAAGTAGAAAAGGTAAGAAAGGCATGGAAAAGGAAAAGGGTGGAAGAAAAAAGAGAAGGAAAGAATGTGAAGGGCAAAAAGGCACGAGAAAGTGGAAAAAAAAGAGAATGCAAAGGGAAGGAAAAGAAAAGGAAAAGGAAAAGGAAAAAGGGAAGGTTTAAATATTTGGGAAAGTGGGGAAAGAAAAACGAAGGGAAAAATGAAGGGAAAAGTGGCACCACTGGGTAAGAGGGAAAGGGTGGGAAAAGAGGAAAAGGGGAAGGGAAAAAGGAACCGAAATGAAAAGGGAAATGAAAAATAAAAGGGAGGGAAAGGGAAAAAAGAACCCGGAAAAAAAAAAAGCAAGAGGAAAGGGGTGATGATAGGGAAAAGGGAGGAGTAGGGTAATGAAAAGGAAGAGGAAAAGGGGTGAACAAAGGGTAAAAGGGAAGCGAAAAAGAGCATGGCAATGGAAGGGAACAAGGCATGAAAAGGGGATTATGGAAAGAAAGAGCAAGAAAATTAGAAAAGAGAAGGAAAGAAATGTCAAGTGGGAAAAGGGAAGGGAAAAGGAAAATAGAGAGGGGGAAAAGGGGAGGAAAATAGAAGGGAAAAAAGGAACGAAAAAAGGTGGGGAAAGAGGAATAGCGAATGGGAAAAGAGAAGGGGAAAAAGGCACAGTAAAAGGGCGAAAGAAAGGGGAAAACAGAAGCCAAGAAGAGCATGGAAAAAGGGGAAAGAAAAGAAAATAGGAAAGGGTGGGAAAAAAGAGGAAAAAAAAGGAAAGAATCCACTGTGAAAAGGTTTGAAGAAGGGTGGAAAATATAGGGGGGAAATATGGATGAAAAAGAAGAAAAAAGAAAGAAAAGAAAGGAAGCATGTAAAGGAAAAATGGAAAAAAAAAGGAAAAGGAAAAAGGGAAGGTGAAACGAGGAAAAGGAAAAGAAAAGAGTAAAAGCAGCCAGAAAAGAATGGTATCGAATATGCCAATAATGGAGTACTTTCGGTTATTCCTGTTGGTTATTGTGTATCATTTATGTGTATTCATTAACTTATGCTCAAAGAACGCAGGCACCGGGCCTCCTAGTAAAAAAGAAAAAGATACATCTTTCAAAATGATGTCTGTGGTTCCTCTCAAATTGGAAGAATATTGCTATGTTAGACATTGACATCCCGATATGGATTTTATAATGAGACTACTTGGTGACATTGACATCCAATATGGATTCTATAATATGGATTCTATTGACATCCAATATGGATTCTCGCTATCCAATGTGTGCCTGCTAGGGTTGTGACATCTCCACTAAAAATGTTTACATCATATGCTTTATCGTAGACGAGAATGTGACAAATATAACACGAATCCATAGCCCTAGAGCAATATATCTTCCATCTCCTTTATCGAATTATCTATCTCAATGTCAACAATCAAGTTATGTCCAAACCATATAAAGCTTGAATCAGTTGGCATCGATAAATTAAACCTTGTTAGTATTTATATGCTTGCTCGCTTTTAGGCATAACTCTTGCTTGTTCCCTGCTCTTAATACCTCTATACCTTAAGAATTTTTGGTAATTTCCAAGAGCGTTTTCTTCAAGATTTCTTTTGCAGAATTGATACATCAAGGAATTTGCAGCTATATAATGCACCCATCTACATAAAGGGGCTATAATGCGTAATTTTGAGTCACCTTAAAGATATGCACGCTCCCATCATTTAGCTTTCAAATTTTTGTCTCGACAAAATTCTTGACTGGCGCAAATACCATCTCTAGGTGCTTGTTTGAGACTATAAAATAGCACGCTTCTGGCCTATATTTTGTTACTTACTCTCAATGCCGCCTATGGTTTCATGTAGATGCCCTCCCCAAGTTTGCATTCAAAAAGTGGGGCTTTAATGTATGTAAATTTAGATTCCGTTGTTCCAGATCAATATTAGTCTTATAATTTCTGCAAGCTTAATCATTGAGAGTAAGTTTCAATTAACTTCCTCGCCTCTTTGAGTAAAACCTTTTGCCACTAGTCTTGCTTTTTAAATTTTTGACCCGCCATCGCTATACAAGTTTTAATTCTTTAAATATCTATTGCTTCCAATGGCAACCTTTCCATCCTGCAGATCTCACCATAAGTTTCAAGGGTTTTGAAGGAATTTAATTCTCCCTCCATTGCATTTAGCTATTTCCTTTCTTCTCGATTTCAACACATCTCAAATGTTTGAGGAGTGATTGTATCTTCCAAAGATAGCCATATGTTTGACTTCTTCTCATTGTCTCTTCTTCAATTTCATCCAGCCTTTTGCTTTTTCCGTTGTCTCCGCCATAATTCTCGGCTTCTTCAGAAGTTTCTCCGCTTGAGACTTCAAAGACCTTCTGTCTCAAAGGTTGTCTCATTAGACCCTCTCAAATTGAAGAATATTGCTATGTCGCATATTGACATCCGATATGGATTTTATACGAGATCATTTACACATCGACATCCAATATGGATTCTATAGTAGACTACAAAAAGTTATGTACAACAATGCATGCCTCTGATGGAGTTGAGAATGTTCTTTTCGGGTATCAGATCTTACAACATTGTTTTGATTTGTAAGAGAAAACACACTAATGTCAAGTGGGATTTGGAAACCTATGCCCCCCTTCAAAGACTAGAACTTGAGCCTCGGTGTCTAGACTACCCTACCAATTTCGCAATTAATCATATAGCTTATATCTATTAAATATGTGAACATATCCGCCACAATTCCATGCAATACCTATGACATTGTCGGTGTGATGCTAAATGAGTAAAAAGAAGATACATCTTCAAAAATGGTTGTCTGTGGTTCCCGCCAATTGGAAGAATATTGTTATGTCGACATTGACATCCAATATGGATTTATACGAGATTACGAGACATTGACATCCAATATAGATTCTAGTAGATCATAAAAGTTATGTGTACAACAATGTACGCCCGACCGATGGAGTTGAGACGTTCTTGGCATTCGTATCTTTACAACCTTGTTTTGAATTGTGGCACCATAGCTATCGGGCGGATTTGAACCACGCCTTTCAAGGCTGTAATCTGACCGCTACCAGACTACCTTACCAATTTCCGACAATTGATTATGTAGTTTATCCAATCAAATATGTGCATATATCCACACAACTTCCATGCACACTTCATGATATTGCTTTTCGTGTGACAAGCAAATGTGGAGTAAAAAGAAAAAAGATACATCTTTCAAATGGTTGTCTTGTGGTTCCCTTGGGCTAAATTGGAAGAATATTGCTATATCGTATATTGACATCCAATATGGATTTTATACTAGATTACGAGACATTGACATCCAATATAGATTCTATAGTAGACTAAGCAAAAGTTATGTACAACAATGCATGCCCGGATGGAGTTGGAGAATGTTCTTTGGCATCGATTCATGTACCCTCGCTTTGAATCAGAAGAAAAACACTACACGTCGCGCGGGATTTCAAACCCACGCCCCCTTCTCTCAAGACTAAAACTTGAGTCCGGCACTAGACTACTCCGCCACACCGACAATTGATCGCGTAGCTTATCTCTATCAAATATGTGCACATATCCATCAACTCCATGCATACCTTATGACATTGCTTTGTGTGACAATTAAATGTGGAATAAAAAGAAAAGATACATCTTTCAAATGGTTGTCTTGTGGTTCCTCTCAAATTGGAAGAATATTACAATAGACATTGACATCCGATATGGATTTTATACGAGATCATTTAGACATTGACATCCAATATGGATTCTATAGTAGACTACAAAAGCAGTGTACAATAAATGCATGGAGTTGAGAATGCCTCGCATTTCAGATCTTACAACATTGTTTTGAATTGCAAGAAAAAACACTAATGTCGGCGGAAGAATTTAACTCACGCCTCTTTCGAAGACTGTGAACTTGAGTCTCGGGCGCTTTAGACCACTGACCACCATGACAATTGACTTTAGCTTATCTCTATCAAATATGTGCACATATCCGCTACAATCTCATGCAATGTAAATGCGGAATAAAAAAAGAAAAGATACATGTTTCAAATGGTTGGTCTTTATGGTTCCTCTCAAATTGAAGAATATTGCTATGTCGACATTGACATCCGACATGGATTTTATACTAGACTATGAGACATTGACATCCAATATGGATTCTATAGACTACAAAAGCTATGGGCACAACAAATGCATGCCCTGGATGGAGTTGAGAATGTTCTTTGCGTTTTGTATCTTACAACACTATCGTCAAAAGTGGGATTTGAACCCACGCCCCTTTCTCAAGACTAGAACTTGAGTCCTGGCGCCTAGACCACCCTACCACCCCTCGACAATTGATCATGTAGCTTATCTCTATCAAATATAAAAATATCCATCACAATTCCATGCAATAATTTGGATGACATTGCTGTGTGACAAGAAGTGGAATAAAAAGAAAAGATACATCTTTCAAAATGGTTGTCTTGTGGTTCCTTCTAAATTGAAGAATATTGCTATGTCAAACATTGACATTCAATATGGATTTTATAATGTAGATTACGGTGACATCGACATCCAATATGGATTCTACAGTAGACTACAAAGTTATGTATAACAATGCATGCGTGGGATGGTGATCGCCCCTTACTCGTGTGATACTTCCAAGGTAATAATAATCAGATACAAACAGAGTTCTTCCCCATACCAGCTCCATGCCGATATTGTGGCCCTCCATACGACATCGCAACTGGGCGTCTCCAAAGCAAGAGGAAGGGCTATTTTACCCTGCCCCCTGTGGCTTAACGAAGTCATGGGAAGCGTAAACATACATGCCGTAAGATATAAGAGCAACACACATATATCCACCGCTAGGGTGGTACATCACACCTGCAATAGACAATGATCAGCATAATGCACATAGGGGAATCTCACCAGGCTCGTATACGTGGATGGACTGATGCTTGGGTCTCCAGTTCATTGCGCATGTAATTCATGGCAAATGGATTTACCGGCAGAACATGCGGCAATGGGTAGTCCACTCCATCCGCCTCTTCCCCGTGCACACTTTGCGAGTAGGTTAGTAGGACCGATCGTAGTTCACGGGTGCATAAAATTAAGGCTAAGTGCCCACTGGGTTACATCTCCCCTGCACTCTCGACATGGGGCGTGTAGGATCACCCTCTGCAGATCTACGCCGACTCAGGTGACCAGAGGGCCACCGCCTTGTTCGACCCAACCCAATGGAGTCATAAGCACCACCACGGGTGTCGAGCCCATGCCTCGCCCACACTCAGTGGCAAGCCATTAGACCTAGTCACAATGATCCTGCAGACTTTACACACTGTAGGACTGCTCAAGAGTCGAACACGAACCTCCTTCTAGCCGGGCCCGCTCCCTTCACCCACAACCGTGTGTGGTTCTGTACATGTGCCGAATCTAATAGTGTGCTAGAGAGGCTAATCTAGGAGCACTACCAAGCTTTAGGTTCCCCACCCCCTTCCCAATACAAGGAGTTCATGAGATACTTCTTCCACATACATCGTGAAGAGAAATCCAAAGAACAAGATCTTAATCTATATCATAGAGTTAGGTTCTCTTTAGTTAGAGTTTACATTCAGGAGATCTAGATACATTATGGCAATTTAATAGGCTAAACCCATCGATTCCATGACGAAAATAGGGTTTAGACTATTTGACCACAACACCGATCCTTGGGTTCCTCCTCCCGACCGAAATTGACCATCCTACCGGGGAATGTTCGAATCAAGGAAACCATAAGTGCAATTCTTCTTTGGCTGTAGTTTCAGAGGCGGTTTGACCCTTGGGGCAGCCAAATAAGAGCTCTAAACCCTAGAAACGAAAATGGGCAAGTTAGGTTTCCTCCTAAATAGACATGGGTTGGCTAGGGCTTCCAATTATCCCCTTGGCATGTGTGGATAATTGGAATGGGCCCACTTGCCTTTATTAGCCTAGGTGGCAAACAGCCCACATGGAAAGTTGGTAGGCCCACATTAATGTGCGTACATTGGAAGATGCACATTAATCGCATCTTGGGTATGACGACGGCATCAAGGGCTATGGAACAGAAACACATTATGTGTACATTGAAATGTGCACATTATCATTTAATGCACATTCTTAGTAAGTTGCCTCTCAGGCTACCCACTTGGTTACACGCCGGCGACGCTGGGCCTGAGTGGTACAACGCGTGATTTGGCAAGACATCATACGCCTGGACCAGAGTATCGCCCGAACGTCATGGTGATGGAGTTGAGAACGTTCTTGGTGACCAGATTCACAGACTTGTTTTGAATTGTATGAAAAACATCATGTTAAAAAGTGGAATTTGAACCATGCCCCTTTCTCAAGACCGTAACTTGAGTCCGGGCGCCTTAGACCTTCTACCACTGTGATCTTACAACATTGTTTTAAATTGTAAGAAAAACACTAATGTCGAGGGTGGATTTGAAACCCACGCCTTTCAAGACCAGAACTTGAGTCCGGGGCGCCTTAGACCACTGCCAATTCCGATAATTGATCATGTAGCTTACCTCTATTAAATATGTGCACATATCCGCCACACCCATGCAATACTATGACATTGCCGGTGTGACAAGTAAATGTGGAATAAAAAGAAAAGACATCTTTCAAAAATGGTTGTTTCGGTGGTTCTCCCAAATTGAAGAATATCGCTGGCGTCGCATATTGACATCCTGGCGGATTTTATACAAGACTACTAGACATTGACATCCACTGGCGGACTAGAGCGGCCCGCCGCTGTCGGGCATGCTTGATCGAGACCCTGTGAATGATACACAATAGCAATAAGAGAATAACCCGAAAAGATTTCCATTGTTAACATATTCGATACCACTTTACGCCGCTTTTACGCTTTCACACTTCCTTTTTCCTTTCCTTTTTTTTTCCATTTTCCTTGCATGCTTCCTTTCTTTCTTCTTTTTTCTTCTTTTTCACATCCTTATTTCTATGTTGTTCTTCCTTTCCTTTCTTCCCAAACCTTTCCGTGGATTCTTTCTTTTTTTCCTCTTTTCCCACCCTTTCCCTATTTTTCTTTCCCTTTTTCATGCTCTTGGCTTTTTCCCCTTTCTTTCGCCTTTTTCTCACAGGCTTTTTCCCTTCTTTCCCATTTCATTCCTCTTTTCCCACCCTTTTTCGTTCTTTTTCCTTCTATTTCCTCCCTTTCCTCTCTCTATTTTTTCCTTTCCCTTCCTTTCTCCCATGACATTCTTTTCCTTCTTTTCTAATTTTCGTTTCTTTCTTTCCATCGTCCCCTTTCTCCATGTAGCCTTGTTTCCTTCCATTTGCATGCTCTTTCGCTCCCTTTACCCTTGTTCATCTTTTCCTCTTCCCCTTTTCTCTGCGGTTCTTTCTCCCCTCCCTTTCCCTCATCCATCTTCCCCTTTTCCTCCTTGCTTTTTTTTTCCCGGGTCTTTTTCCACTTTCCTCCTTTTATTTTTCATTTCCTTTCCATTTCCGCTTCCTTTCCTTCCTTTCCTCTTTTTCCCACCCTTTCCTCTTCCCCTTTTGATGAGTCTTTTTTCCCTTCATTTTCGTCACTCCTTCCTAAGCCATTTATTCCTTCCTTCCTCTTTCCCTTTTCCCTTCCCATGCCTCTTCCTTCCTTTTTGCATTCTTTTTCCTTTTCTCGTGCTCTTGTCTCACATTCTTTCCTTCTTTTCTCCTTTTCCTTTTCCCATGCCTTTCTTTTTCCCACCCTTTCTACTTCCCCTTTTGCTTGGTGATTTTATTTTCTTCCCTTTTCTCCTTTCCTTCCCCGCCCCTTTTTCTCTTCCTTTATCCCATCATTTCCTCGATCCGCCCTTTCCTCACTTTCCTTTTTCTCTTTTTTCCTGCGCCCTTCCTTCTCACAAGGTCTCTTCCCTGCTCCTCCCTTTTTCTTCCTTCACGGCCCTTCCCTTCCTCTTTTCTTTCCCTCTTCTTTATCCCATTCCCATTTCCTTTTACTTCCCATTTCCCTTATCATTTTCCCTTCCTCTTTCGCGGTTCGCCTCTCATCTTTCCTCCTTTTCCCTCCTCCCCTGCCCTTCCCTCTTTCTTCCCACCTCGCTTTTTCCCTTTCCCCTTTTCCCATGCTCCTTTCCACCTCATCTCTTTTTTTTTCATTTTCCTTTCCTCTTTCCCCTTTCTCAACTTTTTCCCTTCCCTTTCCCTTTTTTTTCTTTTTCTTCTTTCCCCCGCTTCTTTCCTTTCCTCTTTTCCTTTTGTCCAGTGCCTTTTGCCTTCACTTTTCTCTTCCTCCTCCTTTCCTTACTCCTTTCCTCTTAAGATCAGCATGGCCAATCATGGAAGTTGTGCAAGAAATCACGCCTATGGATGGCAATCAAATGATCTAAGCCATACAAATTAGGGTTTGGTTTGGCGACATTCTACTTATAATCCTTATAATATAACCACGCTTATAACTTTATAATATAAGATCTCATAGCAGACTGCTAAAAGTTGCACAAACAACGCATGCCCCTGATGGAGTTGAGCTCTTTTCCTCTTTTCCTTTTCCTTCCCCTTCTTTCTCACCTTCCTTCTTTCTTTCCTCTGAAATCCTTTTTCCTTCTCTCACTTTTCTCCACAAATCCTTCTTCCCACCTTCTCTGCCTTTTCCTTTCTCTCTTCATGTTCTTCACTCTGTCTCTTTCACCTTCCTCTCTTCAAGAACCTTTTCCTTCTTTTCTCCCGCTCTTTCTCTCCCTTCCTTTGTCCACAAGTTTTGTCTCTTCACTTTCCTCCTCTCCTTTACTCCCTTTCCTCTTAAGAGATCAAAGCATGGCCAATCGCTGGTGGTGGGAAGTTGCAAGAAATCACGGCCTATGGATGCAATCAAATGATCTAAGCCATACAAATTAGGGTTTGTTTACGACATACTTACTTATAACTTTATAATATAAAGATTCTATAGTAGATCACAAAAGTTATGTACAACAATGCATGCCCTGATGGAGTTGGAGAATGCTTTTAAGTATTTCCCTGGGGATTCATGCAACATTGTTTTGAATTGTAAGAAAAACACTAATGTCAAAGGACGAACCCACGCCCCTTTCAAGACTAGAACTTGAATCCAGCGCCTTAGACCACCACATCTCCGACAATTGATCATGTAGCCTATCTCTATCAAATATGTGTGACATATCCGTCACAATCTCCATTCAATAATTACGACATTGCTTGTGTGACAAGTAAATGAAACAAAAAAGAAAAAAAGATACATCTTTCAAATGGTTGGTCTTGTGGTTCCTCGCAATTTAAGAATATTACATGTATATTGATACCTGACATGGATTTTTATACTAGACTATTTAGACATTGACATCCAATATGGACTGTAGGTGACTACAAAAGTTATGTAACAAAAATGCATGCCTCTTTGGATGGAGTTGGAGAATGTTCTCTTTGGCATTTCAGATCTTACAACATTGTTTTGAATTGTAAGAAAACACCAATGTCGCAGGGATTTGAACCCACGCCTTCAAGTCCAAACTTGAGTCCTGCTTTAGACCACTCTCGCCAATTTCGACAATTGATCATGTAGCTTATCTTATATTATATAAAGTTATATGTAAGTATGTTATGAAGAAACTTAATTTGTATGGCTAGACTATTTGATTGCATCCATAGCTGGTGATTTCTTGCACAACTTCCCACTCACCGCGACACAAGCTTTTGATTCTTAAGAGGAAAGGGTAAAGGAAAAAGGGAGGAGGAAAGAGGAAAAGTGAAGGGCAAAGGCATGGACAAAAGGGAAAGAGGGAAAGGAGAAAGGGTGGGGAAAAGGGAAAGAGAAAGAAAAAAAAAAAAGAAAGGAGAAAGGGAAGGGAAAAATAGACACCGAAAAGGGAAGAGGGAGGAAGGGAAAAGTGAAAAAAAGAAAAGGGTAGGGGTGGAAAAGGGCATGGGAAAAGGGAAAGGAAAAGGCGGGGGTGTGTGTGGGAAGAAAGAGAGGATATTGGAAAAGGGTAAGGGGAAAGGGGAAAAGGAAGGAAAAGGATAAGAGGAGAAGGAAAAGAGAAAAGGGAAGGAAGAAGGGTAGGAGCCAAAAAAAAGAAAAAGGGAGGCGAAAGAGGAAAGTGAAGAAGGAAAAAGAATGGAAGAGGGAAACTCCAACTCCATCCGAGGCATGCATTGTTGTGTTATAACTTTTAGTCTAATATAGAATCTTATATTATAAAGTTATAGCTAGTTATATTATAAAGTTATAGCGTAAGTATGTCATGTGAAGCAAACCCTACCCAGGCGATGATCATTTGATTGCATCCAGGCTTGATTTTCGCACAACTTCCCACCACCGCGATTATTGGCTATGCTTTGATTCTTAAGAGGAAAGGGTAAAGGAAAAGGAGGAGGAAAGAGGAAAAGTACAAGCAAAGGCATGACAAAAGGGAAAGAGGGAAAGGAGAAAGACAAGGTGGGAAAAGGGAATGAGAAAGAAAAAAAAAAAAAAAAAGAAAGGAGAAAGGGAAGGGAAAAAGACAATTTAGGAAAAGGGAAAGAGGAAAGGGGAAGGGAAAAGGAAAAGAAAAGGGTAGGGTGGGAAAAGGCAAGGAAAAGGGAAAGGAAAAGGCGTAGGGGGGGTGTGTGGGAAGAAGAGAGGACATTGAAAAGGGTAAGGGGGAAAGGGGAAAAGGGAAGGGAAAAGGATGAGGAGAAGGGAAAAGAGAAAAGGGGAAGAAGAAGGGTAGGAGCAAAAGAAAAAAGGAGGGGGGAAAAGGGAAAGAGGAAAGAAGAAGGAAAAAAGAAGGAAGAGGGAAAGGGTAACGGAAAGGGAAAAAAAGGGAAAGCATGGGAAAAGAGAAAGGGAAAGGAATATATGAGGAAGAAAAGGGCAAGGGAAGAGGAAAGGGTAAGAAGAGGAAAAGTGAGGAAAGGGAAAATGCAGCACAAAAAAAAGGGGAAGAGGAAATGATGGGGAAATGGGAAAGTAAAAAAGGAAATGGAATGGGATAAAGGAAAAGAGAAAGGAAAGAAAAGAGGAAAGGGAAAAGGGCAACGTGGAAAAGGGAAAGAGAAAAGAAAAAGGAGGAACGTGAAAAAGGGCAATGAAAAAGGAAAGGGGAAAAGGGGCACGGAAAAAAAGAGAAAAGGGAAGGGTGGAGGAAAGGAAAGCGAATCGAAAAGGAAATGATAGGATAAAAGGAAAGAGAAAAAGGGACGCGGAAGAGGAAAAAGGAGGAAAAGGGAAGGAAATGGAAACGTGCAAAAGGGAAGTAGAAAAGGGTGGGAAAAGAAAAGGTATGGAAAAGGGTATAAAAAGGGAAAAAGAGAAGGAAAGAAATGTGAAGGGCAAAAAAGGGACGAGGAAAAGGAAAAAAAAAGAGAAAAAGGGAAGGAAAAGAAGGCATGGGAAAAAGGGAAAAGGAAAAGGAAAAGGGAAGAATAAATGGCTGAAAAGGGAGTAGAAAACGAAGGGAAAAATGAAGGGAAAAGGGCACCCATCAAAAGGGAAGAGGGAAAGGGTGGGAAAAGAGGAAAAGGAAGGGAAAAGGGGGAACCGAAATGGAAAAGGAAATGAAAAATAAAAAGGGAGGGGGGAAAGGAAAAAAAGAACCTTGAAAAAAGCAAGAGGAAAAGGGGCATGGATAGGGGAAAAGGGATAGGAGAAAGGGTGGCCCAGAAAGTGCCGGGAAGAGGAAAGGTGAACAGGGTAAAAAGGGAAGGAAAAGAGCAAAATGGAAGGGAAACAAGGTAATGGAGAAAAGGGATTATGGAAAGAAAGAGCAAGAAAATTAGAAAAGAGAAGGAAAGAAATGTCATGGGAAAAGGAAAGGGAAAAGGAAAATAGAGAGGGAAAAGGGGAGGAAAATAGGAAGGAAAAAGGAACGAAAAGGGTGGGGGAAAAAGAGGAAGAAGCGAAATGGAAAAAGAGAAGGGAAAAAGGCACAGAAAAGGGCGAAAGAAAGGGGAAAAAAAAGAAGTCAAGAAGAGCATGGAAAAGGAAAAGAAAAGAAAATAGGGAAAGGTGGGAAAGAGGAAAAAAGGAAAGAATCCACCAGAAAGGTTTGGGAAGAAGGAAAGGGAAGGGCAACATAGGGGGAAGCAGGATGAAAAAGAAGAAAAAAAAGAAAGAAAGAAAGGAAGATGCAAGGAAAATGGAAAAAAAAAAAGGAAAAGGGAAAAGGGAAGTGTGGAACGTAAAAGCAGCTGTGAAAGAATGGTATCGAATAGCAATAATGGAGTACTTTCAAGTTATTCTCTTTATTATTGTGTATCATTTACGGTGGTCTCGGGCCAATCCTATGCCTGCAAGAACCGGGCAATCACTCCTACCGATATTATAACGTTATAGCGTAAGCATGAAGCAAACCCTAATTTGTATGGTTTAGATCATTTGATTGCATCCAGGCCGGATTTCGCACAACTTCCTCACCACCGCGATTGGCCATGCTTTGATCTCTTAAGAGGAAAGGGTAAAGGAAAAGGAGGAGGAAAGAGGGAAAAGTGAAGGGCAAAAGGGCATGGACAAAAAGGGAAAGAGGGAAAGGAGAAAGGGCAGGGAAAAGGGAAAGAGAGAAAGAAAAAAAAAGAAAGGAGAAAGGGGAAGGGAAAGGACAATTTAGAAAAGGGAAAGAGGAAAAGGAAGGAAAAGTGAAAAAAAAGAAAGGGTAGGGGTGTGGAAAAGGGCTGGAAAAGGGAAAGGAAAAGCGTAGGGGGTGGGAAGAAAGAGAGGACATTGGAAAGGTAAGGGGGGAAAGGGGAAAGGAAGGAAAGGACAAGAGGAAAAGGAAAAGAGAAAAAGGGGCAAGAAGGGTAGGGAGCGAAAAAAGAAAAGGGAGGGGGAAAGGGAAAAGAGGAAAAGAAGAAGGAAGAGGAAAGGGTACTGGAAGGAAAAAGAAAGCATGGGAAAGAGAAAGGGAAAGAATATATGAGGAAGAAAAGGGCAAGGGAAGAGGGAAAGGAAAAGGGAAGAGGTGAAAAAGGTGGGAGGAAAAGGGAAAAACGAAAGTACCTAAAAAAAAGGGGGAAGAGGAAAATGATGAGAAATGGGAAAGTAAAAAGGAAATGGAAAGGAAAGAGAAAGGGAAAAGAAAAAGAGCAAAGGGGAAAAGGCACGCGGAAAAGGGAAAGAGAAAAGAAAAAAGGAGGAACCTGGAAAAGGGGCACGCTAAAAGGAAAGGGAAAAGGGCACCGGAAAAGAGAAAAGGAAAGGGGAGGAAAGGGAAAGTTGAACCTAAAAAGGAAATGATAGGATAAAAGGAAAGAGAAAAAAAGGGACGCGGAAGAGGAAAAGGAGGAAAAGGGAAGGAAAAATGGGTACCCCAAGAAAAGGGAAGAGAAAAGGGTGGGGAAAAAGAAAGGCATGGAAAAGGAAAAGGGGGGAAAGGAAAAAAAAAGAGAAGGAAAAAGGGAGAATGTGAAGGCAAAAAAGGCACGAGGAAAAAGGAAAAAAAAAAAAGAGAATGCAAAAAGGGAAGGGAAAAAGGAAAAGTGGAAAAGGAAAAGTGGAAGGAATAAAATGGTTTGGGAAAGGGAGTAGAAAACGAAGGAAAAACATGGTGGGCACCATCAAAAGGGGAAGAGGGAAGGGTGGGAAAAGAGGAAAAGGGAAGGGAAAAGGAACTGAAATGGAAAGTGGGAAATGAAAAATAAAAGGGAGGGGGAAAGTGGAAAAGACATGGAAAAAGCAAGAGGGAAGATGGTGGATAGGGAAAAGGGAGGGAGAAAGGGTACGAGAAAAGGGAAGAGGAAAAGGTGAACAAAGGGTAAAGGGAAGCTAAAAGAGCATGCAAATGGAAGGGAAGAAAGGGACGTATGGAAAAGAAAGAGCAAGAAAATTAGAAAGAGAAGGAAAGAATGTCACAGTGGGAAAGGGAAAAAGGAAAATAGAGAGAGGGGAAAAAGGGAAGAAAGGGTGGGGAAAGGAGGAAAATAGAAGGAAAAAAGGGAACGAAAAAGGTGGGGAAAAAAGAGGAATAGCCGAATGGGAAAAGAGAAGGGAAAAGGCATGTAAAAAGGGCTAAAGAAAGGGGAAAAAAAAGAAGCCAAGAAGACATGGAAAAAGGAAAAGAAAAGAAAATGAGGGAAAGGTGGGGAAAAGAGGAAAAAAAGGAAAGAATCCACCAGAAAAGGTTTGGGAAGAAGGAAAGGGAAGGGCAAATATTATGGGGGAAATAAGGATGGAAAAAAGAAGAAAGAAAGAAAGAAACAGCATGCAAGGAAAAATGAAAAAAAAAGGAAAAGGAAAAGGGAAGGTGGAAAACGAGAAAAGGAAAAGAAAAGAGTAAAAGCAACAAGTAAAGAATGGTATCAATATGTTAACAATGGAGTACTTTCAAGTTATTCTCTATTGCTATTGTGTATCATTTGCTGTGGTCTCATTAATCCTATACCAAAGAATCAACTGCTCTAGTCTCTATTAACATAGGCACATATCTCGTCACAACTTCATGCAATACTCATGACATTGCTTTGTGTGACAAGTAAATGTGGAAAAGAAAAAGATACATCTTTCAAAATGGTTGTCTTGTGGTTCCTCCCCAAATTGGAAGAATATTGTTATGTCGACATTGACATCCGATATGGATTTTATAAGATCATTTAGACATTGACATCCATAATATGGATTCAATATGGACTCTATGGATTTATACAAGATCATTTAGACATTGGTCCAATATGTGATTCAATATGGATCCTATAGTAGACAATACAAAAGTTATGTACAACAATGCATGCCTTGATGGAGTTGGAGAATGTTTTTTGCATTTCAGATTTTACAACATTGTTTTGAATTGTAAGAAAACACTAATGTCGGCGGGATTTGAACCCACGCCTTTTGAAGACCAGAATCTGAATCAGCGCCGACCATTCGGCCACCCTGACAATTGATCATAGCTTATTCCTATCAAATATGTGGAATAAAAAGAAAAAAGATACATCTTTCAAATGGTTGTCTTGTGGTTCTCAAATTGAAGAATATTGCTGTTTACATTGTCCATATGGATTTTATACGAGATCATTTAGACATTGACATCCAATATGGATTCTATAGACTACAAAAGTTATGTACAACAATGCATGCCCTGATGGAGTTGAGAATGTTCTTGGCATTCTTTTGTGATTCATAAAGATTGTTTTTATTTGTAAGAGAAAAACACTACGCCGGGCGGATTTGAACCCACTTCAAAGACTAGAATCCTGATTTCGGTGCCTTAGACCACTCCTACCACCCCCGACAATTAATCATATAGCTTATCTCATTAAATATGTGAACATATCCGCTACACTTCCATGCAATACCTATGACATTGCTTTGTGTGACAAGTAAATGTGGATTAAAAAGAAAAGATACATCTTTCAAAATGGTTGTCTTGTGGTCTCACAATTGAAGAATATTGCTACGTCGCATATTGACATCCAACATGGATTTTATACTTAGATTATTTATGACATTGACATCCAATAGATTCTATAGAAGACTACAAAAGTTATGTACAACAATGCATGCCTCGACCCCGGGATGGAGTTGAGAATGTTCTTGGCATTCGATCTTACAACCTTGTTTGAATTGTAAGAAAATAGCTAATGTCGGCGTGATTTGAACCCACGCTCTTCAAGGCTAAACTTGAGTCCGCTTTAGACCACCTCCTACCACCCCGACAATTGATTATGTAGCTTATCTCAATCAAATATGTATATATCCGCCACACCCCATGTAATACTATGACATTGCTTTGTGACAAGCAAATGTGGAGTAAAAGAAAGATACATCTTTTCAAAATGGTTGTCTTGTGGTTCCCGCTGAATTGAAGAATATTGCTATGTCGTATATTGACATCCAATATGGATTTTATAATAGATTACGGTATCGAGCATCCAATTGAGATTCTATAGTAGATCACAAAAGTTATGTACAACAATGCATTATCGATGGAGTTGAGAATGTCTTCGCATCAGATTTTTGCTGCACCTCGCTTTGAATTGCAGAAAAACACTCACGCCGCGCGGGATCGAACCTGTTTCCCCTTCAAGACTAAACTTGAGTCCGGGCGCCTAGACTACTCGTACTAACGACAATTGATCATGTAGCTTATCTCATCAAATATGTGCACTTATCCACACATAACTCCATGCAATACTCATGACATTGCTTTGTGTGACAATTAACGTGGAATAAAAAAGAAAAGATACATCTTTCAAAATGGTTGTCTTGTGGTCTTCCCAAATTGGAAGAATATTATGTTAGACATTGACATCCGACATGAATTTTATACGAGATCATTTAGACATTGACATCCAATATGGATTCTAGTAGATCACAAAGTTATACAACAATGCATGCCCTGATGTGGAGTTGGAGAACAATTTTTGCATTTGTGATCTTACAACATTGTTTTGATAAAGAAAACACTAATGTCGGCTAGAATTTGAACCCACGCCTCCCCTTTCAAGACTAGAACTGAGTCTCGACGCCTTAGACCACTCGACCAATTATGACAATTGATCATGTAGCTATCTCTATCAAATATGTGCACATATCTGCCACAATTCCATGCGTAAATGTGGAATAAAAAAAGAAAAAGATGGCTGTTTCAAATGGTTGCAGTCCCTAAATGGAAGTGAATATTGCTATGTCGATATTGACATCCGGCTATGGATTTTATACTTAGACTGGCGAGACATTGACATCCAATATGGACTTATAGTAGACTACAAAAGTTATGTACAACAATGCATGCCCTGATGAGTTGAGAATGTTTTGGTATTAATTCATACATTGTTTTGAATCAGAAGAAAAACACCAGCCTGTAAAGTGGATTGAACCGCCTTTCTCAAGACTAGAATTGAGTCCGCGCCCAGACTACTCGGCTACCCGATAACTGACTGCGTTTATCCGTATTTATATTATAATGCGCGGCAGCGCATGGCGGCGCTGCGAAGTAAACCCTAATTTGTATGGCTTAGATCATTTGATTGCATCTATAGGGCCATGATTTTCGTACAACTTCCCACCACCGCGATTGGCCATGCTTTTGATCTCTTAAGAGGAAAGGGTAAAGGAAAAGGAGGAGGAAAAGAGAAAAGTGAAGGCAAAAAGGCATGGACAAAGGGAAAAGAGAGGGAAAGGAGAAAAGGGCAGGGAAAAGGGAAAGAGAAAGAAAAAAAAGAAAGGGAGAAAGGAAGGAAAAAGGACACCGAGAAAAGGGAAAGAGGGAAAAAAGGGAAGGGAAAGTGAAAAAGGCAAGGTAGGGGGTGGAAAAGGGCGGGAAAGGAGAAAGGAAAAAGGCGAGGGGGGGGGTGTGTGGAAGAAAGAGAGGACATTGGGAAAGGGTAAGGGGGAAAGGGGAAAAGGAAGGGAAAAGGACAAAAGGAGAAGGAAAAGAGAAAAAAGGGGAAGGGAAGAAGGGTAGGGAGTTAAAAAAAGAAAAAAGGGAGGGGGAAAAGGAAAGAGGAAAAGAAGAAGGAAAAAAGAAGGAAGAGGAAAGGGTACTAAAGGGAAAAAGGAAAGCATGGAAAAGAGAAAGGAAAGTAACATATGAGGAAGAAAAGGGCAAGGAAGAGGGGAAAGGGAAAAGGGGAAGAGGAAAAAGGTAGGAAAGGGAAAACGAGCACGAAAAAAAAGGGGAAGAGGAAAATGATGGGAAATGGGAGTAAAATGAAAATGGGAATGGATAAAGGAAAGAGAAAGGGAAAAGAAAGAGAGGAAAAGGGGAAAAGGCACGGAAAAGGGAAAGAGAAAGAAAAAAGGAGGACCCGGAAAAGGGCACGCGAAAAGGAAAGGGAAAAAGGGCACCTGGAAAAAGAGAAAAGGGAAAAGGGGTGGGAGTGGTGGTGTTGAACTCTAAAGGAAATGATAGGATAAAAGTGAGAGAAAAGGACGTGAAGAGGAAAAGGAGGGAAAAGGGAAGGGAAATGGGTAATCAAAGAAAAAGGGAAGTAGAAAAGGTGGGGGAAAAAAAGAAAGGCATGGGAAAGTGAAAAGGGGGAAAAGGAAAAAGAGAAGGAAAAGGAGAATGTGAAGGCAAAAGGCAATTTATGAAAAGGAAAAAAAAAGAGAAAGCAATACGTAACTTGAACGAAGTACAATTGAT
>JAJEKV010000007.1:25052775-25162803 GCA_021234155.1 Isoetes taiwanensis
AGTGTAGTTACGTATTGCTGGGGCCTTGGGAGGGAAATTCGCGCGTACCGGGATTTTAGGTCCGCGTTCGTTGCCACCACTTCATCGACGGCCAAGTCACGGCGCTAAGGTCCTGCCGGCCTGACCTCCAAACGTGAAACCCCGGGTTGCCGTGTTCTGTGAAGGGTTTGGCGCGCTTTTGGGGGCCGTGAGACTTGGTCTCGCTGCACTTGGGACTCGGCCGAGAAGTTTGAGCCGAATACTGAAAGCAAGGGGAACTGACGGAGCGGAGTTTGGCCCGCCTCCTCCATGTGGCAAGTAGAAGTCGGGGCTTTTGCAAGGCAAGATATCTATAAATTCGCAATTAATGTACCAGGACGGTAACAAATTCTCGGATTTTGCTACCGATTCCTAATTCATCTCCAAAGACACAGCCCACTTTTCGAAATTTCTGAGAAGGTCTAGGGTCAAAGGGTTAGTGATAGAACGGTCGGGCAGCCCGGGTGTGGCAACCGAGGCCGCACCCTTTCCCCAAGTCAAACCAGGCTATGACCTGTGGATCCTCACAAGAGGGGAGAGTCCTAATCTCCAAGAGGCGGATCCAAAAACGCTCAGGCAGCCCTTCCCCGCGCCGCCCGGGGTCGCGACGCTAATGACCACTTCTCCTCGAGCCCGTTCCCCTATCCCGACCGCTGGATTCTCCTCGTCAGGCCCCTCTTCTCGGAAGGCCCAAAAAGATTCCGTGATCGGGTTCGGGAGAACTTGTCAAACCGCTGGGTCCTCCTTGTAGAAACCGCGAAGAAAGTTTTGTCGCACCGGGAGGTTCTCGAATGGCAAATCGACTTCGCCAAATCGTCCGAATGGCGAATTACCCTAGGAGCAAAGCTGCCCATGGTAAAAGAAAGAAAACACTCTCACGCCCACCTAATAAAGATCCCCGCAGATCCAATATCCTAGGCCACCGACTCACGAAAGTGTGATGGAAGTGAGCTACTTTGGCGCTTCTGAGGTCGGGTCTTCTGGCCACGGAACTTGGTCCCCGTGGCAATGTCGACGCTCGAACCATTGGCAGTAGCCAACGCTGACCTCGAGAGGGAGGTCGCCGTCCGTCCTCGTGGCCTTGGGGAGAGGAAATTCGGCAAGGGCGCCCGGGATTTTAGGGTCCGCGGTACCACAAGTCATCACTCCCCACTCCACGCCAAGTCAATGCCAGCGTCCCGGCCGACCCCGACAAGGAGAGGGCCTCAAAATATAAACCCCGGTGGGTTGCCGTGTTTTAGAAGCGGGCTTGGCGCTTGGGGCCGAGACTTGGTCTCGTTGCACTTGGGACCGCCGAAGCCGCAGCCTGGCCATGGAGCAAGGTCCTCCGATGTGGCGTAGAAGTCGGGAGGCGCTTTGCAGCTGGCAAGACATTCATAAATTCCAATTAATGCATTGTACGAAAATAAATTCTGATTTTTTTGCCGCCTGATTCCTAAGTAATTCATCTCCAAAGACACAGCCCAATTTCAAATTTTTGGAGAAGGTCTAGGTCAGAGGGTTAAGATAGAACGGTCGGGCAGCCCGCTGTGGCAACCGAAGCCGGCACTCCTTCCCCAAGTCAAACGAGGCTAGGACCTTGCAGATCCTCACAAGAGGGGAGAGTCCCACCCCAAGAGGCGGATCCAAAGTTCCTCGAGAAGCTCCTTCCTCGGGCAGCCGCTTTCCCCGGGGTCGGCTTACTGACTCCACTCTCCCCGGAGTTCCGGGTTCCCCTGTCCGACTGCTGATCCTCCTGCTCAGGCCCTTCTGAAGGCCCAAAAGATTCCAGATCGGTCCCGAGAACTTGTCAAATCACAAGGCCCTAGGGTCGTCTTGTAGAAACCACGTTGTTTTGTCGCTCGGCACCGGGAGGCTCCTAATGGTAACCTAATTCCCCGCCAAATCGGCCCCGAATGGCGAAATACCTAGGAGCAAGTTACAAGGTCGGTTTTGGTAAAAGAAAGAACACTTCACGCCTCCACCATCCCGCATCCACATCCTAGGCCAATTGACTACGAAAGTGTGATGGAAGCGAGCTACTTTGGCGCTTGAGGTCGGGTGGTTTTCTGGCCACGGAACTTGGTCCGTGGCAATGTCGATGTTCTCAGTCCATTGGCGCAGCCAAATCGCGATTCCGCAGAGGGGAGGTCGCCTGGCCCGGCCCCGGGCCTTGGGGAGAGGAAATTCGGGCAAGCAGCCCGGGATTTTAGTCCGTACTCGTCAACACCCCACTCCACGCCAAGTCAATGAACACGCAGCGTCCCCGCCGAATCGACAAGCGAGAGGGCCTAAAACGAAACCCCGTGGGCTGCCTGCTCCAGAAGGTTTGGCGCTTTTGGGGGTCGGTGACCTGGTCTCGCTGCACTTGGGACCCGGCCGAGAAGCCGCAGAATAATGAAGCAAGGGAACTGACGGAGCGAAGCTGGCCCGCCTCCTCCGATGTGGCAAGTAGAAGTCGGGGGCGCTTTGGCAGCTGGCAAGGCATTCATACCGCAATTAATGCATTGTACTAAAATAAATTCTGATTTGCCACCGGATTCCTAATTCATCTCCGCCACCCAATTTTCAAACTTTCGAGAAGGTCTAGGGTCAAAGGTTAGTATTAGGAACTGTCGGGCAGCCCATTGCAGGTATAAACTGAAACCGCACCCTTCCCTCAAGTCAAACGAGGCCAGACCTGCGTGGATCCCTCACAAGAGGGGAGAGTCCGACTCAAGAGGCGTGGATCCAAAAGTTCCCGGTGGCAAAGCCTCTTCCCGCAAAGCATTCTCGGGCCGTGACGCCACGCAGACCACCTCCCGAGCCCTAAGCCTCTATCCCACCGCTGGGATTCTCCGCTCGGGGCCCCTCTTCGAAGGCCCAAAGATTCCAGATCGGGTCCGGGAGAACTGTCAAATCAAGGGCGCCCCGAGGTCGGGCGCTAGAAACCGGGGGCAAGGGCTGTCGCTCGGGCACGTGGGAGGCTCGAATGGCAAATCGCATCTCGCCAAATCCCGCATCCACATCCTAGGCCAATTGACTACGAAAGTGTGATGGAAGTGAGCCACTTTGGCACTTCTGGAGGTCGGGTGGTCTTCTCGCCACCTTTAACTTGGTCCCCGTGGCAATGTCGACAAGCTTGAGTCCATCAAGTAGCCAACAAGGAGTTCTCGGAGAGGGAAGGTCGCCGTCCGGCCCCCGTGGCCTTGGGAGGAATGCAAGCATCTTCCGGGGATTTTAGGGTCCCAGGCTCGCATCAACACCCCCACTCCACGCCAGTCAATGCCAAAGGTCCCTACTGACCGACAAGGGGAGAGGGCCTCCAAAACGAAACCCCGTGGGCTGCCGTGCTCCTAGAAGGGCTTTATGCTTTGGGGCCGAGACTTGGTCTGCTGCACTTGGGACCCCGCCGCAGAAGCCGCACCGGTCATGGAGCAAGGGGAACTGACGGAGGGAGCTTGGGCCCGCCCTCCTCCCGCCATGTGGCAAGTAGAAGTCGGGGCTTTTGCAGTGGCAAGACATCTCATACCCGCAATTAATGCATTGTAATAAATTCTCGATTTTACCGATTCCTATCTATCTCCATCACACACCACTTTCTAAAATTTTCGAGAAGGTCTAGGTCAAAGGGTTAGTGATAACGGTCGGGCAGTTCGCTAGACAACCGAAGCCGGCACCCTTCCCCAAGTCAACGCAGGCCGTGACCTTGCGGTGGATCCTCACAAGAGGGGAGAGTCCCATCTCAAAGAGGCGGATCCAAAAAGTTCCCGAGGCAGTCTTTCCTCGGGTACCGCTTCCCCTAAGCCGCAGACGCACACCACCTCCGAGCCCGGTTCTATCCCACCGCTGATCCTCCGGCTCGTGGCCCCTTCGGAAGGCCCAAAAGATTCCGTGACGGGTCCCCGGAGAACTTGTTCAATCGCTGGGCTGCCCCGAGTCGCCTTGTAGAAACCGTCAAGAAAGTGTTTTGTCGCTCGGGCACCGGAGTAGCCTCGAATGGCAACGAATTCTGCCAAATTCCTAATGGCGAAATTACCCTAGGGAGCAAGTTGCCAGTCGGCTTTGCAAAAGAAAGAAACACTCACGCCTTCCACGGCCGCATCCCGCATCTGCCATCCTAGGCCAATTGGACTACAGGGAGGTCGGTGGTCTTCTGCCACGAACTTGGTCTCAGGGCAATATCGATGTTCTCAGTCCATTGGCAGCCATACCGCGATTCCCAGAGGGAGGTCGCCCGGCCCGGCCCCGTGGCCTGGGGAGTATGGTACTCAAAGCAGCTCGGGGATTTTAGGGTCTGCACTCGCCACACCCTTTACTCCACGCCAAGTCGCTAGCGTCCCGGCCGGTCTTCATTAAGGAGAGGGCCTCCCAAAACGTAAACCCCGTGGGTTGCCGTGTCTCTAGGAAGGGTTTGGCGCTGGGGGGTCGAGACTCTGGTCTCAAGCACCTCTGGGACCTGGCGAGCAGTTTCCAGCCGCAGAATAAGGGAGCAAGGGGAACTGACGGAGTGGAGTTTGGGCCTGGCCCTCCTCCGATGTGGCAAGTAGGAAGTTTGCGCTTTTATAAAGGCAAGACATTCATGGGGCACTCCGCAATTAAATGCATTGCGCCGTAAATAAATTCTGATTTTTTGCCGCCTGATTCACCATCTCCAGCAATAATGTTCACTTTCGAAGTTTCGGAGAAGGTCTAGGTCAAAGGGTTAGTATTAGAACGAAGTCGGGCAGCTCCGCTGCGTGGCAACCGAGCCGCACCCTTCCCCAAGTCAACGGTGGCTAGACCTGCGGTGATCCTCACAAGAGGGGAGAGTCCTGACCCCAAGAGGCGGGATCCAAAAGTCTCCCGAGGCAGCCCTTCCCCGCGGCCACCCCCGAGGGCCGCAGACGCCACGACCACCTCCCAGAGCCCGTTCCCTATCCCACTGTTGATTCTCCTGCTCAGGGCCCCTTCGAAGCGCCCAAAGATTCCGTGATCGTCCTGGGAGAACTTGCTCCACCGCTGGGCGCCCCGAGGTCGGCCTTGTAGAAACCGGTGAAAGGTTTTTGTCGAGCCGGGCACCGGAGAGGTCTGAATGGCAACGACCCTACCAAATCGTCCGAAGTGGCGTACCACCCTAGGGAGCAAGTTACAAGGTCGGTTTTGGTAAAGAAAGAAACATCACGCCTCCACGACAAAGATCCCGCGACGATCCGGTTGATTCATAATATTTTATCAAAAAATTACACGGATCCCGAGATTGTCGATAATTAGTCCATTATGAATCATATTCCGAGGTCACTATCCAGGTCCGGTTCGATCGTTTCGGATTATCCTCTCGAGATCCGTGAAGTCCTGGCAGGGCAAAATCCTGAGACACTTTGTCACGCTGATTTTGCGCTAACAGAGGAAAGAACAAGAAAACTCGATAAAACGAATGGCAATACACAATGAAACACACAAGACACTTGTGGAGAACACGGCAATCCATTGATCAAAAACAAGGTACAATGAAGGCTCAAAGAGCGCAAGACAACGTGCCACCAAAGATGTCTGCTCAGAGTGACACAAAAGAACACTCAACCCTCTTTTGAAGGAGCAAAATGCTACAATATATAGAACACGAGTGGCTTCAATGGGTTCTAATCGGATCCTCATCATGACAACGCGTTCCACTACTTCTGCACTCTAACAGGAATTTAGCCGCCTCATGTCGTACATCAGACAAGTAGTGGCCCGCCGTATCCTACCTTTGGGTCTTCGGGCTTCTTGAGGAGCTTTGACCCGCCGGGTATTTCTTTGTGATTTCTCTTCTGGACAATCGCGGGTTGGGCCCTCATCATGCAAACAAGTATAGACCGCAGGTTCGGGCTGTGCAATGTACAATTAATTTCACCAAACTACACCGTTGCTGCGTGGGCATGAATTCCGGGTGGGAATCCTCGCTCCTCTTTTCCATCTTGAACATAGAGATGAGGGAGGCTCTGCCTTTACTCAGATTCACTCCAGTGTTGTTCGTCTTTCCGCATTTGCTTGAGTCTCCGATGCCAAACATTCGGCCAGTTCTATGAGAAAGCTCTTCTGAAATCATGTTCTCCAAATGGTATGGATCTCGGGAGGAAAGATTTAGATCTCCATGTATAAGCACAAGGTCCAACCCTAACTTTCCAAAGATTTGTATCAGGGGTTGCAAAATGATCCGCACTAAGGCCGCGATACCGAGTATGGTCATGAGTGCTCTACATCAGACCTCGCTTTACCAAAATACGTGATGGATCACGAAGTTTGGCCTTGCGCGAAGGTTACAAGACCAGAAATTGCATTCTCAAGGGCCTTCCACCTAACACGCATTGGGCATGTATATCCGTTGTTGGTGTTGTCCAAAAGTTTCATCCTCACGCCATTTGGCGCCTCAAGGATGAAGCTGCAATCCCAACGCTTGTCTCACAGAATTGCCGTGGGTGTCCAATCTGCATGTTCTTTGGACTTCGAGTCCAGTAATTCTTGTCTCCATGCCGGGAATTGACCTTGATCGCAGGTGGGCATCCAAAGCTTGCTAGTGTACCTCGCTGTTTGGGGTTGGTGCCGTCATCCTCGCATTCGTTCTTGGAATTCCAATAATATCTTCTCGTAGCTCGCTATAACCGCTCCATGCACCGAATGTACATGTGCCGGGCCACGTACGGTCCACTCATCGTGGAGGACGCTCGCTTCAGCTCCGCGGTGACCGCAAAGGAAGCATAATGTTGTAAGAACAACCTGCGGCAAGGTCAAGTTCTTGTTCGAGTTGTATAGTGTCCGGCGGGGAGCTGCAAGCCAAGTTCAGCTAGCCATAGCTCCACCTCTTCAGGAAGAGGCATGTATTCCGAGGTAACAAGAAAAGAAATTTTTAGTGGCCTGGAGGTACTTTGTTCTCTTGGTCAAAAGAACCTGCTGCTGTGTATCTCCTTTAAAGTTCTCAGTGCGTTTATCCAGATGAGCCTGAGTAACATGTGCCAGGTAGAAGTCGTGCATGACATGCTTCAGGGGCTATGGTGCTGAGAGCGAAATGGTCGAGATCTGCAACCCGTAGGATATCAAATTGACGAGAGCACAAAGTGTGCCTCGTTCATGGACAGACATGAAGGGCCATTGTCGTTCGATATCAGCTACAGTCAGGACTTGTGGTAATGTTCTTGTTTCTCAGCCAGAATAAAAGAAAGTGTTTTTCCTTGCTTGCACATAGTCATGGTAATCATTGGCTTCGATAGTCCAGGGAATAGCAGAAGCAAGCTGATAGGTTTGTTCTGCTTTTCTTCTGCATCATCTGCCGTCTGCCCAGCTATCGGAAAGCGTATCTTGTAATCTGGGTAATGATATCTTGTTGCTCGGTGAGACTGGTCTGCAGTTCCGTGACTTTGCGTGAGGTGTCGGACGGTCGGAGAAGTTGGGGAATCAGAGGAGCTTGGAAGTCGGAGTGGCTTGCAAGTCTGTTTTGAGTGCAGCCATTCTCAAGAGCATCTGCAGCGTGTGTTGCCGTGAGCTGGTCTAACTTGCCTTGAGAGATGCGATGAGTATCCTTATTCTGCAAGGTGGTTTTGAAAGTCGTGACCTTTGACTCAAGTATCAGTTGGCTGCACAGGCGTGCTGTTCTCGGTCAGAGTAGCATTATTCGTGACTTGTAGCGTGTCTCAAGATCAGTGTACTTGGTGTCGTTTCTTGTTTTGAGGGACTCCTTGGAGTTCCTTGGACAATTTGTCGGGATTGATGAAGGGTTTCTCGATGGATCATGAATTGATTGTGCAAGGCTTCTTCTCCCCGCCTCACAAATAGCCAACCGCCTTCGGTGATGACTTCGCTTGAGTTGGTCCACGGACTCGCGTCGCCCCCGGGTGGTCGCTATGAAGTTCTCGTGATGATCACGAGAGGGCATCAAGGTACCGAGGACAGCTTCATCAGAGGTATCCACTTCACAGTGAGGAGGTGGATGGGATGGCTTTGATCCGGCCACCCTTGTTTATAGATCCTTGGTCATTGCCGTGGAGTGTCCTTGTGAGTACCGTGAGATCAATGGAGTTTTGTTGTGTCACGGCCGTTGTTTTTGCCGGTGCCGCTGAGTCCGAAGTGGAATTGTTGCACAAGGTTAACCGGGTGGTTGTTCCGTGGTTGGTTATCAAATGTATGGAATAGGTTTTAGAGAATTGGAATTTACAGGAGGTGGAGACGGTGGTTGTGAAATATTTCTCAACCGAGTTGGCCGACGAGATTGACGGGTGCGGTGAAGGAGGAGAGTTTGGTTGAAGACCTTCAAAGCATCAATAAGGTCGATGTTGGCTTGGTGGAGAAGGGGCATGATGGCGCGGGGGTCCGGGGATTAATGAAAGCTCGGAAGTGGGCTCCCCATGGGGCAAATTCGAGGAAGAGTTAGGATTTTTTCTCGAAATCCGCCAAGTTCCCCGCTGAAATCTCCGATACAGAGTTGAGTCCAATTGATTGTTTCAAAGGTGTTGGTGAGGATATAGTACGATGGTAGAAAACATCGCATTAGAGGTATTCTTCATGGAGTAACCTAAAAATTTCCCAAAGAAACTTGGTAAAGGCATCATGTTGCTTTGGAAAGGTGGACAAATTTGGTTTGTGCAAAGATTATAAGGAATAGAGCAGAATTTGAAATATCATATTTACCAAATGTCAAGGTAAGACAAGGCATTGGGCTGATTGGGTAGAGAAAAGGCAGAGGCTATGGTTTGAGGGTTTAGGAGTATAGGGTTTCCATCGACTTGGGAGGCATATCCATCTTCCGCCTTCACCGTGTTAGCCACAAATTGTCGTAATTTGTTCTTGTTGGGAGCCGGAGTTCCTGCGCAAAAATGAAACAATCCTGAACTCACCAGAGGTTATAGGTGATGCCGATGTGGGAGCCGGTGCGATGAAGAAACTAACTTGATATTTTCGGAATTGCGCCGATCCATTGGTGCAAATACGCTGAGTGTTGAGTTCTTGGAGGTAGAAGCCATCTTGAAGGTCGAGGTCACGGAGTACCTAAGTCGGAAGGACTGAGTGGAGTATGAGTGAAAAGTGAGGAGTGGAAGTGACGGTTGGGAAGGGTTTTTTTTTTTTTTTTTTTTTTTTTTTTGAGTCGGGGAGACACGGGTCGAAAGATCGCGGACGCATTGAGAATCTCAAGAGACAGCCTTCGCACTCAAGATGCGTGAGAGTTCCCCGGCGGAGAATAAAACTTTAATGGCGGATTTGGTATTAATCACCGGGCAGCTTGTCGTAATATTAAAAAGAGGAGTCAAAAAAGTTTGCGTACAAAAATATCGCTGGGGAATGATTACGGAATATCTGCGGGAGGTGACCCGTCGTGAACAAATGCTAGGGTTGGTATTCGCCTATAAATTGGAAGTTGGGTTCGCCGAGAAGAACCAAAATTCGCGGAAGATGGAGAACTCGATAACAAATGTCCGTGAGCTTCCGCGACCGGATTACATGCAAGATGGACGACGCCGACCAGGGCGCTCGGGAATCGCCGATCCCTATGGATCCTTGGTTGGAGGCACCGGGCCGCCAACCCGGAGATAAACCTCGACGCCTCGAGGTGATCGCTCACCCGAGTGGTCGCACTGGGGCTTCCGTGATCCTCCGAAAGTGGAGTGCCCCCGAGTAAAGGGCGAGTAGCAAAGATGATAGGGGTTTTCCCAATTTTGTTTAGTTTAGGACTGCTCGGGTGAAAAATCCCACAAATAATTGTAGCCTTCGCAATTTTGTACATAATAGAAAAGTGTTTCTCATAAATTTGTACAAGTGGTATCTTGTTGTAAATTTTGTTCTTGAGCTAAGGATGCCGCAGCAGGGGTTTGAAATTTCTTGAGTCGAAATCCATTGACTAATGTAGGAAATGGAGTGCCATTCAATTTTGTAATTGTAAAACCCGTGATGTGGTATCTCGAAATTTTGTATGGTCCCAAACATCCGAGCTTGAGTTTGCCAGATGTTGTTGATATCTCGAAATGTAAAGAAGAACTAAGTCGCCAATTTGAAAAGTTTTGTTTTTGATGTGTTTGTCATGCCATTGTTTTTGTAGTTGTTTGCCTTGTTGAAGTCTAAGAAAAGCATCTCTTCGGGTTCATCCAGCTTGTTCCAGCTTGATAAACTCGCTTTGCAAAGCCACCGATGGATTATGTTCTCGTTGTTAACCGAAATTTGAGTGAGGGTAAAATGAACTCAAAAGGCATAAGAGCCTCTTGGCCATACACAAGTCGAAAAAGGTGTTTGACCAGCTTGCTACTTTGTATGTTGTATTGTAAGCCCATAAAACCGTAGGTAACTTATCTTGCCAATCTTTTCTTGTAGGATCACAAATCTTCTTCGTAATGTGGATAAGCACCTTGTTTGTGCTTTCAGCCGCCATTACCACGGGATAGTAAGGCGCGGCTTTTTCTCGTGATGAATGTGCAGATAGTTAGTGAGTTCAAAGAATAGTGTGATTGATGAAATGAACTCCACGATCACTAACTAATTCTAAGGGACATCCAAATCGCGGATGATGTTCTTGTAGAGAACCTTAGCTGCATTCAGCAGCCGTGTTGTCGGTAGAGCACACGCCAGCCCATTTGGTTGCATAGTCCGTGAAGACTAGAATGTAGCGCGCCCTAGTGTTGATTGCGTGGGTCCATGGGACCAACAAAATCCATACCCCATTTGGCAAAGGGGAGAGGCGTATATTGGCGTGAGCGCAGAGCGCCACGGGCCGCGGGTCTACTAAGCCTCGACAAACATCACACGCATGCGTGTATTTGTGAGCATCTTTGAAAAGCGTGGCCAATAATACCCAAAGAAGGAGGAGTTTCCTTTGCCGTGTTGTTCCGCTGAAATGACCACCGCCAAGTCCTTCGTGGGCTTGTTTGACTAGATCGGGACTTCGTGAGGAAGAACACATCGCCGGAGCACATTGTCTTTGCCACATTTATAGAGATGGCCAGCAACCATCGATAATCTCGTGCATCGCTAAGGAATTGTTGTTTATGCGTAAGTTGTCTTTTCCGGAGAGAGAGCGTGGGTCACTTGACGGGAGTGCGCCCGCGAGGAGAAAGCGCTGATAGTCGCGGGTACCAATGAGGCGCGGGCGCGACCAGAACAATGAGCATCCGAAGGGCATCGTGAACTCCTTCCGAGGGATCATCCGCGGTGTATGCGCGAAAGATAGCGGGACCGCGGTGAGCGCCATCCCGCTTGCCAGAATAATGTCAAAAGGGGCAAACTCTTGCAATATCAATATCCATCGAAAGCAATTCGCCCGTGGGTTTGGCTTATTGATTAAATATAGAAGAGCTTGATGATCCACATAAAAGCCAATTTGACTACCAAGAAGATAGTGTCGAAAAGCGCTTGTACACAAAAGATAAGGCCAAGGGCTTCCCTTTCCGCGGGTCGAATAGTTGCGCCAGCCAGATTGAGTTTTCTCACGGGCGATCCGATGGGCTTGTCCTGATTTGGTGCATACTTTGAGCTAGAACAGCCCAATCGCAAAGCCCCAAACATCAACATGGACATGAAATGGTTTGTCCCATTGAGGTGGTACTAGCACGGGGCTTCGTGAGCTTGACTTTGAGTTCTTTAAAAGCTTGATTTGCATCGATGTCCAAGTCCATGTGTATGGATTTCCAAATCGGGCTTTGTGAATTGGATCGGCAAATGGTGCCAATTTCGAATAAAGGTGGCATAGAAGTTGACTTTGCCAAGAAAGGAACGCGGTGTCCTTGATATTCGCAGTGGATATGCTCCGATGACACAAACCGATTTTGGCTGGGTCCGTTGTAATGCCGCGGTCGACTCACGACATGTCCTAGAAGTACACCCGAGGTGACACGTAAGGTGCACTTTTCCTCCCATTGAGGCTAATTCCAGATTCATCACAGCGCTGAAAAACTAGTTCAAGTTTTACCAAATGGTCCATAACGGGTGTAAGTGGAGAAGTCATCCCGAAAGACTTGCGTAAAGGGATGAACTTGCATGTACTCTTGAAAACAGCAAGCATAATGCGCTGAAATGTGGATGGTGAGTTTGACAATCCAAAAGGAACGACTTTGTAAGCAAAGGTACCCCATGGAGTAGTGAAGGTAGTCTTTAGTTGATCTTCTTCTCGAATGGATATTTGATTATAACCGAGAAGCCGGCCCATGAAGGAGTACATCTCGTGGCCTGCTACATCTTCCAACACTTGATCCGCGGAAGGGGAGAGGGAAATGATCCCGGTCCGTGGCTTGATTGAGTTTTCTATAATCCACACAAACGCCAATTTTTCCATTATGTTTGAGGGCAATAACAATAGGACTTACCCATTCTGAATGTTTGACCTCGTGAGATAAGTCCAAATAATCCAAAAGCTTGTCAATTTCGGGCTTTAACCTTTTCACGGTAGTTTGGGTTAAGCTTGCATCGCCGCTGCTAGATGGGTCTAGCATCCGCTTGGTGGGAATCGAGAGTTGTCCCAATTCTTTCTTGATACCCTGAGGTCTTTGTAGCTCCAAGCAAAGATGTGCTTGAAACGCTTGAATAGCACAATGGCTTGCTCCCCTAATGCCGGGCGCGAGGTCGCGGCCAATCGGATTGGTTGATTTGTTCCAATATCAATTATGTCTACCGCAGAGTTTGAATGTGTGGAATGACTTGATCATCCCCAACAAAGGTGGGTCTGGCTCACGAGTAGGACAGATGTTCATGTTGACCAATTTTGAAAAATAGTGGCGCCACTAGGAGTTGGTGTGGTGTCTTCTTGAACAGAGGAGGAGCCGGGGGTACCGCCTCCTCATGTGGAACCAATGTGACATTGTTACAAGGTGTCAAATAGGGGTCAACCAAATAAGCTATGCCTTTTATCAATATCCATGTCTTCCCATGGTTGATTGTATTCGGTAAGCCGCGGAGTGGCAAACCCTTGGCTTGTAACCGATAGGTGTTGCAAACTTGTTCGTAGTCACCGCCCGATTCAGCCGGATCTACGTAAATGATCCGCCCGTGGTCGATCCATCGCGGGCGCGAGCTTGCCATCCGTGATAACAAGTTGATCTCAGGCCCAAGAGTGAATGCTTTTAGCTTGTCTCAAAAAGGGTCGCCCTACTAACATTTCATAATCTCCCTGATCTTCCCCTCGCTTCCAAACACCAATTCCATGGTAAATTGTAGATCTCCAATATTGACCGGTATTGGTTGTGTAACTCCTTGTGGTCGCGCGATATGGCCATTCGCAAAGCTTGATGTCATAAGGGGCGCATGGAGCCCCTTTATGCCCAATTGTCGCCCCGAGATTATCCGTAATAAGATTGACCGCTACGCCACCATCGACCAACATGGTGAACAGTTTTGGCCCACGCGGTGCATGCACCGCGGGTGTTGATGTGGCGAATCGCATTAACGTGTAATACGTGTTTTGTAAAATGTGCCTCGAGGTGCCGGACATAGTTGTAGGATAGTCGTAAGGCTGAGAGGAATTTTGATTTTAGCAAGTTCTTGTTGAAGTTCGTGAGGGATTGCGTAGTTGTGGTGGATCCGCGGGTTGTTGTTGCTCAGCAATAGATGTCGCTACCTTGTTGAGGAGGTCGACTTCAAAGCAGCAATGTTGAGTGGTGGTGTTGCGTATGTCGGGGCATTCGTGGTCGTGGCTCCGATCGTGGTGGTAGCATTGACAGACTTGAGTGCCTTTACCTTCCGCGACGCTCGATGAGTTGAAGCAGACTTTTGGCGGTTTAGGTTGAACATGAGGAAGTAGTTGATCCGTGATTGGGTGCAAAATGAACGATTTGGTTGATGGCTCACCGGTACGTAATCGGGCCGCAAAAAACTTGGTGCACGGGTGCTTATGGCGGGGAATGAGGGAGAACCTCAATCCAGCTTGAGGATTCAAGGCTGGTGTTGATTGCATGGTAAATTTCTTCTTGGAGTTGATCATCCAATTGTTTTTGAGTTGTTTGCCGCTGGCGGTTGTTGTTGTTGTGGTGGCCGGGGTGGCCGCTTTTGATAATCGGGCGGGGCCTTGCCTTCCCTTGGCTTCCCATACTTGAAAAGGTGTAAGACGACCGCCGCGGGTTTGATTGGTGCCGTGAATTTGTATTTGAACTTGAGGAAGTTGAGGACACCGGCAGACCGATGACCCCATTGGTCACAGCTTGAAACATTGGGACTTGCTTGGATCAAAAAAAGTGGAACGAGGAGGTCCACGCCAGTGGTTGCCGCTGTTGCCGGGTTGTTGTTGTTGTCGCGGGTCGTGCCTCGTGGTTCCGTGGTTGAGTTTGGCGGGGTACCTTCTCGCACTTGGTGAACAAGACGCTGTCGATACGGATTTGGTCGCGGATTTGTACATTCTTCGCTGGTGTGGTTCTCGCATGTTGCGCCGCTTGCAATGGATCATGCTATCCACAGAAGTTACACCATTCGCCGATGTCCCGAAAAATCGCAAATAGTACACCAAATGTTATTTCTGGGGAACCGCCGCGGAGGCAAAATGAGGTGCGCCGCGAGGTGTAGCCGAGGGAAATGGGAGTATCGTGGGCTTGATCACCGCTGAGGGGAAACATGAACAGAGTGATTGACTAATTCAATGGCTTCTTGTAATGTCTTGGGGCGCAAATACTCACCATAAATCGGATGTGAGAGGGTAAGCCTTGAAGAAACCACACTAGAATTTGGCTTTGGGTTGGAAATTCCTTCAACTTGTTGACTAAGATCCGCAATGGCCCGCAGAAAAGTCTCTCGCATTCTCCCGGTTCTCGCTTTGAGTGTGTTGAGGTCGCTCAGCCAGCTTGTTGATCATCCGCAAGGGTGCCGTGAATGGGAAAGAAAAGAGGTCTTCATGTGTATCCAATCTTGTTTCCAAAGTGGCTTTTGTTTGCCATCACCCATTCGTGGGTGCTCCACGCAGGGTCGCCGAAAAGATGTGGAATTTTAGTTTTGGATCTGAGTGACCATTGAGATCCGCAAGTGACTCAAATTCATCCATGTGAGCCCGAAGCACTCGGGTCTATGTGTTTACCTTTATCATTTCCAAAGAGTGGATATGGGAGTTTTAAAGCATGTGTAAGAGTCGGGCGATGAATGGGTGTTTGCATTTGTGGAAAAGAAAAGACAAAGAGGTGTTGGTTGTCGATAGGTACCGAAACCGCATAGGTTGTGTGAGATTAGTAAAAAGAGGTAATCGGGCAAATTGTAGTGGGAACAAAGGTTGTGACAGCATGAACAAATAAGTGGGGGGGAAATGCTTAAGGGAACGTATCGTGGGGGAATTGACAAAGGTGGAAGCGGGTACCGGGTTCCTAAAGAAAGATTACCAATAGAGAAAACATTTTGCGATGTTCCAGAGAAAATTGGCGTGGTTCCGCCGATCTTGAGTTGGGGATTCCGTGGAGTAAATTCAAAGGGCCGTGGTTGCAGTCTCGCATGATGTGGCTTAACAGGAACGGAATAATGGCTTACCTTCCACGTGGGAGGTCGGTCCGAAAGTTGTCGGGGTGTAGGTGGAACAGATTGGCGCCTCGCATTACGCGAGAAGAGACAATCGAACCGTGAGTGTATGTGGACATATTCGCGGAGGCGCCGCTAGCAGCTCATGGCGACGCGCCTTGACTCCATCCGTGTTGAATATCGCCGAGTAAAGAAGGGATTGAACATGGTATCAATACAGCCTTTCGAAGTGAGCCCGCAAACAGCGCCAAGTTGTTTGGGGTCCGCTCGATCGCCGAGGGACAGATCTCCGCGGAGATCCTTGAAGTCCCAAGCAGGTAAATCCCGAGGCACTCTTGTCACGCCGGGATTTTTGCTAACAGAGGAAAGAACAAGAAAACTCGTGATAAAACAAAGAATTGCAATACACAATGAAACACACAAGACACTTGTGGAGAACACGGCAATCCATTGATCAAAACAAGTGTACAATGAAGGCTCAAAAGAGCGCACAACAAAGCAATTCAAAGATGTCTCGCTCAGAGGACACAAAGAACACTATGAACCCTCTTTTTGAAGGAGCAAAATGCTACAATATATAGGAACACCTGAGTGGCCTACGGCCCTAACCTGATCCTCATCATGACAACGCTGCTCCACTACCGGGCACCAACAGAACTGAGCTGTCCGCGGCCGCTAACAGACAAGTAGTGGCCCGCCAGGGTCCTACCTTGGGTCTTCTCGGGCTTGGAGGAGCTTTGACCCGCCGTGGCGCCTTGTGGATCCCTCTCTTCTTGGACACCGTGGGCCAGTGGGGCCTCGCCTCATGCTTTTTCGCCCCCTACCCTTCTTCCTTCCCTTTTTCTTTTTCCTTCTCCTCTTGTCCTTTTCCTTCCCTTTTCCCCTTTCCCCTTACCCCCTTTCCTAATGTCCTCTTTTCTTCCCCACACCCCCGCTTTTTTCCTCTTTTCCCTTTTCCCATGCCCTTTTCCACCCCTACCCTTTTTCTTTTTTTCACTTTTCCCTTCCCCCTCTTTCCCCTTTCTCGGTGTCCTTTTTCCTTCCCCTTTCTCCCTTTTTTTTTTTTTTCTTTTTTTTCCCCGCCTCTTTCTCCTTTCCTCTTTTCCCTTTTGTCCATGCCTTTTTGCCCTTCACTTTTCCTCTTTCCTCCTCCCTTTTCCCTTTTACCCTTTCCTCTTAAGAGATCAAAGCATGGCCAATCATGGGTGGGAAGTTGTGCAAGAAATCACGGCCTATGGATGCAATCAAATGATCTAAGCCATACAAATTAGGGTTTGCTTCATGACATACTTACGCTATAACATTATAATATAAGATGTGCACATATCCCTCACAATCTCCATGCAATACTCATGACATTGCTTTGTGTGACAAGTAAATGTGGAATAAAAAAGAAAAAGATACATCTTTCCAAAATGGTTGTCTTGTGGTTCCTCTCAAATTGAAGAATATTGCTATGTCGTGACGCTGACATCCGATATGGATTTTATAATGAGACTACGACATTGACATCCAATATGGATTCTATAGTAGACTACAAAAAGTTATGTACAACAATGCATGCCTCTGATGGAGTTGGAGAATGTTCTTTGGCATTTCAGATCTTACAACATTGTTTTGAATTGTAAGAAAAACACTAATGTCAAAAGTGGGATTTGAACCCACGCCCCTTTCAAGACCGAACTTGAGTCTCGCGCCTTAGACCACTCCTACCACCCTGACAATTGATCATGTAGCTTATCTCTATCAAATATGTGCACATATCCCTCACAATCTCCATGCAATACTCATGACATTGCTTTGTGTGACAAGTAAATGTGGAATAAAAAAGAAAAAGATACATCTTTAAAAATGGTTGTCTTGTGGTTCCTCTCAAATTGAAGAATATTGCTATGTCGACGCTGACATCCGATATGGATTTTATAATGAGACTACGAGACATTGACATCCAATATGGATTCTATAGTAGACTACAAAAGTTATGTACAACAATGCATGCCTCGATGGAGTTGGAGAATGTTTTTTGGCATTTCGTATCTTACAACATTATTTTGAATTGTAAGAAAAAACACTAATGTCAGAAGTGGGATTTGAACCCACGCCCCCTTTCAAGACCGAACTTGAGTCCGGGCGCCTTAGACCACTCTACCACCCCCCGACAATTGATCATGTAGCTTATCTCTATCAAATATGTGCACATATCCCATCACAATCTCCATGCAATACTAATGACATTGCTTTGTGTGACAAGTAAATGTGGAATAAAAAAGAAAAAAGATACATCTTTCAAAATGTGTTGTCTTGTGGTTCCTCTCAAATTGGAAGAATATTGCTATGTCGACGCTGACATCCGATATGGATTTTATAATGAGACTACGAGACATTGACATCCAATATGGATTCTATAGTAGACTACAAAAGTTATGTACAAAAATGCATGCCTCCTGATGGAGTTGGAGAATGTTTTTGGCATTTTGTATCTTACAACATTGTTTTGAATTGTAAGAAAAAACACTAATGTCAAAAGTGGATTTGAACCCACGCCCTTTCAAGACCGTAACTTGAGTCTCGCACCTTAGACCACTCGCCACCCCCTCGACAATTGATCATGTAGCTTATCTCTATCAAATATGTGCACATATCCATCACAATCTCCATGCAATACTGATGACATTGCTTTGTGTGACAAGTAAATGTGGAATAAAAAGAAAAAAAAGATACATCTTTCAAAATGGTTGTCTTGTGGTTCCTCTCAAATTGGAAGAATATTGCTATGTCGACGCTGACATCCGATATATGGATTTTATAATGAGACTACGAGACATTGACATCCAATATGGATTCTATAGTAGACTACAAAAGTTATGTACAACAATGCATGCCTCAGATGGAGTTGAGAATGTTCTTTGGCATTTCAGATCTTACAACATTGTTTTGAATTGTAAGAAAAAAACTAATGTCGGCGGGATTTGAACCCACGCCCCTTTTCAAGACCAAAACTTGAGTCCGGGCGCCTTAGACCACTCGCCACCCCGACAATTGATCATGTAGCTTATCTCTATCAAATATGTGCACATATCCATCACAATCTCCATGCAATACTAATGACATTGCTTTGTGTGACAAGTAAATGTGGAATAAAAAAGAAAAAGATACATCTTTCAAAATGGTTGTCTTGTGGTTCCTCTCAAATTGGAAGAATATTGCTATGTCAGACATTGACATCCGATATGGATTTTATACGAGACTACGAGACATTGACATCCAATATGGATTCTATAGTAGACTACAAAAGTTATGTACAACAATGCATGCCTCAGATGGAGTTGGAGAATGTTTTTGGCATTTCAGATCTTTACAACATTGTTTTGAATTGTAAGAAAAACACTAATGTCGGGTGGGATTTGAACCCACGCCCCTTTAAGACCCGTAACTTGAGTCCGGGCGCCTTAGACCACTCGACCACCCTGACAATTGATCATGTAGCTTATCTCTATCAAATATGTGCACATATCCCTCACAATCTCCATGCAATACTCATGACATTGCTTTGTGTGACAAGTAAATGTGGAATAAAAAAGAAAAAGATACATCTTTCAAAATGGTTGTCTTGTGGTTCCATAGTCAAATTGAAGAATATTGCTATGTCGACAAATGGATTTTATACATTGGAAGAACTACAAAAGTTATGTACAACAATGCATGCCTTGCTATGTTTGAACCCACGCCCCTTCAAATTGAGTTTTGAATTTGATCATGGAAAGGATCTCTAAAAACACACATCCGATATGGATTTTATACTTGAACCAAAAAGTTATGAATGGGATGGAAAAAAGAAAACATTGTTTTGAAAAAAAAACATCTTTCAAAATGGGATTTTGTGGTTCCCGCTCAAAAAGACTACGAGAAAAGTATTGACATCCAATATGGATTCTAAAGTAGAAAAGATACAAAAAATGGTTGTCTTGTGGTTCAACAATGCAAGAATATTGCTATGTCGACGGTGATGGATTTTATGGAGAATTGACATCCAATATGATTCTATAGTAGACTAAAAAAGATATGTACAACAATGCATTTGAATTGTTGAAAATGTTCTTTTGGCATGTCAGATCTTACAAATTGTTTTGAATTGAAGAAAAGACTAATGTCGGGAGATTTGAACCCACGCCCCTTTAAGACCAAACTTGAGTCTAAGCCAGAGACCACTCTAAACCCCCGACAATTGATCATGTAGCTTATCTCTATCAAATATGTGCACATATCCGTCACAATCTCCATGCAATACTCATGACATTGCTTTGTGTGACAAGTAAATGTGGAATAAAAAAAAAAAAAGATACATCTTTCAAAATGGTTGTCTTGTGGTTCCTCTCAAATTGGAAGAATATTGCTATGTCAGACGTTGACATCCGATATGGATTTTATACGAGACTACGAGACATTGACATCCAATATGGATTCTATAGTAGACTACAAAAGTTATGTACAACAATGCATGCCTCGATGGAGTTGGAGAATGTTTTTGGCATTTCGTATCTTACAACATTGTTTTGAATTGTAAGAAAAACACTAATGTCGGTGGGATTTGAACCCACGCCCCTTTCAAGACCGTAACTTGAGTCCGGCACCTTTAGACCACTCGGCCACCACCGACAATTGATTGATCATGTAGCTTATCTCTATCAAATATGTGCACATATCCCTCACACAATCTCCATGCAATACTCATGACATTGCTTTGTGTGACAAGTAAATGTGGAATAAAAAGAAAAAAAGATACATCTTTCAAAATGGTTGTCTTGTGGTTCCTCTCAAATTGGAAGAATATTGCTATGTCAGACGTTGACATCCGATATGGATTTTATACGAGACTACGAGACATTGACATCCAATATGGATTCTATAGTAGACTACAAAAGTTATGTACAACAATGCATGCCTCTGATGGAGTTGGAGAATGTTTTTGGCATTTCAGATCTTACAACATTGTTTTGAATTGTAAGAAAAAACACTAATGTCGGCGGATTTGAACCCACGCCCCTTTTCAAGACCGTAACTTGAGTCCGGGCGCCTTAGACCACTCTACCACCCCCCACAATTGATCATGTAGCTTATCTCTATCAAATATGTGCACATATCCATCACAATCTCCATGCAATACTCATGACATTGCTTTGTGTGACAAGTAAATGTGAAAAAAAAGAAAAAGATACATCTTTCAAAATGGTTGTCTTGTGGTTCCTCTCAAATTGAAGAATATTGCTATGTCGACGCTGACATCCGATATGGATTTTATAATGAGACTACGGACATTGACATCCAATATGGATTCTATAGTAGACTACAAAAAATATATGTACAACAATGCATGCCTGATGGAGTTGAGAATGAAATTGGAGAATATTCTTTTGGCATTTCAGATCTTACAACATTGTTTTGAATTGTAAGAAAAACAAATGTCAAAAGGGATTTGAACCCACGCTTTCAAAGACCAACTTGAGTCCGGGAAAAAGAACGCCTAGACCACTCCGCCACCCCACAAAAGATCATGTAGCTTATCTCTATCAAATATGTGCACATATCCATCACAATCTCCATGCAATACTCATGACATTGCTTTGTGTGACAAGTAAATGTGGAATAAAAAAAAAAAAAAGATACATCTTTTTTGTCTTGTGGTTCCTCCTCTCAAATTGAAGAATATTGCTATGTCGACGCTGACATCCGATATGGATTTTATAATGAGACTATTTAGACATTGACATCCAATATGGATTCTATAGTAGACTACAAAAGTTATGTACAACAATGCATGCCTCGGATGGAGTTGGAGAATGTTTTTTGGCATGAATTTTGAATTGTAAGAAAACACTAATGTCAAAAGTGGAATTTGAAACCATGCCCCTTTCAAGACCGAGAACTTGAGTCCGGGAAGACCACTAAACCCCGACAATTGATCATGTAGCTTATCTCTTGCCGCTCAATTTGTATGTGGAATAAAAAGAAAAAAAGATACATCTTTCAAAATGAAAACAAAAATTGGAAGATGAAAAAAACAAAAAAATGAATAAAAAAAAAAAGATACATCTTTCAAAAAAAATGTCTTGGGGTTCCTGGGAAATTGGAAGAAAAAAGAAAAAGATATTGAATGGTTGTCTTGTGGACAAAAATGGAAGAATAAATGTTGAATATGCATTAGACCACTCACATTGACATCCAATATAGAAATATAGTAGACTACAAATTATCCATGCCTCAATCTCCATGGATTGATGAATGCTTTTGGCATTTCAATGTCTTACAAAAAGTTTTGAAAAAAGATAAGAAAAAGTCTTAATGTTCTCCTCAAATTGGAATTTGAACCCACGCTGAATCCAAATGACCGAAACTTGAGTAGGATTTTTAGACAAAATTGATATGTACAACAAATATGAAGATTGATCATGTAGCATTGCTTTGTGTGAAAAATATTTTGATTCTATATCCACATAAAATGGTTGTCTTGAGGTTCCTCTCAAATTGAAGAATATTGCTATAGACAATATGGATTCTATGCAAGAAAAATATTCATCTAAAAATGGGGACATTGCTTTGAATTGAATCATGTAAGAAATTGGAAAAAAAAGAAAAAAACATCTTTTCAAAAAATGAATGGATTAAAAAGGAAGAATATTGCTATGTCGACCCACATATCCATATAATTCCATGACTATGACATTGCTTTTGACAAGTAATATGGAATCTAAAGTAGACTAAAAAGTTATGTTTCAAAATGCATGCCTCGGATGGAAAATTGAGAATGTTGCTTTGGCATTTCATCCGATATGGATTTTATACAACATTGTTTTGAATTGTAAGAAAAAACACTAATGTCGGAAGGATTTGGAACCCACGCCCCTTTGTGACCAAAACTTGAGTTGAATTGTAAGAAAAGACCATTTGGAATGTAGCTTAAAATCAAATATGTGTTATCTCATATATCCATTCAAAAATACTCATGACATTGCTTTGTGTGACAAGTAAATGTGGAATAAAAAGGTTGTCTTGTGGTTCCTCTCAAATTGAAGAATATTGCTATGTCGAAACGCTGACATCCGATATGGATTTTATACGAGATTATTTAGACATTGACATCCAATATGGATTCTATAGTAGACTACAAAAGTTATGTACAACAATGCATGCCTCGATGGGAGTTGGAGAATGTTTTTGTTTTGAATTTGATCTTACAACATTGTTTTGAATTGTAAGAAAAAACACTAATGTCGGATTTGAACCCATCAAATATTCAAGAGGGAAGAACTTGAGTTCCGGATCTTTATGTTTGAATAATCGCGTAGCTTATATTCTATCAAATATGTGCACATATCCCTCACAATCTCCATGCAATACCTATGACATTGCTTTGTGTGACAAGTAAATGTAAAAAAGAAAAAAGATACATCTTTCAAAATGGTTGTCTTGTGGTTCCTCTCAAATTGAAGAATATTGCAAATGGAATACGAGATCCGATTGACATCCAATATGGATTCTATAGTAGACTACAAAAGTTATGTACAACAATGCATGCCTCGATGGAGTTGGAGAATGCTTTTGGCATTTCGTGATCTTACAAATTGTTTTGAATTGTAATTGTAAGAAAAAAGAAAAGTCGGCACCACTTGAGTGACCAATGGTTATCTCTAGTCAAATTGAAAAAAAGTTTGAGAATGGGAAAAACCAAATGGAAACGAAATTGATCATGTAGCTTATCTCTATCAAATATGTGAACATATCCAAAAATAATCTCCATGCAATACTTGACATTGCTTTGTGTGACAAGAAAATGTGGAATAAAAAAGAAAAAGATACATCTTTCAAAATGGTTGTCTTGTGGTTCCTCTCAAATTGAAAGAATATTGCTATGTCGACGGGAAAGGGAAGACATCCGGGATTTTGATATGGATTTTAATTGTAAGAAAAAAGACATCCAATATGGATTCTATAGTAGACTACAAAAGTTTGAATGCCTCGATGGAGTTGGAGAATGCTTTTGGCATTTCAACCCTTACAACATTGTTTTGAATTGTAAGAAAAACACTAATGTCGGCGGGGATTTGAACCCACGCCTTTCAAAGACCAACTTGAGTCCACCTTTAGACCACCTCCCACCACCCCGACAATTGATCATGTAGCTTATCTCTATCAAATATGTGCACATATCCATCACAATCTCCATGCAATACTCATGACATTGCTTTGTGTGACAAGTAAATGTGGAATAAAAAAAAAAAAGATACATCTTTCAAAATGGTTGTCTTGTGGTTCCTCTCAAATTGGAAGAATATTGCTATGTCAGACGTTGACATCCGATATGGATTTTATACATGACTACTTAGACATTGACATCCAATATGGATTCTATAGTAGACTACAAAAGTTATGTACAACAATGCATGCCTCGATGGAGTTGGAGAATGTTTTTTGGCATTTCAGATCTTACAACATTGTTTTGAATTGTAAGAAAAAACACTAATGTCGGCGGGATTTGAACCCACGCCCCTTTCAAGACCGTAACTTGAGTCCGGGCGCCTTTAGACCACTCTACCACCCCGACAATTGATCATGTAGCTTATCTCTATCAAATATGTGCACATATCCATCACAATCTCCATGCAATACTGATGACATTGCTTTGTGTGACAAGTAAATGTGGAATAAAAAAAGAAAAGATACATCTTTCAAAATGGTTGTCTTGTGGTTCCTCTCAAATTGGAAGAATATTGCTATGTCAGACGTTGACATCCGATATGGATTTTATACGAGACTACGAGACATTGACATCCAATATGGATTCTATAGTAGACTACAAAAGTTATGTACAACAATGCATGCCTCTGATGGAGTTGGAGAATGTTTTTTGGCATTTCAGATCTTACAACATTGTTTTTGAATTGTAAGAAAAAAAATCACTAATGTCGGGTGGGATTTGAACCCACGCCCCTTTCAAGACCAAGAACTTGAGTCCGGGCTTTTAGACCACTCGCCCACCCCGACAATTGATCATGTAGCTTATCTCTATCAAATATGTGCAATCCATCACAATCTCCATGCAATACTCATGACATTGCTTTGTGTGACAAGTAAATGTGGAATAAAAAAAGAAAAAGATACATCTTTCAAAATGGTTGTGTTGTGGTTCCTCTCAAATTGAAGAATATTGCTATGTCGACGCTGACATCCGATATGGATTTTATACAAGACTACGAGACATTGACATCCAATATGGATTCTATAGTAGACTATAAAAGACTACAAAAGTTATGTACAACAATGCATGCCTCTGATGGAGTTGGAGAATGTTTTTTGGCATTTCAGATCTTACAACATTGTTTTGAATTGTAAGAAAAACACTAATGTCGGTGGGATTTGAACCCACGCCTTTTCAAGACCGTAACTTGAGTCCGGGCACCTTAGACCACTCCTACCACCCCGACAATTGATCATGTAGCTTATCAAATATGTGCACATATCCATCACAATCTCCATGCAATACTCATGACATTGCTTTGTGTGACAAGTAAATGTGGAATAAAAAAGAAAAAGATACATCTTTCAAAATGGTTGTCTTGTGGTTCCTGTCAAATTGGAAGAATATTGCTATGTCAGACGTTGACATCCGATATGGATTTTATACGAGACTACGAGACATTGACATCCAATATGGATTCTATAGTAGACTACAAAAGTTATGTACAACAATGCATGCCTCGGATGGAGTTTGAGAATGTTCTTTGGCATTTCGTATCTTACAACATTGTTTTGAATTGTAAGAAAAAACACTAATGTCAGAAGTGGGATTTGAACCCACGCCCCCTTTCGAAGACCAAAACTTGAGTCTGGCGCCTTAGACCACTCGGCCACCCTGACAATTGATCATGTAGCTTATCTCTATCAAATATGTGCACATATCCATCACAATCTCCATGCAATACTCATGACATTGCTTTGTGTGACAAGTAAATGTGGAATAAAAAAGAAAAAGATACATCTTTCAAAATGGTTGTCTTGTGGTTTCTGTCAAATTGAAAGAATATTACGAGCCTACGAGACATTGACATCCAATATGGATTCTATAGTAGACTACAAAAGTTATGTACAACAATGCATGCCTCAGATGGAGTTGGAGAATGTTCTTTGGCATTTCAGATCTTACAACATTGTTTTGAATTGTAAGAAAAACACTAATGTCGGAAAAGTGGGATTTGAACCCACGCCTTTTTCTTTCAAGACCGTAACTTGAGTCCGGGCGCCTTAGACCACTCGACCACCCTGACAATTGATCATGTAGCTTATCTCTATCAAATATGTGCACATATCCATCACAATCTCCATGCAATACTGATGACATTGCTTTGTGTGACAAGTAAATGTGGAATAAAAAAGAAAAAGATACATCTTTAAAAATGGTTGTCTTGTGGTTCCTCTCAAATTGGAAGAATATTGCTATGTCAGACGTTGACATCCGATATGGATTTTATACGAGACTACGAGACATTGACATCCAATATGGATTCTATAGTAGACTACAAAAGTTATGTACAACAATGCATGCCTCGATGGAGTTGGAGAATGTTCTTTGGCATTTCGTATCTTACAACATTGTTTTGAATTGTAAGAAAAAACACTAATGTCAGAAGTGGAATTTGAACCCACGCCCCCTTTCGAAGACCAAAACTTGAGTCTGGCGCCTTAGACCACTCGGCCACCCTGACAATTGATCATGTAGCTTATCTCTATCAAATATGTGCACATATCCCTCACAATCTCCATGCAATACTCATGACATTGCTTTGTGTGACAAGTAAATGTGGAATAAAAAAGAAAAAGATACATCTTTCAAAATGGTTGTCTTGTGGTTCCTCTCAAATTGGAAGAATATTGCTATGTCAGACGTTGACATCCGATATGGATTTTATACGAGACTATGAGACATTGACATCCAATATGGATTCTATAGTAGACTACAAAAGTTATGTACAACAATGCATGCCTCAGATGGAGTTGGAGAATGCTTTTTGGCATTTCGTATCTTACAACCTTGTTTTGAATTGTAAGAAAAATCAGTGGGATTTGAACCCACGCCCCTTTCAAGACCGTAACTTGAGTCCGGCGCTTTTAGACCACTGACCCCCTGACAAATGATCATGTAGCTTATCTCTATCAAATATGTGCACATATCCATCACAATCTCCATGCAATACTCATGACATTGCTTTGTGTGACAAGTAAATGTGGAATAAAAAAGAAAAAGATACATCTTTCAAAATGGTTGTCTTGTGGTTCCTCTCAAATTGGAAGAATATTGCTATGTCAGACGTTGACATCCGATATGGATTTTATACGAGACTACGAGACATTGACATCCAATATGGATTCTATAGTAGACTACAAAAGTTATGTACAACAATGCATGCCTCAGATGGAGTTGGAGAATGCTTTTTGGCATTTCGTATCTTACAGCCTTGTTTTGAATTGTAAGAAAAATCAGTGGGATTTGAACCCACGCCGCCTTTCAAAGACCAAAACTTGAGTCTGGCGCCTTAGACCACTCGGCCACCCTGACAATTGATCATGTAGCTTATCAAATATGTGCACATATCCATCACAATCTCCATGCAATACTCATGACATTGCTTTGTGTGACAAGTAAATGTGGAATAAAAAAGAAAAAGATACATCTTTCAAAATGGTTGTCTTGTGGTTCCTCTCAAATTGGAAGAATATTGCTATGTCGACGCTGACATCCGATATGGATTTTATACAAGACTACTTAGACATTGACATCCAATATGGATTCTATAGTAGACTACAAAAGTTATGTACAACAATGCATGCCTCGATGGATGGAGTTGGAGAATGTTTTTTGGCATTTCAGATCTTACAACATTGTTTTGAATTGTAAGAAAAACACTAATGTCGTAAGTGGGATTTGAACCCACGCCCCTTTTCAAGACCGTAACTTGGAGTCCGGCGCCTTAGACCACTCTTTTAGACCACCCCCGACAATTGATCATGTAGCTTATCTCTATCAAATATGTGCACATATCCCTCACAAATTCCATGCAATACTCATGACATTTCTTTGTGTGACAAGTAAATGTGGAATAAAAAAAAGAAAAAGATACATCTTTCAAAATGGTTGTCTTGTGGTTCCTCTCAAATTGAAGAATATTGCTATGTCGAGTTGACGCTGACATCCGATATGGATTTTATACGAGACTACGAGACATTGACATCCAATATGGATTCTATAGTAGACTACAAAAGTTATGTACAACAATGCATGCCTCGATGGAGTTGGAGAATGTTTTGGCATTTCGATCTTACAACATTGTTTTGAATTGTAAGAAAAACACTAATGTCGGCGGATTTGAACCCACGCCCCTTTCAAGACCGAAACTTGAGTCCCGGCGCCTTAGACCACTCTACCACCCCGACAAATTGATCATGTAGCTTATCTCTATCAAATATGTGCACATATCCATCACAATCTCCATGCAATACTCATGACATTGCTTTGTGTGACAAGTAAATGTGGAATAAAAAGAAAAAAGATACATCTTTCAAAATGGTTGTCTTGTGGTTCCTCTCAAATTGAAGAATATTGCTATGTCGACGCTGACATCGGATTCAAGTGGGCAAAACATTGGACCGCTGGGTTTGTCTTTGGTTGCAAGTGTTGTTGTTCGTATTTAGGAATGTTCTTGGCTAAGGTGTTCTTGTTGTTCGCCCATCCCTATCCTAGCTAGGGAATACCTGAAATGATTGAGTCAGCGCGGGGCGGCTTGTGTGGTTGCCGGAGATTCCTCGCAAAAGGCTTTCTAGGGCTGAGACGTGAAGGTCCCGACTTAAGCATAGTGTACACCGATGTTATGCTTTGGATCAGCAAATATCCTTTTGCTGGTCCAGAGTGCTTTTAGGGAGGAGCTTCACTGTTTTTGGTGTTGCATTTGGTTTGTAAGGTGGATCTCAAGTAGCTAGGTGGGTGGAGCAGACAAGGACAATCAATTTTAGGTTTATTTTGTATCCAAAGACTTGCCCAAGGGTTCTGAGAACCACCTTCCCCCAGAAACATGTAAGGTGGCTCTCCATAGTACCGAGTTTGTGGGAAGAAGCAGGTAGCTTTCTTTAGTACAACACGGGTTCCTCCGCTGAAATCTTTATTATTGGGCTTAAGGGTGTGGTCTAATCCTCTGGAAATAGTTTGCTGCGGCCATAGTACTGCAAACAAGGGAAGAAGATCGAGCGCCTTCATCATTTTCTGCTGGTTGGTGTTTAGCGGTTAAGCCTTGGCATTGTGCTGGAAGGTGGAGCCTAATCTTTTTTTTTTTTTTTTGAGTGCAAGCTTAAATATCTATTAAAATACGTAAAAATATTTACAAAAACATGATAAGGGAGAGGGAAACGGGGCCCCCTTAGGGCGTGAGCACAGAAACGCTCCAATATTGGGCCATTCATTGGCCCTCATATCACTATCATTGTCACCTTCCATTGGCTAGCTGCCTTCATCGTTAGACCATGTAATCTTGAAATATAGAAGGAAACCTTGCACTGTTCCAATTCTATCCAGGGATCTGTCATATGCTTGTCCCATCTTTCTGATATGAGATATGGCCATTAGGGCAACGGCTTGGTTGAAAGAGTTCTTGATTTTGTTGATTGAGATTTCTTCTCCACCGAGGGCGATAGAACACCTGTGCTTCCATACTGCCCATAAGGCGATACAGATGAGTGAGTATCCAACCTTATCTAGCTGCAGCATGCCAATTCCTGGCCATTGAAGTTGAGCTTGATCCAGCTGGATCAAAGGGGCAACCCAATCCCAAAAGGTTCTGATCCTTGGGCAAAAGAACATGTGATTGATGCTTTCTATTCCACCGCATTTGAGGGGACAGAACTTTCCTTGTGTAATCTTCCTCTGCAGCAGCCAAGTCATGGTGGCCAGCCCATTTCGCCAGCATAGCCACATAAAAATCTGCACCTTCTTTGTGCAATAGGATGTCCAGCACCGCTTCAGTTGCCTGGTGAGTTCAAGATTGGAGAGACTAGACCGACTTGCCACGCTAGGTAGTAGATCATCTAACAAAGCCTGATAAACAGTTTTGACTGAGTAGAAAGACTTATTGTTCAAGAGCCATACCTCTTCCTCGCCATTGGTACCAGAAAGGACATTAACTTCCTGCATAATCTTCTTGTAAACCATCTTGTCAGAGTTTGTCCCATCTATGGCTGCTTTTAATCTGGTCCAAGACCACCATGCAGCTCGGTCTGTGCGTCACTACCGTTTAAGGTTCGTCAGATTTGTGTCAGAAGCTTGAAAGTGACACAAATTAATTTGATTGCGTCAATACTTGTGTCAGTATAGTTGTGTCAACAACAACATCATTTTTGTCACATATTTGTGTCAATATTTTATTAATTTTTCATTAGCATTTGTAATGACGATTACATCATGTATTGTGAAAGGATTGTAACATAATTTAAGTCAAGAATAACAATAAGTTTATGTCCACTATAACATCGTTAGTTCTACAGTTTTGATTCAATTTTGTAATGCTTTTGTGTCACATTTTATGATAGCTTCTTGTCACCTTTTGTAAAACGTTTGTGTCAATTTACAGTGTCAGACACATCGGCAATTTTATATCAATTTTCTATTATATATTGTGGCACTTACGTATCATGATTGCATCAAAGAAGTGTCAATATAGTGACATTGTGAATTAGAAATGCATAGACATCTTGACGCAAAAGGGGCCATGTGTCATGCCATATATCACATAGTATATGGTTTATTTATCCGATGAAAATCCTAGTATCCATTTCAACAAAGAGAAACAAACATGTCAAGCTATTCAATATCTAAAACCAATTTTACAAAGCATTAAGATTAGATTGGTCATTGATGTCATGCTCAATGTCATCTAACTCATCATCATCCAGATGTAGATGTAAACTCCTGTGTGGATGAAAATGTGAATCAATACTTGAAAGTTCTTCATCTTCAATATAGTCCTCATCCGCAATGCCACCGTGACTTATTTGCACAATATTTCCAACCTCTTCTGGTGGAGGGGAGATCATTGAGATCGCAAAATGAAGCTAGCATCTTCATCATCAATGTTTTCATGGAAATAAGATGCTTGAGGTAACTCATTATCCTGTCTCCTCGCCATCTCCCCGAAATGTGACATCACCTTCAATAGTATCGATTATCTAGCACATCAAGTTCATGTTCTCTGCAGACATGACATCTTCTCGCTACATGACTTGATTGTCCATCATCGCCATCGATGTTGGCTCGATATTGTTTGCAGATGTGGGAATTCCAATCACACGACGCTGACCTAGGGTGGGAATGTATCACAATCCACCAATCATTGTTGTCGTAATTTGGATGGAAAAAGACTTGCTCAACCCGATTTGGGAAAACAAATGGCTCGGCCCATGTCGGTAGCACTTTTGTGGAATCAATCTCCACAAATCCGAAGCATGTGTCCTAATTGTTTTTCCCCACCTCTGCATACACAACCTTGAACCAATCGTGCTTTCAATACATTTTACGCCGAAAAGGTTCGATAGTTTAACTCAATGATATCCGATATGGTTCCAACATAATATAATTCACCATCAATGGGGTTACGATCCCTACTGCTTGCTTGACTCCTTTGTTCAAATTGTGCCATGATTCCAGAGTCAAAGGTGATTCTCCATTTATCAACCTTACTAATACGAAAGTGTTGCCCATATGCCCACATGGATGTATGAAATCGCGCCTAATATGAAAGCATTTTAGTGAATTATATAGTTTATTGTATAAAAAAATTTAAATTACATACCTTTCTATTGCATCCAATGGCAAGCTCATAATCATCATCCGGAATGCTTTGTCCACCATCTCTTGCTTCATCCATAATGAAGCTAATAACCAATCATTGCTCATTGTGTCCGGCAAGGTGCATTCTTCAATTATTGAACCACGCTTCTATGTGAACTATTTCTTCGTGGCTTCTCCCTTTGCAATTTCATACATGTCTCGCCAAGATTGCAGACTGTTGTGTTATTCAAGACAAATGTATTTATGGCACCTAAACATCTCATCATTTAGATTCCTTTCCACACCTTTGCCTTGTAGAACTTCCATATATAATCTCATCGGGCTCTTTTTTCCTCCCACATTTTAAGGCCATCTGATTGCATGCAATCGCCAAATCATTCAGAAATAAAGTGTTTCTTGTATGAGATGGCCCTTCAAGACACCCTTCTCGCCTAGCCATTTTTGGCGGACAAAACCCCTTGAGCACTTTCATATATCGCCGAGAAAGAACATCCATCGTCCATGGCAGAGCAGGACAACCATTTTAATTTGATCTCATTTGGAATATGAATTAATAGGTGCACCTATGCCAATAATATCATTGCATTAATATCATCGATCTATACATAATACTAGAACGGGTTTCCCAAGTGCCCACATAAGTTGACTGAGACCAGAGAAATGATAAGAGAATAACCCGAAAGTACTCCATTGTTAACATATTCGATACCATTCTTTTTACTGTTGCTTTTACTCTTTTTCTTTTTCCTTTTCCTCGTTTTTCACACTTCCCTTTTTCTCCTTTTCCTTTTTTTTTTTTTTTTTTTTTCCTTGCATGCTTCCTTTCTTTCTTTTTTTTTTTTTTCTTTTTTTTTCACATCCTTATTTCCCTATGTTGCCCTTCCTTTCCCTTCTTCCCAAACCTTTTCCCCGTGGATTCTTTCCTTTTTTTTCCTCTTTTTCCCACCCTTTCCCTCATTTTCTTTTCTTTTTTCCCTTTTTCCATGCTCTTCTTGGCTTTTTTTTCCCCTTTTCTTTTCGCCCTTTTTCTCAGGCCTTTTTCCCTTCTCTTTTTTCCCATTTCGCTATTCCTCTTTTCCCCACCTTTTTTTCGTTCCCTTTTTTCCCTTCTATTTTCCTCCTTTCCCCACCCTTTCCTTCCCCTTTTCCCCTCTCTCTATTTTTCCTTTTCCCTTTCCCTTTTCCCATGACATTCTTTCCTTCTTTTTTCTAATTTTCTTGCTCTTTTCTTTCCATCGTCCCCTTTTCTTCCCTTCCATTTGCATGCTCTTTTTTGAGGTCCCTTTTTACCCTTTGTTCACCCTTTCCTCTTCCCCTTTTCTCGTGCCCTTTCTCCCTCCCTTTTCCCCTATCCATCTTCCCCTTTTCCTCTTGCTTTTTTCCCGTGTTCTTTTTCCACTTTCCCCTCCCTTTTTTTTTTTTTTTTCCTTTTCCATTTCCAGTTCCTTTTTTTCCCTCCCTTTTCCTCTTTTTTTTTCCACCCTTTCCCTCTTCCCCTTTTTGATGGTGCCCCTTTTTCCTTCATTTTTCCCTTTCGCTTTTCTACTCCCTTCCCAAGCCATTTATTCCTTCCCCTTTTTCCTTTTTTTCCTTTTTCCTTTTTTCCTTCCCTTTTTTGCATTCTCTTTTTTTTTTTTTTTTTCCTTTTCCTCGTGGCCTTTTTGCCCTTCACATTCTCCCTTTCCTTCTTTTTTTTCCTTTTCCCCTTTTTTCCTTTTCCCATGCCTTTTTTTTTCCCCACCCTTTTCTACTTCCCTTTTTGCGGTGCCCATTTTCCTTCCCTTTTTTTTCCTCCTTTTCCTCTTCCCCATGTCCCTTTTTCTTTCCTTTTTATCCTATCATTTCCTTTTCGATTCCGCTTTCCTTTTCCTCACCCTTTCCCTTTTTCTCTTTTCCCGGGCTTCCCTTTTCCCCTTTCCTTTTCAGGCGTGCCCTTTTCCCCTTTTTTTTCTTTTTCTTTCCTTTTCCACGTGCCCTTTTCCCCTTTCCTCTCTTTTCTTTTTCCCTTTCTTTCCTTTTATCCCATTCCCATTTCCTTTTTTACTTTCCCATTTCCCCATCATTTTCCTCTTCCCCTTTTTTTTCGTACTTTCGTTTTTCCCCTTTCCTCACCTTTTTCCTCTTCCCTTTTTCCCTTTCCCTCTTCCCTTGCCCTTTTCTTCCTCATATGTTACTTTCCCTTTCTCTTTTCCCATGCTTTCCTTTTTTTCCCTTTCCGTGACCCTCTTTCCCTTTCCTTCTTTTTTTTTCTTTCTTCTTTTCCTCTTTCCCCCCCTCCTTTTTTTTTTTTTTTCCTCCCTACCCTTCTTCCTTCCCTTTTTTCTTTTTCCTTCTCCTCTTGTCCTTTTCCCTTCCCTTTTCCCCTTCCCCCTTACCCTTTCCCTAATGTCCTCTCTTTCTTCCCACACACCCCCCTCGCTTTTTCCTTTCCCTTTTCCCATGCCCTTTTTCCACCCCCTACCCTTTTTTCTTTTTTTTTCACTTTTCCTTCCCTTTCCCTCTTTCCCTTTTTCTGTGTCCTTTTTCCCTTCCCTTTCTCCCTTTCTTTTTTTTTTCTTTCTCTTTCCCTTTTCCCCTGCCCTTTTCTCCTTTCCCTCTTTCCCTTTTGTCCATGCCTTTTTGCCCTTCACTTTTCCTCTTTCCTCCTCCCTTTTCCTTTACCCTTTCCTCTTAAGAGATCAAAGCATGGCCAATCGCGGTGGTGGGAAGTTGTGCAAGAAATCACGGCCTATGGATGCAATCAAATGATCTAAGCCATACAAATTAGGGTTTGCTTCATGACATACTTACGCTATAACATTATAATATAAGACTAGTAATGGTGCCCAGCGTTGCTGGGCAGAAGTTGGTAACCTGTAAATGATAATCCTATGAATTCACTTTGAAAACCATGGATTTGCTTCTCTATCTATAGTTTTCATTGTGCCAATTTTGGAAACCATGGATTTGCTTCTCTACCCATAGTTTTCATTGTTCCAATCGTCATGATAGACAGATAAGGAAGAAGTTTTCTTTTAGCACTAGGACGGTGCCCAGCATTGCTGGGCATAAGCTGAGAATCTATAAATGATATATATTGTAGCAATAAGAGAATAACCCAAAAGAGCTCCATTATTAAAGCATTCGACGTCGTTTCTCATCCCTTATGCCATTTGCTTTATCTCATTTTTACCCTTTTTCTTTTCCCTACAAACTTCCATTTTTTTTTTTACCTTTTTTTCTCGTTTTCCTTACATGCTTTCTTTTCTTCTTTTCCCCCCTTTTTTTTCTCCACCCCTTTCCCCCCTCCGCTTTCCTTCTCTATTCCCTTTCTCATCTACCTTTTCCTGATGGACTTTTTCCTTTCCATTTTTCTCTTTTCTCGACCCCTTCCTTCTTCCCCTTTCTTTGTGCTTTTTTTCCCTTTCCTCTTCCTTTCCTTTTCCATTTCCCCTTTTCCATGCCTTTTTCTCCACATTTTTTCTCTTCCCTTTTTTTCTATGCCCATTTTTCTCTTTTCCCCACCTTTTCCTCTTCCCCCTTTTCTTTTTCCTTTTCCTTTTTTATGCATTTTTTCGCTTCTTATTTCCCTTTTCTTCACCCTTTTCCTCTTTCCTTTTATCTTGTCCCCTTTTCCCCTTCCCTCCCTTTTTCTCATGCCCTTATTCCAGGTTCCCTTTTCCCCTTTTTTTTTTTTCTTTTTCTTTTTTTTTTTTTTTTTCCTTCTCTTTTCCTTTTCCATGCACTTTTTTGCTTCCATTTTCGCATGCTCTTTTTTCCTCCTTTTTTCCCTTTCTTCACCCTTTCCCTCTTCCCCTTTTTCCCATGCCCTTCCCCCTTCCCTTTTCCCATTTATCCTCTTCCCTTTTTTTTCGTGCACTTTTTTCAAGTTCCCTTTCCCCTCCCTTTTTCTTTTTTCTTTCGCGTTCCCTTTTTCCATGCCTAATTTCCTTTCCTTATCCTCTTCCCCTTTACCTCGTGCCCTTTCCCGTTTCCCTCTTCCCTTTTTTTAGCTTCCCTTTCCCCCTTTCTTTTTCTTTTTTCTTTTCGTTTCCCTTTCCCTTTTTCCATGCCCTTTTTCCCTTCCTTTCTCCCCATTTTTTTTTGTTCCCCTTTTTCCTTCCATTTTCCTCATTTTCCCAACCTTTCACTCTTCCCCTTTTTTTGGTGCCCTTATCCCATGTCATTTTCTCTTCCCTTTTCTTCTTTCCTCATCCTTCCTCTTTTCTCCTTTTTCCCTTCCATTTTTTCATACTCTTTTTCCTTCCCCTTTTCCCTTGATTCACCCTTTTCCTCTTCCCCTTTTTCCCGTGCCTTTCACCCTTTTCCTTTTCCCTTTCTCTTCTCCTTTCCCTTTCCCTTTCCCTTTTCCTTTCCCTTTCCCTTTCGGTTTCCCTTTTATTATTTTCATCAACCATGGAAAGCCAGGCAGTTGAGTCCCAAGAAATTGTAGTGTACGTAGAACCACAGCTCTCCCAACACTTTCTCTCTTCCCTTTTTTTCCCTTTGATTTTCCCCCCTCCCTCGCCTTTTTCCTTTTCCCTTTCCCTTTCCCTTTTTCTATGCCATTTTTCCCTTCCCTTTTTCTCCACTTTGTTTTCCTTTCCTTTTCCCCTTCCCTTTTCCTTCAGCCCTTTTGCCTTCACTTTCTCCTTTTCCTTCGGCCCTTTTGCCTTCCTTTTTTTCATTTTCTCCTTCCCTTTCCCTTTTTCACTTCCCTTTCCTTTTGTCCTTTTCCCCTCCCTTTTGCTTTTTTCTTCATTTTTCCTCTTTTTTCCTTTTTTCCTTTCCCCTTTTATCCCTTCACCGTCGGATTGAGTGAATCTTATTGAAGCAACAGTCTTGATGAAATTTTGGTTGAAGTCGCGCACATGTCATCTTCACCCTCGGTCGATGAAATCCTCAACCGTTCGATCTAGGTCTCCATGGAAGACACACGCTATATTTTTATAATATAAGATAAGAAAAAAAAGCATAGTGAGAAAGATTTAAGGAAAGGACAATATAATACTTGTAGATCTAAGAAGCTCGTAGGAAACTCTTTCTCAATATCACATAATAGTAAAATGGCCTCCTCCTCCATCTTTGGAATGTCAGAGATATCAATTTCCTTCAAAGACACCCATCTCACAAATTTGCCTAAACGATATATAATATTCCTTATAGCTGGTGTCAGATAGCTTCCAATGGCACAAGGAAGCACATGCTACATCCACAACAAACAATGGTTTAATACATGAAAATATTTTCAATAGTCATGCAACAAAACTCATGATAAAATACCTGCAAAAACTTATGCCAGTCATGTGTCTTGAGACCACTGAGTTTTCCATCTTTTGTAAATGCTTTTTGTAGAGAAGCACCATGTCCAGTCGGTGTGCGAATATTTTGTATTCTCCTATGCACTGTGGCAAGCTGTTGTTTCTCTAACACCCAAGCACCCTTTTTCCATTTGAGTCTTCCAGCCCTCTCAATTGGCCAATATTCTCTTTTTATTTTTCTTTCTTTAAGGTCTTCTCGGGCTCCTAATATCTCCCACTCACCAGTTAAATGCTTCCATAAAGAATGTGCAATATTTTTGAATATATGCATTGGATCAAGCAAGTGTACGACCTCCAAGTCTACCCAGTACTCCAATCTATAAAATATAGATAAACGTTTCATACCAAGGGGGAGTGTGCTATTGCCTTCTCCAATATTAGCCAAGTAATCCAAATTTGGATTTGCATCTTTCCATGCATGGAGCCAATCCCTAGTTGTCCATCGCTTTGGTGGGGGTGTCACCTCACGCCCACGTGCATGGTGCCCTTCAGGCAGATATTTTTTGTGGCCAATGTAAATTTGCTTCTTGAGATGTTTGGATCTCAGATGATGTTAGGCTAGTTCCGCATGAGGGACATCCATATGCTCCACTTGTCTCAGACCTGTTACATCACAAAGTAAGCACTTGATTTTAGGATCATGGTTTACAAGCAACTAGAATTTTTAGCTTATATAATTTTGTAGTGATATACTTGTCTGATCCCACAGAAAAGCCTGGATAATCATGAATTGTGAAACATAGCATCCCATGTATTGTGAAATCATGTGGCTCTCTTGCAATGTCATACATGTGAATCCCCTTCCACAATATTTCTAGTTCCTCTACCAAAGGTTCCATGTAAACATCCATATTTTTTTACTTGGTATTTTCCCCGCAAGAAACATTTTTCCACTTTGTTACATGTTCATACAAAGAAGATATGACCATAACATAATACCGAACAATCAATGTCAACATGATATGACCAGGTTTGATAGCCATCCATGGTGGAATATTGTAGTTTACAACAACTATCGGCCATACGCTATGTGATGATGACATAGTTCCCCATGGACATATTCCATCAAGCCCTAGCCCAAGCCTAATGTTATGAGGGCTCGCTTTTAAATTGTGGCCACTTTTCTTCTCCATTCTTCCAAGACTCTCCATCTCAAGGGCATCCTCATTTTTCCATCTATGTCTGATTTTTGCATGGTAATCCATAAAAGAGGCAATGGAAGGAGATCGAAACATATAACGTAAGCGGGGGATTATAGGCATATGGCGCAATGTTTTCCTTACCACTTTTGACCTTCTTCCTTCCTCATACCGTGGCTCATTGCACTTCGGGCATGATTGGTTCCCCGCATAATCGTTGCGAAATAGTATGCAATCATTCACGCATGCATGTATACAATTGTATTCTAGCCCTAATGCTCGCAACAATTCTCTTGCCTCTCTTCTTGACTTTGGAAGGCAATGCCCTTCTGGTAGTATTTTGTCTAGCAAACTAGAGTACATGTCTCATATTTTAATATTGTTAGTAGCAACATTGTAAAAAAAAAAATCTATAAGAGCATATGTACATACCTGAAAAGCTCAGAAACACTATTGTTGCTCCAACCGACTTTATGTTGGAGGTTCAAAATTAGCAAACATGCAGCAAGACGAGATACACGTGCATTTGGAAACAATGGGGTTGTTGCCTCGTTGTGCAAGAATTCAGCCTTGTCACCATTGTTCTCATTTTCAGGGTGTTGAATTGCTGGAAAATAATTTGTAATTGTTTCATGTATCGCATCCGCACCAAGCAAAGTATTCTTTGAACTTGATGTTTGAACTTCATCCAATGATTCATCACCTGAGGACTGAACATATAGATGTCAGTTGCTATTTTATGTTAGGTGGTAATTTAAAGATCATACACTTGATATATTATGAAACAATTATATGAACACCATATGCATTATACAAATATAAATCCATCACATTGTACAATTTCTATTACATTATACAATTGGAATAACAACACAATAAATAAGATATTAAAATGTACATAAAAGCAATTCAACACACTCTATAACTGCAAACGAGTATGTTCCTCATTAGAAGTTTGACGTGGTTGAATTGTGTTGGCAAAACGACGTTAGGTTCGTCATATGTGTAAAAAAAATAGGCATCCACTATTTGTTCCTGACATAATGATTGTACATATTCAAACATTTAAAATAACTAAATGCACATGTCAACTAATTAGTTTAAATGCCTAGAGGGGTATATATGTAGCATACCTCATTTGCTTCGTGTTCACGTTGGCATTCCTCGTCGCTTTGTTGGGGCCTATTTCGCCACATACCATATCGTGCCTCATGTTGTTGTCGCACATGATAAGAACGTGTAGCAGCTCCCCGACACTTATTGCACCAACAACTTTCACGATGACGATATGAAGCTTCAACAGGGTTATTTCTAGCTCTTTTCCTGTACCTTCCACGAAAGGACGAAGAAGATGAAGTTGAAGATGAGCATGCTCGACCTGGTAAATAATCCCCTGCACTACTCGTGTTGCTGGCACTACTATTATTCATCTCAGTAACATAACTGTCAAAATAAGAAAATAGGCTTGAGTAGTGTTAGCAAATGTCCCAAAATGCCAAATTTCTACCAAATTGCCAATACCAACAAAAGTGACCATGCAACATAACTATGAAAGTTATGAAATCATTAGACCGACATCATGGAAACTAGCAAAAACTGCATTCAAAATTACATAAATACCAACAAAGGTGGTAAAGGTTAAAGTTAATGAAGACATCATGCACACCTTGCCAAAATACAAGAAGAAGTGGTAAAGATAAGTTATGGAAGCAAGAGGTCAACATCATTCAAATTAGCAAGATAACTCTAAAAATGAGAAATAACCAATGGGTTAAGGTCAAAATACCAACCAAGGTACCATTGAAAGTGGTAAAGGTTAAAATTACAAGTAATAGACCGAAATCACACATCAGGAAATTATCCACTAAACTCGACACTGAAACCATGAAAATTACCAACTAATCAACAACTCAAAATGCAAGCCCAGATTAGAGAAACCTAGCGCAAAATATGGTACTTGCAATGTTGGATTCGGATGACATTTCCTTCTGCAAGAAAGGTAAGGACATATCCTTACCAAAATTGCCAAAAGACCATTGAAAGTGGTAAAGGTTAAAGTTTGCCAACTAAACTCAAGGGTCCTTTAATTATGCGAAAGAAATAGATGTCCATTTAAGTTAGCAAAATTGCCAAAATACCATTGAAACTGCTCAGGTTAAAATTACAACAGACCGACTCACACATCATCGTGAAAATTACCAACTCAGAAATCATGAAAATTACCAACGAATTAACAACTCAGAATGCGAACCAAGATAAGAGAAACCTGGCGCGAAAATCTGTTCAATCTCCCGCTTTACATAACCCACATCTATCTTCTGCTCCTCCTGCTATTCGCTCTTCTGCTTTCACTCATCCTACGCCTCTAAATTGCTAACCAGTAAGTACTAGATCTCTCTATTTTTCGGCTATTGATTGTTTTAAAGTTTCTATTTTGAGATCCTGGTTTGTTGCAGTGGCTGGTAGTCGGCAAGATAGACGTAAAGGAAAAGCCCCTGCTTTGAGCAATGCTTCTGGGGATGAAAATGATAGCCATGGTGAAGAGAATCCAAGCAACCGAGCAGAAAGAATGGCAAATTTTTTTGCCAACATGCCTCAGGAAATTTATGAGGATTTCTTTATGGAAATGGAGAGACGAGTGACAAGGAATTTACAAATCAAGCAAAAGGAGAAGGAAACTAGTGCACAATTGGAAGCAAGAGACAATTCGATGGGCGTGTCAAGACATACTTGTAAATTGCTTTCTAATTTTTCCAAGTAAATAAGTCTCTTACTATTAGTCCGTTTATGTTATAAGAGTGCTTATTGCCCCGCTTTTAGAGTTTTTGTTCTCGGTTGGTTTCTTTACATGAGGTTTCTTTTTATCAAATTTCGTCCGCTATACAGCTTGGTTAAGAAACAGTCATTTTCAACATTCTCATTTTCACCCGCTTTCATCGGGTCTAGCACCATAGTTGGGATCATAACCCATGCTACCAAGAAGTTCCATAGCACCGCCGCTGACCTTTAAAGTTATCTTGCTACCACTTAATCATGCAGGTCTTTGCTTCTAGGACAAGTTCCTTCATTACTTCATAGCCACCTCCATTTTCCAAGGTATTTAATATATACCGAGCCAATATTTGATGTCAAAATGATCACAAAGTGTTAGTGAAGCTCACAAATCCGCCTTTGGGAATCATTACTCTTCCATCATCTAGGATTTGGAGAAATATATTGAAGACATCGAGTGAGCCTTCTCAATCTCATCAAATAAAAGTAATCAATATGGTCGCCTTCTAACCGCTTCTATCACCACCCCTTCTTCAGATCCTACATATCCCGGTGGAGCTCCTATAAGACGCGAAAATGCATGTTTCTCCATGTATTCACTCATGTCAATCCTTACAAGTGCATCCCCAGATTAAACATGTATGAAGCAAGTGCTTTGGCCAACTTCAGTTTTTACCAACTCCCATAGGACCCATAAACATAAAACTTGCTATTGGTCGGTTAGGATCAAAAAGCCCCGCGACGCGGAACGCTGAATAGCCTCTCTTAGAATCGCTTTTGTCAAATGGGTCTTGGCCAATGACCCACTTATGCAATTCATCATCAATATGCAAAAGCTTCTTTTTTTTACGATTGTAGAAGTTTTGACACGGAATACATGGCCCACTTGCTAACAATCTCGCCAATATCATCACTTGTTACTTCTTCACGCAAAGATTGAGCTTCCGGACCTGATCCAAAGCCCGCTCTGCTGCCTCTAGTTGTTTTGTAACGCATAAGACTCCCATATTTTAACTCAGCAAAGACAATTCAGGTCATAGTCGCTACCGCTTTGTTGAATTGCAATATTGACTCGATCAACCTGTCCACATAATAATATGAATGAGCTTTACATACATAAATATAGACCCTTCTCCTCACTAGGTTCCACATAGCAACCTAACCTCCACACATAGCTAGGATCACATAATACCATTTCGCATTTTCAAGATTATTCATGTCGGGTCCAGCCAAGAAGATAATAATCTCCCTGGACAACTTAATGCATCGTGGATCTAGCTAAAAGCAAAGACATTAAGGACAAAAACTAGACTCAGGACTTCATAAAAATAATGCTTTATGATAGAAAAAGTTCTTACCTCTTCCAGTTGGTCTTGAAATAACTGGTAAAATGCATCTTAATGCTATGGTTAAAACCAGATCCATTCCCTTCGGAATTGGCTGTTCACCTTCTGTTCCAATTAATGTTCGATCACAAAGATTCATGCCCTCGCCATCATTGTTCGAGAGATCTAACCTAACTGCAAATCACCAAAGATTTTTTCCCCTCGCACTAGCTCCAACAGAATGACACCAAACGCATAGACATCAGCATTCAAAGTTCGCTTTGGTTTTTTCACATTTGCAAGTTCAGAAGCTTGATAACCAAGAGCTCCAGCATTGAGGATCTGATTAGCAGTGCCTGCTGCAGTCATCAACCTATGTAGGCTGTAATCTTTGTGGCCAAGATAATGCGGCATGCTTTCATCCTGATTTCCTGAAATATGTAGGGTCTGCTCTTGTAATGATGTCTTGATTTTTTGCAGAGAATCTACGGATATATTGAAAGCAGGTAGGAGGTCAAGCATTTCAGGAGAAGGAGAAACATCAAGACAAGGGCGTAAAGCAAACAAGAAGAAAGATAACGTCATTACTAGAGGACATGTTATTTTGATCGATTCGGCCCTCCGATGAGGAGATCCACTCTTCTCATTCTGTTGATTGTTCTGATGATGACAAAGATGATCCTAAAGGAGGTTCCGCGGAGGAGATCGAATTGTCTTATCATGTTCGCCTTCAAGAAGTTATCTAAATCTGATGTAAGTTTTCCTATTTAATCTATGCTTTCCTTTTCTCTAGCTATGGCAAAAAATGACGATTGTTCCACTTATCGAATTGCTCAAAGCCCTGTTATGGTGTACATTATAATGTAACAGTATGGATCAGAGGAATTGGAGGCTGAACTAGACCTGATTACACAGGTGTCTAGAAAAATTACGCGTGCCATACTCTTTAAGAGGTGGTATGGCTCAGTCAGAAAGGCTAAGAAAATAAAACTTCTAAGCTGCCTTTTTGGATAAGCTACATGCGAATGGAAGCACCAAAAATGAGGAAGCACCAAAATGGAGGCATGCCGAATCATTTATTTTGGGACGAGTGCAAAGCGATGCCGGGGGATTCAATGAAGGCATAGAAAAAAGCTTAAGGCTAGCAGACTTACCTGGGTGAACCGGATTTGGTGCATAGGATCGGATGCTTCTGGTGCTACAGTGATTGCACCCTTCGAAATTCGAAATGAATAGTGATCGATCAATGCAGATCGATCCGACGGATCGCGATTCTCGAGCCAGACGAGCATGCAAGAGTTGCATGCGTTGCCTGCATGCATTGCATGCATTTCGGGCCTCTCATCCGGTTAGGGGATCGCTATTTCTTCCCGTGATTCGCCTCGCCTTCTCATCGGCGCTTTCTCTTCGCCAGTTGTTTCGTGTTATGTCCTATGCTCTCCCTCCCTCCCTCCCTTAAGTATTTTGTTTATATATGTTGTTTGTTCAAGTGGCACGCGCCGCTTAATCAACCCCTCGCTTTTTTTTGAGGTTTTTGTTCTTCTCTATTGTGTTTTGTGGTCTTATGCAGTGCAGTGCGCGGTAACGACGCTGGTTTCTTTTTGGAGCGGGGGTTTTTGGGAAGTTTAGCAGCCGGCGTTGTCTAAGCCCACGCCTAGGGGCTTATCGCTAGGGTTTTTCCTCGAAAACCCGAAAAGGGCGGGGTTTTTAATCCGCGATAAGCCCTAGGCGTGTACACTAGCCAAACATCTATGATATATTTTTGTATTTTGGGGTCCGTGTGTTATGACCGGATATTCCCTCGTATTTTTGTTTTTGGGGTAGCTTGCGATATGCGCCTACCCACTCTCTACCATTGTAATTACATTCTGGGATGAATAGAAAAGCCCCATCCATCGCCCAGCGATGTTTCGTTATGTCCTATGCTCTCATGCAGAGGAGGGCTTCCTCTTGCATGGGTTGACCTTTCGTGGCATTTCCTATCATTCTTGTTTCTCTTGACCGACCTTTCCCCGGCGATCCCTTCCCCGGGCGTTTCTTATCGTTCTCGGTTCTCTTCTACCTTGGCCTCGTTGACCTTTCCCGGCGATCCCTTCCCGGCGCTTCCTATCTTTCATTATCTCTTCCTATCCTTCTCGCCTCGCTTCTACCTCGGCATTCCTCCACTATGGGGCAATTCTTGAGCCTTCATCTCTGGATCGACGGAAGTTCTCTTCTTTCAAGGCGTTGTTGTGTCATGCGAAGTCACAAATGAGAATGCATCATTTTTTTAATTATTTTGAATATTGATCTTTTATTAACCATTGGTTATTGGTTTTATTGATTTCATTTGCCTAAAGCAATGCTAAGGGGTCTATCCTATCCGTGATAATTAGAGCAAGGTTTTGGGCCAACTCTAGCTATGGGCATAATCAGATTTTGTATTTACTCTTGTGCTAACAATCTTCCAATGGTGTTTTTTTTCTAGTTATGTTATTTATTCTAATTGTGTTCATGTTTCTAATTATGTTATTTATTCTAATTGTACGCCCAATTGTATTATTTTTTTCTAAAATGACGCTTCTTTTATTTTCGCAGTGTATTATTACAAGGGGATGCCCTATCTTGATGATGCAGGAAGGAATTCGTGGAGCAAGCAACAAATGCTATGAAGGCTTACCGCCATGAGGTAGATAAAACTTGGCGTCGGTGAAGGCACCTACATCGAGAACGCGATAAGGTATATAATTGACAACTTTGGTCATGGATTGAACGAGAGCGTAACTTAACAAATTATTGGCAAAAAGATGGAGACACTACAGGTAGTCTCTTCTTTCTCTCTCTCTCTCTCTCTCTCTCTCTCTTTCCTTTTCCTTTGATTGAATACTTTTTCCCATTGATACTTGAAATTCATTTCTAATAGGGATAACTTGCGAAGAAAGGTGAGGGCTGGAAAAGATTGTCGTCCATTGAAAGTAGGCAAAGATTGTTGGGAAAGATTCGCTGAGCAATGTGGTCAAGTATACCAACGCCAAAAGATGCAAACAAGCAAGACTAATAGGAGGCAAGATGCATGTGTTCTGGTGGAGATGCATCTATTAGGTCCAAGTTTGTAAGTATTATTTTATTTCGTATTATTATTATACAAGATGCTTCTTATTAATTGTTATTTCTTATTGTAAATTTTTATTTTGATCTTTGTGTAGTTCGGGATTGGGGTAGTTTCCGCTGATGATTTGATGCAAAAATAAAAAGAAGATGGTGGCTATGCCGCATGGAAGAAAAAATGCTTGAAAAGGCCATGAAGTACAAAAAGGTAGGAAGAATGATGAATTTATTTTTATGTTATTTTATTTTGATGGTATTGTCTTGCAAAAGATAAAGCGAGTGATTATGTGAGAAGAGTAAGTCCCGGGATTGTATTCAAGAAAAAGATGAAAAAGCCAGAAAGAAATGAAGAAATTTCAAAGAAGCAAGAACCTATTTACCTTGACTTTGAAGAAGAAGAAGAAGAAGAAAGGGTGAGTAAGGTATTTTTTGAAACTAATTTTCCATTGAACTTCATGTCCTAAACGATGAAGCTCCAAACATTGGTTAAGGATTTATGGTTAAATATTTGAGAGAAGTGCATGAATTTGCATTAGTGAGCAACTCTTTGACCATGTGTACACTTTTTTTAACAGATAATGAAGATCAAGGTAATCGATTTGACAAAAGTCCCTCTCCTCATGAAGACAATGCTAATGATCACTTGAAACTAGATTTAATTTGAGGTTTGAAGTATTGTAGAATTTCTCAGATTTTTACCCAACTTGGAGGGATACTATTTATCAAGTTCAATGCAATAACTTTCTTCAATTATCTATATTCAATGTCACTTTTATTATTTTACAAGCATTATCTTTACATTAACTCACATTAGAAAGTTGGCAAAAAGAATATGTATGGACATAGAATGACGACGTAATAAATGTAAACCTGTAAAAAAATAATAATAATAATAAATAAACGATCACAATTTAGACATAAGACTATTACAAAATTGACGCAATGATTTGCTTATCTTTGAAGAAGGTCGTCACAACATTGATGTAGATGTATTGTAAATATCTTAAATGACATGTCACAAACATACATATATATTGCCATTATTTTGTTACAAAATGGTCATAAATCTTACACAACGTTGTAATAAACTAGCATATAAAAGTGTCACATTTGTCACATAAAATGGTCAATTTATGAACAACGAATAGGCCACATAAATGCATCAATTTAAAAGTGTAATCGATGCTAATATGATGTAATATAAGATGCAATTATATGAGAATTTGGACATAAACTTGACTCAAATACGACCTAAAATTGCCACTAATACTGTCATTGCGTCATGCTTGCGTCATGTCAGCATGACATAATAAATGACACAACAAGTGACGCTCGTGCGACATCAAACCACGACACATATAGCGACAATTTTTTGTCAATTTATGGGTCTTGAGAAAATAGTTAGCGTCAGTTTTTTGGACGCTATACTTGACAAAAAACACCATGTTCTGTTGTAGTGACGTTGCTAGCAACAGTGATTCTACCTGCAATGGAGAGCCCCTTGCTGGACCATATATTAATTTTCCTTTTTAGCTTATCAAGGATTCCAGACCACGTCCCTTGTGGAAGAGCCCCCATTGCCAGGGGAAGGCCAAGTAGCTTCGTGACTTCGCCATTCCTGACAATCTGATAACCAAGACTTGTGATCTGCGAAGGCGGTTGTTCTTCATGCGGCCAGAGGATGGCGCTTTTCTTTGGATTAAGGTTAACCCCTGTTACTGTGCTGAAAGTCTTGATTGTCTTAAGGCAGTTTGCTATGCTGTTATCATCATATTTCAGAAAAAAGAAGGTGTCATCAGCAAACTGCTGGACACATAATTGCTTTGCTGCTGGAGAAGGCATCATAATCCCTTTGATTTCACCTGTTTCCACTTTGTGTTTTGTCAGAAGTGTCAAAGTATTTGCTAGCAAGATAAAGATGTAGGGAGCCAAGGGACACCCTTGCCTAACTCCCTTTCGTAGGCTGAAAAGCTGGGTAGGACTCCCATTAATAAGAATAGATGCAGTGGCTGATTTATTGAGACCCATGACAACCTCAATGAATTTGCTGGATAATCCAAGTTTGCTCATAATTCTGTGTATTGCCTCCCAACGAACTGTGTCGAAGGCTCGTTTAAAATCTAGCTTCATCATAACACATTTCTGTTTGCTTTGTTCTGCCCAGTGCAGACCCTCACATGCTGACAGATAGTTTGATAGGATATTTCTTCCAGCTAGGAAGGCTGATTGTTCGGGCTCAATGATTTTGTTGAGGAGTGGTTTTAATCTGGTAGCGAGGAGCTTAGCAAACAATTTGTATGTGGTGTTGGTTAAAGCAATAGGGCGCCATTCTTCAATGCTTTCGGGCTTATCCACCTTGGGAATGAGGGTGATGAAGCCTGTAGACAATGCCGGATGTAAGCTGCCATGTTGCCATGCCCCTTGCAATACACTTAAGAGGTCGTCACCTAAATCCTCCCAAAATTCCATGAAGAACTCGGGCGGAAATCCATCTGGCCCTGGTGACTTACCATGAGCCATGCTTTTGAGCGTTGCTAGAATCTCATCTTTGCTGATCTGCCTACATAGAAGGCTATTATCTTCTGCACTGATCGTAGCATTGAGAACCTGGAGACAACGTTCCATAGCTTCCCCATAATCTGATGGAACATGATCTTCCGAAAATATTTTAGAGTATGCGTCAACAAAGTACTTCCTGATATCCAATGGGTCACGAATGTAGTTGTTGTTGGTATCCTTGATCATTGTGATGCCGTTCTCCATCATCCTTGTTCCTGCTAATCGAAAAAATAGCTTTGAGCTCTCATTGTCCATGAGGTCATGCCATTTAGCCTTCGAACGGATGGCAGCTCCCCTTGCCTCATTCTCCTCAATTGATTTTATTTTGCCGTCAAGGTCTGCCTCCTGGTTCTGAAGTGTTATATCAGCCTAATCTGCCTATCTGGTGACCAAGAGCTCTTATATGTATTATCAGGCCTATTGTGGAGCCATTTTACTGTAATAAGGTCTTAGACCTCTTTTCAAATAATATAAAAAATCCCGCTTCAAAAAAAAAAAAAAAAAACAATGCATGCCTCGGATGGAGTTGGAGAATGCTTTTTGGCATTTCGTATCTTACAACATTGTTTTGAATTGTAAGAAAAAATACTAATGTCAGAAGTGGGATTTGAACCCACGCCCCTTTGAAGACCGTAACTTGAATCAAGCGCTTTAGACCACTTCCTACCACCCCCGACAATTGATCATGTAGCTTATCTCTATCAAATATGTGGAATAAAAAGAAAAAAGATACATGTTTCAAAATGGTTGTCTTGTGGTTCCTCCTCAAATTGAAGAATATTGCTATGTCGATATTGACATCCCACATGGATTTTATAATGAGACTATGAGACATTGACATCCAATATGGATTCTATAGTAGACTACAAAAGTTATCTACAACAATGCATGCCTCGGATGGAGTTGGAGAATGTTCTTTGGCATTTCGTATCTTACAACATTGTTTTGAATTGTAACATAAAACACTAATGTCAAAAGTGGGATTTGAACCCACGCCCCCTTTCGAAGACTAGAACTTGAGTCTGGCACCTTAGACCACTCGGCCACCCTGACAATTGATCATGTAATATCTCTATTAAATACTAAAGATGCTCAAATTCTGTCGGGCATAGGTGGGAACTTATAACATTGGGAACTTATAAATGATAAGACTGCATTGTGAAATCGCACTACCTAGCGTTGTTAGGCAAAAAGTTGAAAACATGTAAATAATGAGGTAGCAATGCATGATCATTATGGGGATTTGAGCCTAATGATATTCAAAACATTTTAAATCAATATTGTTCAAATGTTTAATATTTAAGCTCAATAGATAGGAGGGGCTTATTTCCACAAAGACATGATACAATAGCACATTTGAAGTTCTAGATATAGACAATGTACGGTCACAATCTAGAAGTTGTTTGCTTAAAGAGTTAAGAAGTCTCTGAACAAAAAATGTTCGATTATCTTTATGACATGCCATTTTTTAAAAAGGCATAAATTAGAAGACATACTTAGTCTATGCAATACCATGAAAACCCACACAACATCCCCCCACAACATGGCAATGGGGAGGAGGGATTTAGCGGCTGATTACTGGTTCTGCTGAGCAAAATTGGAGCGTCGTTTTCCATTCCGGAGATGGAATGTCGTAATTAAAACTTACCTTCTTCAGGCTCTAAATTAAGTAAGAAAAATATAATGATGAGAACATAAACAATGCTTTCAATTTTCATTGGTGTAGAAGGCCTTCAAAGTCTATAAATAACCCCTTGCCCATCAAACTTCTTGATGCTCCATGCACATATGTTGGGTCCTTTTCATTTTAAATTCTTACATCACATAAATAACAACAAAACTTCATATTCCTACATAACGCTTATGATACTAAATTTGTAAAATATATGAGGGAACATGTTTGCCAATACCGCATACTATAATTTCGAATTCAAAATGTATAGCATTGCTTTCTAAACACCAACACGCATTTGCACTAAAGCTATTTAATATTTGGATTCAAAATCTGGTCAAAGAAATGCCAGCTCCTTTGGAGGAAGAATTAGCAGGTTGTCTCTGTTTTTATGGGTAGCCATTCAACAAGCTGATAGTCCCAAAATGCATTCAACAACAGCCCGGATAGTCCTTCGCAAAGACCGCCAATGCCCGATTGATTAATTTATGAACATACAATAGAATTTCATGTGCAGAATGTACATAGGCGGAATAATGAAGAAGCTCACAAACAATGCATCAATTTTGCTATATTTCCATGTTCCCAGATCCTCCCATTTAGCCTTCCAAAATCACTTAGCTATGATATATTACGTTAGTTATTGATTTCAGTTCCAAGTTTCCAAATTTTCCACTGCCCTCACTAATTTGCGCAATCAATCCGCATACTCCGCTGCTTCAGCTATCTATCTTACAGATCTATCTATGGTGGCGTATTGCCTGCATTATATAATAACAAAATGGACTGAAATGAGAGCATACATTATGTGGGAGAGGACACGAACCCAAAAAAGCAACCTTTGTATACCTGCATTGGAGGAGGCCCACTTCAAATATAAGAAAGATAAAAATCTTATTTTACACAAATGTAACACCGTGACTTTATATGCCTCAAGAAATATAATTTGATAAAAGAAAAATCTTTTTTTTACCCGCACTTAAATAAATGATCAGAGAAGAAAAAGCCAAGCGTAAGCAAAAGCCGAGACATGGTATTCTTTTGTCGCTGATGTAATTCTCGCAGTAAAAAGCCATGCAAACACAAATAAATTTAGAGATCGTGTTTGAGAATAACTCCTCGTGTTCTGGTATTTAGGTTCATACCTTGACGTCCTTAACATATGATTGTTGATGATTTTTATTGCACTACAAGCTTTAACTTTCAAGAAGATTGTCACAGCAATTCATTCAACTTCAATTTATTCTAAGGTCATTCAACATAATATCTTTCAATGGTCATTAAACCACATAGTCAATAAATCATTGAATACAATTAGAATCAGCTCAATCTATTCATTCAATTCCAAAGATCGCTCCCCTCAGGTATAGTCGCGAACCTCCCACCGGGCGCTTTGCAAGAGGAGCCAAGATGTGGTCACTCATCCCCTTGTCTTATAGTCACCCAAATGGCAGCTTTCCAATCTCAATTGGCCCACTTGTCCAATTGTGCATCTCCTCTATCTAGAAGGTTTATCAACTTGCCTAAAAATTCTGAGTAGATAGACTTGTCGGCCCTTAAATTTCGCCCCTACTTTGACTAGTCAACCAAAATCCTAAGTGGCGGGGGGGGTGTCTGATGATTTCTAGCGAGCCTAGCAACACCCGGTACCACTAGCCCGCCACCTTTGACTTTTACCTTAAAAGTTGACCTCATCGCCACCGCTTCTCATAGGTCAAAGACTTTATATGACTCATGCACATTCTAATCCATCGCCAACGCTTCTCATAGATTAGATATGGCAAAAATATAATATCACATGACAACTGTATTTTAACATTCCCCCTTCATGTGATATTGACTGCATTGTAACAATGCCCTTATTTGCTGAAATCTTGAAACTGGCAGGGCCTTTGTAAGAATATCTGCCATTTGATCTATCGTACGACATAAGTTAGATGTACTTGGTTTTTTTTCACCATATCTCTAATAAAATGTACTTCTAATTCAATATGTTTTGATCTTTCATGTAGAACTGGTTTTTTGTCATGGCAATGCAAACGGTATTGTCACAATATATAACCTGCTGGTCCCTGCTTTGTGTAAAACCTAACTCTTTCATAAGTCTTCTTTCCCAAACTAACTCCTTTGTCACCAATGATGCTGAGTCATTAGGGTTTTTTTGAGATTAAAAAAGGGCCTTCAAAACATGCCAACTAAGCCAAATGAAGATAAATGAACTACCAATCGTAAATCGAGCCCCGACGGGTCCAAATAAAGAAACCATAAACTAACTCATCGGATCACATTTTTCTAGCATAACTATTGATAGAAAAGTCCAAATGAGCTCTCGTTTAGTGCAATAGGTAGATATCGTTGAGATCTTTCCAATCTTAGGTGCTTTGCACATATTTTAACCACTTGTGATTGTCAAAACTCCAAAAAATATGGTTTTTACCATTTTTACTATCCTACGGGGCAAAAAGATATGCAAACCACCCAAGTTTGGAAAGATCTCAATGAGACCTATCTATTGCACCAAACAAAAGCTCATTTGGACTTTTCTATCAACACTTATGCTAGAAAATGTGATCCAGTGAGTTAGTTATAACTTAGTCAGCAGTTCTTAGAAGGCCCTTTTATGATCTCAAAAAATCCCTAATGTATATTCAGCCTCAGCACTAGAAAGTGCAATGCTAGATTGCTTTTTGCATTTCCATGCAATTGGAGCTCCACCTAACAATACAACATATCCTCGGTGATTTCGCTTGTCCGTGTCTCCCCGCCTGGGCCAAGATCACAATAGGCTTGCAATTGCAAGTTAGTATCATTGAATAATATGCCAAATTGTACTGTACCTTTCAAATACTTCAAAATCCTTTTGGCTGCATTCCAATGTGCTTTCCCAGGATTGTTATTGTATCTGCTAAGTATATTGACTGCAAAATGCAATATCCTGGCCGAAAGTACATTGGCTACATATGACGTACATCCAATCAAACTCCTATAGGGTACCCTTTTCCATTTGTATACTTTCCTTTTCAGTTCTTGGACACATTTCACTAGATATTTTGTGACCAGGTACCATGGGGTTGGCTGCCACATTGCAATTTTCCATATGAAATCTCTTCAACATATTTTGATGTGACCTTGTCCGACTTAAGACAAGTATTTTCTGATCCCCTCGCTTCAGATACATCAATCCCAAGAAATCTTTTAATTCACCCGCATCACCATCCGAATCTTCTTTAGAATTTCTTTACAATGGTTTAATACTCTATTGCTTTTAGCCACCATAATATTGTCATCAACATACAATGCAATGATACACCATTCATCTCCCGTGATTAAATCTATATAGATTCCCATCACCATTAAGTTTTTGAAACCTTGTTCTAACAAATATCCATCCATGCATTTGTACCATTCTCTAGGAGACCGCTTTGAGGCCATACAATCGCCTATTTAGTTTCCAAACTTTCCCTATCATCAAAGCCACCGCAGTTTCGTATAAATTTCTTCTTCCAATTTGGCATTTAAAAATGCCGCGGTTTCACATCCATGTGATGTATTTCAAAACTACATGCATTAGCAATGGCCGTAAGCATTCTTAAACCGCTTATCTTGACTAAAGGTGAAAAAGTTTCATCAAAGTCTTCACCCTTTTTCTCGTAAACCCTTGTGCAACAAGCCCGCTTTTAAATTTCTTTTGTTTTTCCATCTACCTGTGTTTTATTCGATATATCCACTTATTTCCAACTATATTTTTGTCCAAGGGCATATCTACTACGTTGTATGTACCGTTTTTTAAAAGCCTTCATTTCTTCTTCCATTGCATGTCTCCAAGTGTTTTGCATTAATGTCACTTATGGCTTCATTATAACTTTGAGGTACTTTTTATCGATTCAAGTACTAGTATGTCAAATAATCGTATGAATCTCACCTTCAATTGGCTTCAATCTTTTTGCTTTTTCCCACCTCGCCCGCCATGCGCCCACATCATGTTTGGCTTCATCCGCTAATACTTGAGCTTCGTCCTCTTTTGCTTTCCTTTTGGGTTTGTCCGCTTAATAACTTCTTCCTCTTCCATTTCAATGCTTTGATTCATCCTAGGTTCAATTTCTCGCTCGCTCTAGGGCTATTTCAGCACTCATTATCGAGTCACCATATCCATCCGATCTTTAATTCTCTCCTCCTTCTCATTTAGGTTTTGTTTTATTTCACAACTCTTTCAACTCTTCTTCTTTTTGCATTCGCATATATCTTCCTAATTTATCTTAGGGATCTTCCTATAGAATTCTTTTCTCATTGAAAACAACATCTCTACTAATTATGATTTTCCTTCTTGCGTGATCATATAACAATGCCTTAGAATTTGAGTCATACCCTACGAGATATGCTATGTAGGCTCTATCATCTAATTTTTTTCCTTAACTCTTCCTCGAACATGCACAAAACACAAACATCCATAAGCCTTTAAATTTTCATAGGTTGACACTTACCCGCCCACAAACATATCCGTATGGCTCCTTTTATGCTTGAAGATGGCAGCAGATTTTGTACATACACCGCCGCTTTTAATAGCTTCATCCCGCAGAAAATTTGAAGTCCCAATATTTTAGCATGGATCTTACAAAGATCAAGCAATGTCCTCGTTTCTTCCTTTCTCAAAACTCCATTTTGTTGTGGTGAATACCTACACGCTAGTTGTCTCTTAATTCCTCTATTTGCACAAAAAGCTCTAAACTCATCCTCACACATATTCACCTCCCCTATCGCACCTTATACATTTTATCTTCCTTCCCTCGCTTTCCACCTCGATTCAAAGAAGAACAATTTCAAGGCATCAAATGCTTGATCCTTTGTTTTCAATAAATAGCATTTAGTTCTTCTGCTAAAATCATCTATGAAGCTCATAAAATATTTGTGTCCACTCAAACTTGTAATATTTATTGGACCACATAAATTGCGGTGTATTAAGTCCAAAATACCCTTTGCCCTTTTATTTGACTTTTTGAATGGTAGTCTTGATTGCTTCCCTAATTGATAACCACCACACATAAATTTTCCTTCTACTGGTTTAGCAGAGATTAGCCCCTTCTTTCCAAGTGCTTCTATAATGGTAGAATTTGTATGGCAAAGTCCTATATGCCACGCTTCGATCCGATATTCAACAACATTTATTTCAGGAAGATGCTTAATATCAAGTCCAAATATATTCCCAACACGTTTTCCAATAAACTTCAATTCACCATCAAAAAACACTTTACATTGAAGTTGCTCAAACAATACTTTGTATCCCAAATCTACCAGTTGACAAACAGATATAAGATTTCTCACTAGGCTAGGCACACACAAAACTTCTCTCAATTTGACACTTTTTCCATTCAAATCAAACAGTTCTAACTGTTGAAGGTGTTCCTGGCAAAACCTTCAACCTCAGTGGTTTAGAACCTCCAGATCACTTAGGGTGATCAATCCTCAAAGCAAATGATGGATTAGAATGGGAGCAAATTGCAAAAGTTCAACTGTCCCTGAAATTTTGACAGTTTTGGAAGTGCCAAGCTTGCATATCAATATCTTGGGATCCGTGCAGTGAAACTTATTCAAACTTGAAATGGTGAGAGAGCAGTAGTAGAGGATGCTTGGTATTTAATTTCAGGATTTTTGGATGCTTCCTTTGCTTACTATGGATTTTTGAACAAGCAGACTTGAAACAGACAATTTTCAATGAATGTATTAAAAATTTTGAAACTTTTGGAACAGCCAACTTTGGGGATCTGTAACTTGAGACGAAGAAGTCCTAAAATCATGAAACTTGGACTGGGGTAAGATGGATAGGAAGGCATGCACATGACAAAGTTTCAGAATTTGTAGATGAGCAGTTGGAAATCTATGGATTTTTGAAAAGGCAAACTTGGAAGAGGAAATTTCAATGACTGTCTCAGAAATTTTTACAGTTCTAGAACAGCCAAATCTGCAAAGCCATAACTATGGATTTATGAGTGCTAAAATCATGAAATCTGTTTTGAATGAAAGATGAATAGCAAGAGAGTCATGGAAATTAAGCTCAGATTTTTTGGAGATACAGTTTGCATATGGGGCATGGCTAAACTTGCAGACTTGGGACAATGAAATTTCAGTGCACATATCAGGGATTTTGCTCAAAAATCAGAAAATTTGCATGAAACAACTTGAATAGCATCTATTTGAACTTCATAACAATGCCAAGGGTAGTATTATATCAGAATCTCAAAGGAAATATGAAAATACATCAAGAATTTGGATTTTTTTGCTCAAGACATGTCAAAAAACTGAAATATGGAAGCTATTCTTCAAGTAAGAGACCTCAATCCGTCTTTCAGAGCCAAATCGACCTGTTCTTCATGCTCCAAGCCGTCTCCTCTCTCTGATAGCCAAAGCCCCTTTTTCTAATGCCCTTTTTTGGTTGATTCTCGGTAAAATCCGTGGCTTTGTTTGTTTTTAGTGCATGGGTCTGTTTCTTGGCTTGGATCCAGGCATTTCGGGACCCATAGACCATGATTAGGCGGTTGAATCAGCAGAAAAAATGGTTCTTGGCATGACCAAGTTTTTAGGGTTCTTCAAGAATTCATAGGAAATATCCCACAGGCATTTTTACAAAACAAAACTCGGGTATATAAGGCACAAAAACTCAATTTTATAATTTATTCATATGTTATTTCCATGTGGCTGCCAAATTTCACATACCGATGCCATGTGGCAGAAGGTGATTGGGGAAATGAGTGACTAGGCCAAAGGGAGTAAATAGGAAATTTTTTTTTTTTTCAAATTTGGCACGATTCCCAAGAAATGGAATATGAGGGTCATAACAAGGTCTTTTTTCAAAAATTCTTTTTCCACATGGAATCTTTTTGATGCTCTACGGATGGGAGAATCTTCTAGCAAAAAAAAAAATCTTAATTTTTGGCTAAAAAAATGAGGCTAATTTTGGTGAGGTGGCAAGGTTATGGAGTGATGTGGCAAATGGGTGATGACATGGCACAATGAGGTGATGATGTGGCAAGCAAGGTGGTAAAATAACTTTTTCTAGTCAAAACTTTTTGTGATGTGGTGATGAGGTGGATGACATGTGTATGGTGATGTGGATGTACTTGTATGATGGATGACATTTGGCATTATGAAGATGATGTGGATGATTTGGCAAAATATTTGGCACTTGTGCACAAATGGTCTTAGAGCTTAGGAATCAAGAAAGTGGATGAATAATAGGTATGTGATGTGCTTTGACTAGAAAAAAGGAATGGTAATGGAGTATGGAGATAGGAAGTATGCAGCATAAGGAGTGTTTCATGAATGGGATCAAGATGGTAGGAACATGAAAGAAGCCTTGGAAAATGGAATTCATGCCAAAATGACTTGGATTTAGCCACATACCAATGAATCTTGAGGGGTCTTCCAAACTCTAACAAAGGATCTTCAATTTAGGCTCAAATCTTCTTGCTTGAATCTTAACTTCCTTGCCATACTTGTATGATGCCCTGATTAGCTCATGCACACATGTGTCAAACCAAATGTTAGCCAAAGGTGTAGTTCATGCAAATGGCTCTTTTATGCTGCCAAAATGTGGCAGCACTAACACTCCAAAATCTTCTATTTCCTTAATGCCTCCATCTCCAAGTTGGACATGTCCTTCTTTCTTCTGCCAGTCTTTAAGCAAATGCAGATCACACATCACACTTTTACAACAAACTTGTTATTATCCTTTCTTGAAGGCAACGAAATATTACAAGTCAAATGTTTTCTTACCTCCACAAAGATATCATCTTCCTCGATTCACCTTCACTCATCGGGCTTGTTTTTCTACTACATTGATGCTTGCACCACCTCCTCGCTTCCCTTCCTCTACTACCTCCTCCGCCACCTCCTGCTTCCACCAGATCTTCCTCTTCCCCTTCCCTTTTTAGGACTTGATAGTCCGAGGCAAAATGACCTTTGCCCTCACAATTAAAAGCATCTAAATTCTTTTACACTACTATTTGAACATTCACCCTCAAATGACCATATTGATTACAAGAATAGTGTGGTCCTAGTTTTTCCTTTTGAAATTTAACAAAACTCCCCTTTTGACTTGCCTCAGATATAACACTTCAGCTTGAATGTTCATCTTCCTCCCCGCTCCCTCTAGTCCGCTTCGAACTCATTTAATCATCCCGATAGCATGTTCTTTGATGTAGCTACATTCCCCGAAAGCAGAGTTGCCACCGATGATTATGAGACACGTACCTTGCCAATGCCAATATCCGGTATTGGTCATTTAATATATTCCCAAATTCTCAAGATCTCGCAAATAATGTAATCAAATCTTTCTAGGAAGTCGCTTAAATTATCTTTTTCGCATAACTTCATCTTTCTTAGCTCCTTTTCCAACATGTCTATTTGTGAAGAGCTTTTTGTTCATAATGCTTTATGAGATAATCCCACATCTCCTTCCGCTTCATGCCTCGGGTTTTAACTTTAAGGCGCCCTACTTTTACACATGATTATGGCTTGAGCTTCCATAATCTTTTGCATCATCACCGTGACTTGGAGGACTTCCCTTTACCAGCTTGCACCTTCAACCCTGCAGAGTCACCATCAGCTTTAGTGCTTGAGCTTGCAGCAGACTAGATACTCCCCGAGCTAGATGCCCCCAAGACTTACAAGATGTGTGGAGCTGCCCTCAAATAGATACCATAACTTCTCAAATTCTAGTACAGCCTCTAATACCTTCCTTCCAAATTTGAAATCCTCCATCTCCTTTAAACACTTCAATAGAGTTCAATAGATTTGCCCCGGACCGGTTGTCATTATCACAGACGTGAACTAGTTAGCTCGATACCAATGATGATTTTATTGCACTACAAGCTTTAACTTTCAAGAAGATTGTCACAGCAAATTCATTCAACTTCAATTATTCTAAGGTCATTCAACATAATATCTTTCAATGGTCATTAAACCACATAGTCAATAAAACCATTGAATACAATTAGAATCACTCAATCTATTCATTCAATTCCAAAGATCGCTCCCCGTATAGTCGCAACCTCCCACTCGGGCGCTTTGCAAGAGGAGCCAAGATGTGGTCACTCATCCCCTTGTCTTATAGTCACCCACCGCAGCCTTTTCCAATCTCAATTCGTCCACTTGTCCAATTGTGCATCTCCTCTATCTAGAAGGTTTATCAACTTGCCTAAAAATTCGGAGTAGATAGACTTTTGTCCTTAAATTTCGGCCCTACTTTGACTAGTCAACCAAAACCCTAAGTGGCGGGCAGGGGGTGTCTGATGATTTCTAGCGAGCCTAGCAACACCCGGGTACCACTAGCCCGCCACCTTTGACTTTTACCTTAAAAGTTGACTCCATCGCCACCGCTTCTCATAGGTCAGCACTTTATATGACTCCATGCACATTCTAATCTAATCGCCATCGCTTCTCATAGATTAGATATGGCAAAAATATAATATCACATGACAACTGTATTTTAACAATTGTCAAAGGTTTTTGGCCATAGCCGAGATCAGAAATAAGGTACCTTTGCTGGATCCTAGAAGTTTCAAGAATGTCATTCCACAGCAGGATGATGCAGATGGTTATTACCTCAACACATTTTTGGCTTTGCCGCTGCTGCAATTTCTACATCGATGCCAACTGATAGCTCCTGGTGCATCAATTTGTTGGGGTTTTCTCACGCTTAACAAAGGTGCAACAAACACCACTACAGGGATCTACAGTGGATCTACGTGATCTACTGTGGTTTTCTCAGAACCATGCCCGACTTTTTAAGGCCTCACCGGATTCAAAGAAGAGATGTAGCAATAGTTACCTCCGACTTAGCTTCCGCCATAGCCACGCCCAAGACATAAGCGCCAGCCTGATCCACCTCCACGGCTAGAGTCGGATCGTAACATGCGCCCACGCCGCTATTGCGTAAGAAAACCTAAAGCAAGTCAAAATGTAACATCTAAGCCAATATGTTGACCACCTTGGCGCAATGGAGTAACCGGCATGAGCAACCCCCGCAAAATGGCAAACACATGATGTTCACACCGAGAACAAAAGGGAACACTAAGTTCTCGCAGTTTCAAAGATTCATTCCGTCCCACTATTGAATAAGATATACCACAATGGCGATAAAATCGATGCCCCCGCTACCTTGTGTTGAGGCTAACAGCCCAAAGAACAAACCGCAAATGGTGTGAGCTTCAGTTCATCTCTATTGGGATCTTCACCAAAAGACCGGATCAATGATTCCACAAATGCCACCATGCCCGGAAGTACATGTTTGTCTCCGCCCCAAATGCAGCCTTTTAGGAGAGAGTTCTAGCAGCTTTTCCGTAAAACAACCAAGCTGTCCCTTCACCAAAGAAGACCAAATAAGCAGCGAGCACCGAAGTTGAATCCATTAAAAGGAGACACTGGGTTTGCCATCAAGTAAAGAGAAGGGACAAAAACTATTATCGGGGGGCTATTCATGCAAGGTAATCAGCAGCTCAATGCCTCGCTACTTGCAAGATGGCCATGAACTCACTCCATAATTCGAGCCCGTGGTTCCCAAATTTACCCTTCCCTCGCAAATATTGAGCTTGAACTCCGTGCTAGCCAAGACTTTTGGGAGCATAACTTTGGCATGTCGCAACTTTAAGCTATTCCGCATAATTGAAAATGATCGCATTGAGCAGCAAATCGCCACTCCTAATGGCTTAAAAGTTTCAAACAGAGCATCAAAGAACTTCATTTGCAAACCTCTCTCGAGATCGCAAATCTATTTGCAAACAACCTGAACAACCCCTAGGTAGTTTGCTCAAACCTACAACCCGCTTGGTCGCAAGGAATATAAGCAATATGGCAACATACTTTGAATGGCAAGAGGCAAGCTTCACAAATCGCATAACAATCAATATTCTCGCACCACTACCATTCCTCCCAACCTCCACCAAATCCAAGCATTATTATCCGTCCAGATTCGAAAAAGAGCCCCCCGCCAATAATATCTTGAGCGTGCATAGCTGATAACCCTCAATCCAGCCTATTTTCAATCAGATCTTATAAGAAGATATAACAATATGTATAAAATGAGATGAATAGAATGCCATATCATTCATGAAATAACTTGATCCAGCTTGAAAAGGCGCCAAGTTAAATACCTTTGGTTGCACTTCCGAGCTCGAAGCTACCAGAGGAGTCTTGAGAAGTCTTTCCCGCGATCAAGTCTTCACCGAGCCCTTCCAATGTAACCCCTATCAAGGCCCATCATATTTTTTAAACCAACATCATCATCCGGATCAGAAGAAGTATTGCCATCTTCGCATTCGGAACTTAACCAACCCATCTGATTTTTCTCTTGCCTCGTAACCAACTCCTCGCATAAATCTTCCTCGCCAAGAGAACCCATCAAACGCCGGATCGAAAAAACAGGCGAAGAAGATCAGGAAAACATGATCCGCGAGCAGATGCTATGGGAAGAATGTGTCGAGGAGGAGTTAAATCCATGATTTCGAGGGATTTGGAGCGGGTTAGAAGAAACCAAAAGCAAGTCAAAATGTAACATCTAAGCCGTCTGATTTGATTGAACGATCTCAGCCGTCCGATTTAGGGCGTGGTCCATTACACAACATTATAATATAAGATGTGCAAATATCCGTCACAATCTCCATGCAATACTGATGACATTGCTTTGTGTGACAAGTAAATGTGGAATAAAAAAGAAAAAGATACATCTTTCAAAATGGTTGTCTTGTGGTTCCTCTCAAATTGGAAGAATATTGCTATGTCAAACATTGACATCTAATATGGATTTTATACGAGATTACGAGACATTGACATCCAATATGGATTCTATAGTAGACTACAAAAGTTATGTACAACAATGCATGCCTGGGATGGAGTTGGAGAATGTTCTTTGGCATTCGTATCTTACAGCCTTGTTTTGAATTGTAAGAAAAAACACTAATGTTAAAAGTGGAATTTGAACCCATGCCCCCTTTCGAAGACCAGAACTTGAGTCTGGCGCCTTAGACCGCTCGGCCACTTCGTATCTTACAACATTGTTTTAAATTGTAAGAAAAAACACTAATGTCAGAGGTGGGATTTGAACCCACGCCCCTTTCTCAAGACCGTAACTTGAGTCCGGGCGCCTTAGACCACTCGGCCACCCTGACAATTGATCATGTAGCTTATCTCTATTAAATATGTGCACATATCTGTCACAATCTCCATGCAATACTCATGACATTGCTTTGTGTGACAAGTAAATGTGGAATAAAAAAGAAAAAGATACATCTTTCAAAATGGTTGTCTTGTGGTTCCTCTCAAATTGGAAGAATATTGCTATGTCAGACATTGACATCCGATATGGATTTTATACAAGACTACGAGACATTGACATCCAATATGGATTCAATATGGATTCTATAGTAGACTACAAAAGTTATGTACAACAATGCATGCCTAGGATGGAGTTGGAGAATGCTTTTTGGCATTTCGTATCTTACAACATTGTTTTGAATTGTAAGAAAAAACACTAATGTCAGAAGTGGGATTTGAACCCACGCCCCCTTTCGAAGACTAGAACTTGAATCTAGCGCCTTAGACCACTCGGCCACCCTAACAATTGATCATGTAGCCTATCTCTATCAAATATGTGCACATATCCGTCACAATCTCCATGCAATACTGATGACATTGCTTTGTGTGACAAGTAAATGTGGAACAAAAAAGAAAAAGATACATCTTTCAAAATGGTTGTCTTGTGGTTCCTCGCAAATTGAAGAATATTGCTATGTCAGATATTGACATCTGATATGGATTTTATAATGAGACTACTTGAGACATTGACATCCAATATTGATTCTATAGTAGACTACAAAAGTTATATACAAAAATGCATGCCTCGGATGGAGTTGGAGAATGTTCTTTGGCATTTAGATCTTACAACATTGTTTTGAATTGTAAGAAAAACACTAATGTCGAGGTGGATTTGAACCCACCCCTTTCGAAGACCAAAACTTGAGTCTTATACATGTTTTAGACCACATTGCTTTGTGTGACAAGTAAAATGTGGAATAAAAAGAAAAAGATACATGTTTCAAAATGGTTGTCTTATGTTTCCTCTCAAATTGAAGAATATTGCTATGTCGATATTGACATCCCATATGGATTTTATATAACAAGACTATGAGACATTGACATCCAATATGGATTCTATAGTAGACTACAAAAGTTATGTACAACAATGCATGCCTCTTGATGGAGTTGGAGAATGCTTTTTGGCATTTCGTGATCTTACAACATTGTTTTGAATTGTAAGAAAAACACTAATGTCGAAGTGGGATTTGAACCCACGCCCCTTTGAAGACCGTAACTTGAATCAAGCGCTTAGACCGCTCGGCCACCCTGACAATTGATCATGTAGCTTATCTCTATCAAATATGTGGAATAAAAAAGAAAAAGATACATGTTTCAAAATGGTTGTCTTGTGGTTCCTCTCAAATTGGAAGAATATTGCTATGTCAGATATTGACATCCGATATGGATTTTATACGAGACTATGAGACATTGACATCCAATATGGATTCTATATGGATTCTATAGTAGACTACAAAAGTTATGTACAACAATGCATGCCTCGGATGGAGTTGGAGAATGCTTTTTGGCATTTCGTATCTTACAACATTGTTTTGAATTGTAAGGAAAAACACTAATGTCGGCGGGGATTTGAACCCACTCAAGAGCGTAACTTGAATCTGGCGCCTTAGACCACTCGGCCACCCTGACAATTGATCATGTAATGTGGAATAAAAAAGAAAAAGATACATCTTTCAAAATGGTTGTCTTGTGGTTCCTCTCAAATTGGAAGAATATTGCTATGTTAGACATTGACATCCGATATGGATTTTATACGAGACTACGAGACATTGACATCCAATATGGATTCTATAGTAGACTACAAAAGTTATGTACAACAATGCATGCCTCGGATGGAGTTGGAGAATGTTCTTTGGCATTTCGTATCTTACAACATTGTTTTGAATTGTAAGAAAAAACACTAATGTCAGAAGTAGAATTTGAACCCACGCCCCCTTTCGAAGACCAGAACTTGAGTCTTGCGCCTTAGACCACATTGCTTTGTGTGACAAGTAAATGTGGAATAAAAAGAAAAAGATACATGTTTCAAAATGGTTGTCTTATGTTTCCTCTCAAATTGGAAGAATATTGCTATGTCAGATATTGACATCCGACATGGATTTTATACGAGACTATGAGACATTGACATCCAATATGGATTCTATAGTAGACTACAAAAGTTATGTACAACAATGCATGCCTCGGATGGAGTTGGAGAATGCTTTTTGGCATTTCGTATCTTACAACATTGTTTTGAATTGTAAGAAAAAAACACACTAATCGTCGGCGGGATTTGAACCCACACCCCCTTTGAAGACCGTAACTTGAATCTAATTAGACCGCCGCTACCACCCCGACAATTGATCATGTAACTTATCTCTATCAAATATGTGGAATAAAAAAAAAAAAAAGATACATGTTTCAAAATGGTTGTCTTGTGGTTCCTCTCAAATTGAAGAATATTGCTATGTCGGATATTGACATCCCATTATGGATTTTATAATGAGACTATGAGACATTGACATCCAATATGGGAGGTGGCAAAAAATGGTTAGGGCTACAAATACTTTTAACAACAATCGCTTTTTTTCTTTGAAGATGGAGGCCGGGAAGGCATGGAGCCCTTCATACTCATCCTAAAGCTTGTGTTAGGTCATTTGTGCCTTTGATTTCAGCTTTGATACAAGAAGGTTTTTTTTCGAGCATTGCCGCCGCTTCAAAGGTTCTTTCCTTCACGCATCAAATGTCAAGGTAAGGCTTGGTCTTCCGCTAGCGCTAGTGATACTGAGCAGATGGGCTAGAGCTAGTGTTAGCTTATCTTTTGTGGCTAGTGCTAGTGGTTTCATAAGGAAAAAGTGAACATGATCTTTCAAAATAGTTCATAGATCTTCGCTTTAAAGGCATAGGCATGGATCCTTCTTCCAATTGCACTCATTGCAAAAAATGGCGGCTTAGACCACCTTTTGTGGTTCCTCGCACTCATTGCGTAAAATGGATCTGAGCTTAGTTGCTCTAGTTATTTGGTTTATGACATAGTATAGTGCCCCGTGCTCGTGTTGTTTGTTATGGTATTTTTATGAGGCGCTTTTGAAGCCCCTCCTATCCCAAAATTTAGGGAGACTTTGAATAATGAAAGGTAAGCATGGATTCTTCCGATGATGCTAGGGATTTGCAATGGGGCTTTTGGACAGACCAAGGAGGCCTAACAACATTGGCTTATTTTTGGACTTATGCCTTAGGTAGCGTGAAAAGATTGGCATGTGGACCACTCCATTTGGGGAGGCCTATAGGGACCCATATTGCTTGGAAGATGGGTGACTACTCCATAGTACATTTTGAAATGGGGTGCGTAAGCCCTTTAGTACCAACTAAAGATGGATCATCTCCGACAATTAACGCTCAAGATACTTGTCTTTTCTTTCTTCTATCAAACTAGGGTATCTATCCAAAGCTTCAAGTTGTCCATGCTTCAATAATCGCGGGGATCTCTATGTAGCCAAGATGGTGTGAAAGCATGTAGGGAATTTGTTCCAAGTTTGGGCTCACTATGGTGCTACTTCTTCCTATGGGGCCATTTGGGCCACTTTTGACATCTTCTGGGCCACTTTTATTAATAGAAAATCATAAACTTCGAGACCCTCAAAAAAAAAAAAAAAAAAAAACCAATATGGATTCTATAGTAGACTACAAAAGTTATGTACAACAATGCATGCCTCGGATGGAGTTGGAGAATGTTCTTTGGCATTTCGTATCTTACAACATTGTTTTGAATTGTAAGAAAAACACTAATGTCAAAAGTGGGATTTGAACCCACGCCCCCTTTCGAAGATTAGAACTTGAGTCTGGCACCTTAGACCACTCGGCCACCCTGACAATTGATCATGTAGCTTATCTCTATCAAATACTAGTAAAGATGCCCAGCGTTGCTGGGCATAGGTGGGAACTTATAACATTGGGAACTTATAAATGATAAGACTGCATTGTGAAATCGCACTACCTAGCGTTGTTAGGCAAAAAGTTGAAAACATGTAAATAATGAGGTAGCAATGCATGATCATTATGGGGATTTGAGCCTAATGATATTCAAAACATTTTAAATCAATATTGTTCAAATGTTTAATATTTAAGCTCAATAGATAGGAGGGGCTTATTTCCACAAAGACATGATACAATAGCACATTTGAAGTTCTAGATATAGACAATGTACGGTCACAATCTAGAAGTTGTTTGCTTAAAGAGTTAAGAAGTCTCTGAACAAAAAATGTTCGATTATCTTTATGACATGCCATTTTTTAAAAAGGCATAAATTAGAAGACATACTTAGTCTATGCAATACCCCCACAACATGGCAATGGGGAGGAGGGATTTAGCGGCTGATTACTGGTTCTGCTGAGCAAAATTGGAGCGTCGTTTTCCATTCCGGAGATGGAATGTCGTAATTAAAACTTACCTTCTTCAGGCTCTAAATTAAGTAAGAAAAATATAATGATGAGAACATAAACAATGCTTTCAATTTTCATTGGTGTAGAAGGCCTTCAAAGTCTATAAATAACCCCTTGCCCATCAAACTTCTTGATGCTCCATGCACATATGTTGGGTCCTTTTCATTTTTTTTTTTTTTTTTGAAGGCACGTATTTTTATATTATAATATAAGTAAAAAGGTACATGGCTTAAAGCCTTATTGAAGGCTCCACAATGGGCCAGATAGGAATTATTAAATCACAACGGATCCCTCAATGGATCAAATTGGAAGCAAAAGGCGCCTGTGGAACCCGTGCAGGAATGAAAAAACTATAAACCCAAATCGACCACCTAAGTCAAAATCCCATTATCATCTAAAGATAGAACCACCTAAGGCATACAAGAAGATGAAGACAGATATTAAGGAAGCATCCTCCCACGCGTTAACTAGGACCTCTAGTCCAACATTTATGGAGGTACTATGGGAGAGGCACTAGCACCATTCCACGGATGTACTAAGCACATGCACCCTCACCGTCTTCCCAGAACACATTTGCCTCTCAAGGCCCTCCCCCATGGGGGTGGTCCACATCCTCTTCACCTGCTTTAATCTCCCTGCTTGAGATCCATCTTCATTTTACTCCTATAAAGCACTTCGGCCCCTCCCGCACCAAGTGCCTCCTAGATCTCGTTGGCTTTTCCCAACCTTCTTTGTCTATACCTTTTCCTGACAACACACCTCCCTCCCAAATTGGATAGGAGAGGGCAAAGATAAATTAAACAAGACTCTAGTAAAATCCACATATCACACACAAGAATCCCCACAAACAAATTTAGAGCAACAACAATGCAACTCCAACCTTCAAAATGTATCACTTTCCCATTGTCGCACTCCAAACAAAGGCCTCCTTGCCTTGAGCAATTACCAAATACACCTTGAAAAGCACCTCCAGAAATATTACATATAAGGTGGACTGCTTCAGTGTGAAGAGGCCACTATATTCTTTGTCCTCCTAATCAAAATACAAAGAAACAATGGATCATCCCAAATGCCGCTCAATAAATCTAGGGTGCTCCTCTATCACTAGTATCTACAACCAAAACAACAAAGCGTTCTATTTCGTGGCCCAACAAGAGTAGTGCACACTTCCAACAATCAAACTCCTGCCGTGTTCTGTCATGCTCTTCCACATTAGATCCTAGCACGCCTATTTGAGAATTACCATTATTTCATTCATGCCTCAGATAACGATTTATGGATCGAAAGAAAGCAAAACAAAGACAAAGCCATAAATCCTAGTGCTTCATTTTCAACACTCGGACATATCTTGACCAGCCTTGACCTCATTATCGCAGGAGTGCGATCTTAATCTATTGCAAAGCAGTGCAATCACAACCGCGTAGCGTCGTATCTTCCAAAGCAAGGAGTGCAACACATTAAGATTCATTGCTAGTGAGAACTGCCCAAGAAGAAAAACATGCTTAACTATCATTCATGAACACCTAGCAATAGCCAGAAGAATAATGCGGGGAAGCAAAATAGGGGAAAACAAAAAAAGCACAAGTCGTATGCTAGTCGCTATCCGAAAAAAAAAGTAAGGACAAAGAAAAACTTATTTCTTAATCGACACAACCTTCTGAGACAAGAAAGATAAGAGCCGAGGTATGGAGAAATACACCCGCCTTTTGTGCAACCCCTCATTTGCAATATTGACCCTAAGTGACACCAAAGGAAAAAAAGATTTTAACTTTCCAAATGATGCCCCAGAAAAGACAAAGAAGAAGAAATTTTGGTCGCTCCTCCATACCGGAACATTCCTTTGCCAGATCCTTCAACTACATGGATGGCGCGGCGCATCTAAAAAGAAGGCCCTAAACATTTTGTTTCAAGTTCCTTGGCCCTCATTAAAACCTTTTCATTTTAAATTCTTACATCACATAAATAACAACAAAACTTCAAATTCCTACATAACGCTTATGATACTAAATTTGTAAAAATATATGAGGGAACATGTTTGTTAAACATACTATAATTTTGAATTCAAAATGTATAGTATTGCTTTAAAACACCAACACGCATTTTCACTAAACCGGTCAAAGAAATGCCAAACCTTTGGAGGAAGAATTAGCGGGTTGTCTCTGCTTTTTATGGGTAGCCATTCAACGGGGCCGATAGTCCCAAACATTCAACAAAAGCCCGATAGTCCCTTCCAGAAAGACCTTTAATACTGATGACATTGCTTTGTGTGACAAGTAAATGTGGAATAAAAAAGAAAAAGATACATCTTTCAAAATGGTTGTCTTGTGGTTCCTCTCAAATTGGAAGAATATTGCTATGTCAGACGTTGACATCCAATATGGATTTTATACGAGACTACGAGACATTGACATCCAATATGGATTCTATAGTAGACTACAAAAGTTATGTACAACAATGCATGCCTCGGATGGAGTTCGAGAATGTTCTTTGGCATTTCAGATCTTACAACATTGTTTTGAATTGTAAGAAAAACACTAATGTCGGAGGTGGGATTTGAATCCACGCCCCTTCTCAAGACCGTAACTTGAGTCCGGGCGCCTTGACCACTCGCCACTTCGTATCTTACAATATTGTTTTAAATTGTAAGAAAAAACACTAATGTCGAGGTGGGATTTGAACCCACATCTTTCAAGACCGTAACTTGAGTCTCGCCTTAGACCACTCCTACCAACCCGACAATTGATCATGTAGCTTATCTCTATTAAATATGTGCACATATATTGCCACAATCTCCATGCAATACTCATGACATTGCTTTGTGTGACAAGTAAATGTGGAATAAAAAAGAAAAAAGATACATCTTTAAAAATGGTTGTCTTGTGGTTCCTCTCAAATTGAAGAATATTGCTATGTCGGACATTGACATCCGATATGGATTTTATACAAGACTATTTAGACATTGACATCCAATATGGATTCAATATGGATTCTATAGTAGACTACAAAAGTTATGTACAACAATGCATGCCTCGGATGGAGTTGGAGAATGCTTTTTGGCATTTCGTATCTTACAACATTGTTTTGAATTGTAAGAAAAAACACTAATGTCAAAAGTGGGATTTGAACCCACGCCCCCTTTCGAAGACTAGAACTTGAATCTAGCGCCTTAGACCACTCGGCCACCCTGACAATTGATCATGTAGCTTATCTCTATCAAATATGTGCACATATCCGTCACAATCTCCATGCAATACTGATGACATTGCTTTGTGTGACAAGTAAATGTGGAACAAAAAAGAAAAAGATACATCTTTCAAAATGGTTGTCTTGTGGTTCCTCGCAAATTGGAAGAATATTGCTATGTCAGACATTGACATCGGATATGGATTTTATACGAGACTATGAGACTCTATAGTAGACTACAAAAGTTATGTACAAAAATGCATGCCTCAGATGGAGTTGGAGAATGTTCTTTGGCATTTCGTATCTTACAACATTGTTTTGAATTGTAAGAAAAAACACTAATGTCAGAAGTGGGTTTTGAACCCACGCCCCCTTCAAGACCGTAACTTGAGTCCGGGCCTTAGACCACTCGGCCACCCTGACAATTGATCATGTAGCTTATCTCTATCAAATATGTGCACATATCCATCACAATCTCCATGCAATACTGATGACATTGCTTTGTGTGACAAGTAAATGTGGAATAAAAAAGAAAAAGATACATCTTTCAAAATGGTTGTCTTGTGGTTCCTCTCAAATTGGAAGAATATTGCCATCCGATATGGATTTTATACGAGACTACGAGACATTGACATCCAATATGGATTCTATAGTAGACTACAAAAGTTATGTACAACAATGCATGCCTCGGATGGAGTTGGAGAATGTTCTTTGGCATTTCGTATCTTACAACATTGTTTTGAATTGTAAGAAAAAACACTAATGTCAGAAGTGGGATTTGAACCCACGCCCCCTTTCGAAGACCAGAACTTGAGTCTGGCGCCTTAGACCACTCGGCCACCCTGACAATTGATCATGTAGCTTATCTCTATCTTATATTATAATGTTATACCGTAAGTGCGTAGTGCATCAAGCCCTAATTTGAATGGCCGAGATCATCTGGATGCATCCGAAGGACGACTTACCAACACTGTGATTGGTCATGCTTCGATCTCTTAAGGGGAAAGGGTAAATGAAAAGGGGGAAAAGGAAAAGGGAAGTGGAAAGAGAGAATGTGAAGGGCAAAAAGGCATGGGGAAAAGGGAAAAGGGTAAAAGGAAAAGGGAAAAAAGAAAAAAGGGAAAAGAAAAGGAAAAAGAGAAAGGGTGGGGAAAAGAAAAAGGCATGGGGAAAAGGAAAAAGGCAAAAAGGAAAAGGGAAAAAAGAAAAAAGGAAAAAAAAAAGAGAAAAAAGGACAAGGGAAAAAGGAAAAAGGGAAGTGGAAAGAGAGAAATGTGAAGGGCAAAAGGCATGGGGAAAGGGAAAAGGGTAAAAGGAAAAGGGAAAAAGGAAAAAAAGGGAAAGGAAAAGGGAAAAAAAATTTGAAAATGGGGAAAAAGAAAAGGGAAAAAAAGGAAAAGGGAAGTGGAAAAGAGGAAAAGGGTAAAAGGAAAAGGGAAAAAGGGAAAAAGGAAAAGAAAAGGAAAAAAGAGAAAGGGGTGGTGAAAGGAAAAAGGCATGGGAAAAGGGAAAAAGGGTAAAAGGGGAAAGGGAAAAAGAAAAAAAAAGGGAAGAGAGAAAGGGGTGGGGAAAAGAGGAAAATGGGTATAGGAAATAAGAGAATAAAACAAATGTGCAAAAGGCATGGAAAAAGGGAAAAGGAAAAGGAAAAGGAAGGAAAAACTGCGACAGGAAAAGGATCGCAAAGGAGGAAAAAACCGAAGAAAAAAAAAATCCATCAAGAAAAGGAAACGGGAAAAAAAGGGAAAGGGAAAAGGGAAGCGAGGGGAGGATGGAGGGGGAGGGAAAGGGAAAAAGGACATGAGGAAAGGAAAAGAGAAAAGAAAAAGGAAGGGTTGAAAGAAGGAAAATTGCATGGGAAGAGGGAGAAGGGTGGGAAAAGGAGGAAAAGGAAGCACGGAAAAATAGAAAAAGAAAAGAAAAAGGGTGGGAAAAAAAGGCATGGGAAAAGGAAATAGAAAAAGAAAAAAAGAATTGAAAAGGGGAAAGAGAGAGAGGCACAGGAAAAAGGAAATGGGGAAAATGGAAAAGGGGAAGAGAAAAGGGGAACATGGAGGAAAGAGGGAAAGGGTGAGGAGATGGAAAAAGGGAAGATAAAAAAGGGCATGGAAAATAGGGAGGGAGAAAAGAAAAATGGAAGGAAAAAGGGCACACAAAAAAAAGGAGGAAAAAGAGTGGGAAAAGGAGGAAAAATCAAGGAAAATAGGCATGGAAAAGAGCGAAAGAGTAAAAGGTTGAGAAAAAAGGAAGACATGGAAAAAGGGGGGGAAAAGAAGGCATAAAAAAAAGAGAAAGGGGAAGGGAAAAGGGCAAAGAAAAAAGAGAAGAGGGAAAAGGTGGAGAAAGGAGCAAAAGGGAAGGGAAAAAGGTTATCGGGAACAGGGAAGGGGGAAGGAAAGGGATGGGAAAACAAGGAAACATGTGAGAAAGACGAGAAAAAAAAGGAAAAGAAAAAAAAAGTAGAGAAAATAAGAAGAAATGAAATGCGGGATAGAGCAAAAGGGAAAGGGAAAGGGATATGGCTTTTCTCGCTGCATCCCAAAGCATTTACAGGCTCTCAACTTATGCCCAGCAACGCTGGGCACCATTACTAGTCTCTATTAAATATGTGCACATATCTGTCACAATCTCCATGCAATACTCATGACATTGCTTTGTGTGACAAGTAAATGTGGAATAAAAAAGAAAAAGATACATCTTTCAAAATGGTTGTCTTGTGGTTCCTCTCAAATTGGAAGAATATTGCTATGTCGCCATTGACATCCTATATGGATTTTATACAAGACTACTTAGACATTGACATCCAATATGGATTCTATAGTAGACTACAAAAGTTATGTACAACAATGCATGCCTCGATGGAGTTGGAGAATGCTTTTGGCATTTCAGATTCATCTTACAACATTGTTTTGAATTGTAAGAAAAAAAACACTAATGTCGGTGGGATTTGAACCCACGCCCCTTTTTTTGAAGACCGAAACTTGAATCCGGGCGCCTTAGACCACTCGCCACCATGACAATTGATCATGTAGCTTATCTCTATCAAATACTAGGAGCAGTGCCCGCCATGCATGCTTTGGGCATAAGTTAATTTGAGACCCTCATAAATGATACACAATAGCAATAAGAGAATAACCCGAAAAATACTCCATTGTTAACATATTCGATACCATTCTTTACATTACACGCTTTTTACTCTTTTCTTTTTCCTTTTCCTCGCTTTCACACTTCCTTTTTTCCTTTTCCTTTTTTTTATTTCTTTCTTTTTTTTTTTTTTCTTTTTTTTCACATCCTTATTTCCCCTATGCTGGGAAAGTAAACTTTCCCTTCTTCCCAAACCTTTTTCTCGGTGGATTCTTTTCCTTTTTTTTCCTCTTTTCCCCACCCTTTCCCTCATTTTCTTTTCTTTTTCCTTTTTCCATGCTCTTCTTGGCTTCTTTTTTCCCCTTTCTTTTCGCTTTTTTTCTGTGGCCTTTTCCCTTCTCTTTTCCCATTTCGCTATTCCTCTTTTCCCCACCTTTTTTTTGTTCCCCTTTTTTTTTCCTTCTATTTTCCTCCTCTTTTCCCCACCCTTTCCTTCCCCTTTTCCCCTCTATTTTTTCCTTTTCCCCTTTCCCTTTTCCCATGACATTCTTTCCTTCTCTTTTCTAATTTTCTTGCTCTTTCTTTCCATCGCCCCTTTTCTTCCCTTCCATTTGCATGCTCTTTTTCGCTTCCTTTTACCCTTTGTTCACCTTTCCTCTTCCCCTTTCTCGCGGCTCTTTCTCCCCTCCCTTTTTCCCCTATCCATCTTCCCCTTTTCCTCTTGCTTTTTCCCGTGTTCTTTTTCCACTTTCCCCTCCTTTTTATTTTTTCATTTCCCTTTTCCATTTCAGTTCCCCTTTTTCCTTCCCTTTTCCTCTTTTTCCCACCCTTTCCTCTTCCCCTTTTGATGGTGCCCTTTTTCCCTTCATTTTTCCCCTTTCGTTTTCTAATCCCTTCCCAAGCCATTTATTCCTTCCCTTTTTTCCTTTTCCCTTTTCCTTTTTCCTTCCCTTTTTGCATTCTCTTTTTTTTTCCTTTTCCTCGTGCCTTTTTGCCCTTCACATTCTCCCTTTCCTTCTCTTTTTTCCTTTCCCCCTTTTTTTTTCCTCCCCCCCTTTCTTTTTCCCCACCCTTTTCTACTTCCCTTTTTGCGGTGGCCCCTATTTTCCTTCCCTTTTCCTCCTTTTCCTCTTCCCGTCCCTTTTTCTCTTTCCTTTTATCCTATCATTTCCTTTTTCGATTCCGCTTTTCCCTTTCCTCACCCTTTCCTTTTTCTTTTTTTCGTGCCCTTTTCCCCTTTCCTTTTCCAAGGCCCTTTTTCCGTTCCTCCTTTTTTTTTGCTTTTCTCTTTCCCTTTTCCACGTGCCCTTTTCCCCTTTCCTCTCTTTTCTTTTCCCTTTCTCTTTCCTTTATCCCATTCCCATTTCCTTTTTACTTTCCCATTTTCCCCATCATTTTCCTCTTCCCCTTTTTTTTTTTTTTTTGAAAGTTTTTTCCCTTTCCTCACCTTTTTCCTCTTCCCCTTTTTCCCTTTCCCTCTTCCCTTGCCCTTTTCTTCCTCATATGTTACTTTCCCTTTCTCTTTTCCCATGCTTTCCTTTTTTTCCTTTCCGTACCCTTTTCCTCTTCCTTCCTTTTTTTTTTCCTTCTTCTTTTTCCTCTTTCCCTTTTCCCCCTCCTTTTTCATTTTTTTAAAAGGTTGAGACCCTTCTTCCTTCCCTTTTTCTCTTTTCCTTCTCCTCTTGTCCTTTTCCCTTCCCTTTTCCCCTTTCCCCCCTTACCCTTTCCCAATGTCCTCTTTTCTTCCCACACCCCCCTCCCTTTTTGGCCTTTTTTCCTTTCCCCTTTTCCCATGCCCTTTCCACCCCCTACCCTTTTCTTTTTTTTTTTTCCCTTCCCTTTCCCTCTTTCCCTTTTCTCGGTGTCCTTTTTCCCTTCCCTTTCTCCCTTTCTTTTTTTTTTCTTTCTCTTTCCCTTTTCCCCTGCCCTTTTCTCCTTTCCCTCTTTCCCTTTTGTCCATGCCTTTTTGCCCTTCACTTTTCCTCTTTCCTCCTCCCTTTTCCTTTACCCTTTCCTCTTAAGAGATCAAAGCATGGCCAATCGCGGTGGTGGGAAGTTGTGCAAGAAATCACGGCCTATGGATGCAATCAAATGATCTAAGCCATACAAATTAGGGTTTGCTTCATGACATACTTACGCTATAACATTATAATATAAGATGTGGAATAAAAAAGAAAAAGATACATCTTTCAAAATGGTTGTCTTGTGGTTCCTCTCAAATTGGAAGAATATTGCTATGTCAGACATTGACATCCGATATGGATTTTATACGAGACTACGAGACATTGACATCCAATATGGATTCTATAGTAGACTACAAAAGTTATGTACAACAATGCATGCCTCGGATGGAGTTGGAGAATGTTCCTTGGCATTTCGTATCTTACAACATTGTTTTGATTTGTAAGAGAAAACACTAATGTCGGTGGGATTTGAACCCATGCCCCCTTTTAAAGACTAGAACTTGAGCATCTGCCTTAGACCACCACTACGGCCACCGACAATTAATCATATAGCTTATATCTATTAAATATGTGAACATATCCGCCACAATCTCCATGCAATACTCATGACATTGCTTCGAATGACAAGTAAATGTGGAGTAAAAAAACAAAAAAGATACATCTTTCAAAATGGTTGTCTTGTGGTTCCTGTCAAATTGGAAGAATATTGCTATGTCAGACATTGACATCCAATATGGATTTTATACTTTTTACTTAGACATTGACATCAATATAGATTCTATAGTAGACTACAAAAGTTATGTACAACAATGCATGCCCCCACCACGGGATGGAGTTGGAGAATGCTTTTTCATTTTTCGTATCTTACAACATTGTTTTGAATTGTAAGAAAAAACATTAATGTCGGGGCATGGGATTTGAACCCACGCCCTCTTTCAAGACCGAACTTGAATCGGGCGCCTTTTTACCACTTTTTTTCACCCCCTTTTCCTTGATCATAGGAATGGTGCCCGGTTCTTCATATTTTTTCATAAGTTGATGAGACCACATTGAAATGATACACAATAGCAATGAGAGAATAACCCGAAAGTACTCCATTGTTAACATATTCGTCTTGTGGTTCTTTACTGCCGCTTTTTACTCTTTTCTTTTTCCTTTTCCTCGTTTTCACACTTCCCTTTTTCCTTTTCCCTTTTTTTTTTCATTTTCCTTGCATGCTTCCTTTCTTTCTTTCTTTTTTTTCTTCTTTTTTTTCACATCCTTGTTTCCCCTTATGTTGCCCTTCCCTTTCCCTTCTTCCCAAACCGATTCTTTCCTTTTTTTCCTCTTTTCCCCACCCTTTCCCTCTTTTTCTTTTCTTTTTCCCCTTTTCCATGCTCTTCTTGGCTTCTTTTTTCCTCTTTCTTTCGCCCTTTTTCTGTGCCTTTTTCCCCTTCTCTTTTCGCATTTCGCTATTCCTCTTTTCCCCACCTTTTTTTCGTTCCCTTTTTTCCCTTCCATTTTCCTCCTTTCCCCACCCTTCCTTCCCCTTTTCCCCTCTCTCTATTTTTCCTTTTCCCTTTCCCTTTTCCCATGACATTCTTTCCTTCTCTTTTCTAATTTTCTTGCTCTTTCTTTCCCTCGTCCCCTTTTCCCCATGCCTTTTTTCCCTTCCATTTGCATGCTCTTTTCGCTTCCCTTTTACCCTTTGTTCACCCTTTCCTCTTCCCCTTTTCTCGTGCCCTTTCCCCCCTCCCTTTTCCCCTATCCCTCTTCCCCTTTTTCTCTTGCTTTTTTTCCCCAGTTCTTTTTTCCACTTTCCCCCTCCCTTTTTATTTTTTCATTTCCCTTTTCCATTTCCAACACCCTTTTCCTTCCCTTTTCCTCTTTTTCCCACCCTTTCCCTCTTCCCCTTTTTGATGGTGCCCTTTTTCCCTTCATTTTTCCCTTTCGTTTTCTACCCCTTTCCCAAGCCATTTATTCCTTCCCTTTTTTTTTTTCCCTTTTCCTTTTTTCCCATGCCTTTTTTCCCTTCCCTTTTTGCATTCTTTTTTTTTTTTTTTTTTTTCGTGCCTTTTTGCCCTTCATTCTCCCTTTCCTTCTCTTTTTTTTCCTTTTCCCCCTTTTTTCCTTTTCATGGCCTTTCTTTTTTCCCCCCCTTTTCCTACTTCCTCTTTTTCAAAAATTCCATTTTCCTTCCCTTTTCCTCCTTTTCCTCTTCCCGCGTCCCTTTTTCTCTTTCCTTTTATCCTCTCATTTCCTTTTCGATTCCGCTTTCCCTTTCCTCACCCTTTCCCTTTTTCTCTTTTTCCCATGCCCTTTTTCCCTTTCCCTTTTCAAAATGCCCTTTTTTCCCGTTCCTCCTTTTTCTTTTCTCTTTCCCTTTTCCACATGCCCTTTTCCCCCTTTCCTCTCTTTTCTTTTCCCTTCTCTTTCCTTTATCCATTCCATTTCCTTTTACTTTCCCATTTCCCCATCATTTTCCTCTTCCCCCTTTTTTTGAAGGGAAAAGGAAATTTCCCTTTCCTCACCTTTTTCCTCTTCCCTTTTTCCCTTTCCCTCTTCCCTTACCCTTTTCTTCCTCATATGTTACTTTCCCTTTCTCTTTTCCCATGCTTTCCTTTTTTTCCCTTTCCGGATTCCTTTCCCTCTTCCTTCTTTTTTTTCCTTCTTCTTTTCCCTCTTCCCCTTTTCCCCCCTCCTTTTTTTTTTTTTTTTTTGAAGAAAAAAAAAAGAGTTTTCTCTTTTCCTTCTCCTCTTGTCCTTTTCCCTTCCCTTTTTCCCTTCCCCCTTACCCTTTCCCAATGTCCTCTCTTTCTTCCCACACCCCCCTTTTTTCCTTTTCCTTTTTCCATACCCTTTTCCAAAATACCCTACCCTTTTTCCTTTTTTTTTTCAACTTTTCCCTTCCCTTTCCCTCTTTCCCTTTTTTTCGGTGTCCTTTTTCCTTCCCTTTCTCCTTTTTTTTTTTTTTTTTTTGAAGAGAAAAGAATTTCCCCATGGAAAAGTTTTTCCTTTCCCTCTTTCCCTTTTGTCCATGCCTTTTTGCCCTTCACTTTTCCCCTTTCCTCCTCCCTTTTCCTTTATCCTTTCCTCTTAAGAGATCAAAGAATGGCCAATCGCGGTGGTGGGAAGTTGTGCAATAAATCACGGCCTATGGATGCAATCAAATGATCTAAGCCATACAAATTAGGGTTTGCTTCATGACATACTTACGCTATAACTTTGCACATATCAAATAGCTTATCTCTATGTAGCTTATCTCTATCAAATATGTGCACATATCCGTCACAATCTCCATGCAATACTGATGACATTGTTTTGTGTGACAAGTAAATGTGGAATAAAAAAGAAAAAGATACATCTTTCAAAATGGTTGTCTTGTGGTTCCTCTCAAATTGGAAGAATATTGCTATGTCAGACATTGACATCCGATATGGATTTTATACGAGACTACGAGACATTGACATCCAATATGGATTCTATAGTAGACTACAAAAGTTATGTACAACAATGCATGCCTCGGATGGAGTTGGAGAATGCTTTTTGGCATTTCGTATCTTACAACATTGTTTTGAATTGTAAGAAAAAACACTAATGTCGGCGTGAGATTTGAACCCACGCCCCCTTCAAGACCGTAACTTGAATCTGGCACCTTAGACCACTCGGCCACCCTGACAATTGATCATGTAGCTTATCTCTATCAAATATGTGCACATATCCGTCACAATGTCCATGCAATACTGATGACATTGCTTTGTGTGACAAGTAAATGTGGAATAAAAAAGAAAAAGATACATCTTTCAAAATGGTTGTCTTGTGGTTCCTCTCAAATTGGAAGAATATTGCTATGTCAGACATTGACAACCGATATGGATTTTATACGAGACTACGAGACATTGACATCCAATATGGATTCTATAATAGACTACAAAAGTTATGTACAGAAATGCATGCCTCGGATGGAGTTGGAGAATGTTCTTTGGCATTTCGTATCTTACAACATTGTTTTGAATTGTAAGAAAAAACACTAATGTCAGAGGTGGGATTTGAACCCACGCCCCCTTTCGAAGACCAGAACTTGAGTCTGGCGCCTTAGCCTGACAATTGATCATGTAGCTTATCTTATATTATAATGTTATAGCGTAAGTATGTCATGAAGCAAACCCTAATTTGTATGGCTTAGATCATTTGATTGCATCCATAGGCCGTGATTTCTTGCACAACTTCCCACCACCGCGATTGGCCATGCTTTGATCTCTTAAGAGGAAAGGGTAAAGGAAAAGGGAGGAGGAAAGAGGAAAAGTGAAGGGCAAAAAGGCATGGACAAAAGGGAAAGAGGGAAAGGAGAAAAGGGCAGGGGAAAAGGGAAAGAGAAAGAAAAAAAAAAGAAAGGGAGAAAGGGAAGGGAAAAAGGACACCGAGAAAAGGGAAAGAGGGAAAGGGAAGGGAAAAGTGAAAAAAAGAAAAGGGTAGGGGTGGAAAAGGGCATGGGAAAAGGGAAAGGAAAAAGGCGAAGGGGGGGGGTGTGGGAAGAAAGAGAGGACATTGGGAAAGGGTAAGGGGGAAAGGGGAAAAGGGAAGGGAAAAGGACAAGAGGAGAAGGAAAAGAGAAAAAGGGAAGGAAGAAGGGTAGGGAGCGAAAAAAGAAAAAGGGAGGGGGAAAAGGGAAAGAGGAAAAGAAGAAGGAAAAAAAGAAGGAAGAGGGAAAGGGTACGGAAAGGGAAAAAAGGAAAGCATGGGAAAAGAGAAAAGGAAAGTAACATATGAGGAAGAAAAGGGCAAGGGAAGAGGGAAAGGGAAAAAGGGGAAGAGGAAAAAGGTGAGGAAAGGGAAAACGAGCACGAAAAAAAGGGGAAGAGGAAAATGATGGGGAAATGGGAAAGTAAAAAGGAAATGGGAATGGGATAAAGGAAAGAGAAAGGGAAAAGAAAAGAGAGGAAAGGGGAAAAGGGCACGTGGAAAAGGGAAAGAGAAAAGAAAAAGGAGGAACGGGAAAAAGGGCACGCGGAAAAGGAAAGGGGAAAAGGGCACGGGAAAAAGAGAAAAAGGGAAAGGGTGAGGAAAGGGAAAGCGGAATCGAAAAGGAAATGATAGGATAAAAGGAAAGAGAAAAAGGGACGCGGGAAGAGGAAAAGGAGGAAAAGGGAAGGAAAATGGCACCGCAAAAAAAGGGAAGTAGAAAAGGGTGGGGAAAAAGAAAGGCATGGGAGGAGGAAAAAGGGGGGAAAGGAAAAAAGAGAAGGAAAGGGAGAATGTGAAGGGCAAAAAGGCACGAGGAAAAGGAAAAAAAAAAAGAGAATGCAAAAAAGGGAAGGAAAAAGGGAAAAGGGAAAAGGAAAAAGGGAAGGAATAAATGGCTTGGGAAAGGGAGTAGAAAACGAAAGGGAAAAATGAAGGGAAAAAGGGCACCATCAAAAGGGGAAGAGGGAAAGGGTGGGAAAAAGAGGAAAAGGGAAGGGAAAAAGGGGAACTGGAAATGGAAAAGGGAAATGAAAAAATAAAAAGGGAGGGGGAAAGTGGAAAAAAGAACACGGGAAAAAAAGCAAGAGGAAAAGGGGAAGATGGATAGGGGAAAAGGGAGGGGAGAAAGGGCACGAGAAAAGGGGAAGAGGAAAGGGTGAACAAAGGGTAAAAGGGAAGCGAAAAGAGCATGCAAATGGAAGGGAAGAAAAGGGGACGATGGAAAGAAAGAGCAAGAAAATTAGAAAAGAGAAGGAAAGAATGTCATGGGAAAAGGGAAAGGGAAAAGGAAAAATAGAGAGAGGGGAAAAGGGGAAGGAAAGGGTGGGGAAAGGAGGAAAATAGAAGGGAAAAAAGGGAACGAAAAAAAGGTGGGGAAAAGAGGAATAGCGAAATGGGAAAAGAGAAGGGGAAAAAGGCACAGAAAAAGGGCGAAAGAAAGGGGAAAAAAGAAGCCAAGAAGAGCATGGAAAAAGGGAAAAAGAAAAGAAAATGAGGGAAAGGGTGGGGAAAAGAGGAAAAAAAGGAAAGAATCCACCAGGAAAAGGTTTGGGAAGAAGGGAAAGGGAAGGGCAACATAGGGGGAAATAAGGATGTGAAAAAAAAGAAGAAAAAAAAGAAAGAAAGAAAGGAAGCATGCAAGGAAAATGAAAAAAAAAAAAAAGGAAAAGGAAAAAGGGAAGTGTGAAAACGAGGAAAAGGAAAAAGAAAAGAGTAAAAGCAGCGTAAAGAATGGTATCGAATATGTTAACAATGGAGTACTTTCGGGTTATTCTCTTATTGCTATTGTGTATCATTTACAGGGTCTCAGTCAACTTATGCCCAGCAACGCTGGGCACCGTTCCTAGTTATAATATAAGATGTGCACATATCCGTCACAATCTCCATGCAATACTGATGACATTGCTTTGTGTGACAAGTAAATGTGGAATAAAAAAGAAAAAGATACATCTTTCGAAATGGTTGTCTTGTGGTTCCTCTCAAATTGGAAGAATATTGCTATGTCAGACATTGACATCCGATATGGATTTTGTACAAGACTACGAGACATTGGGGTGAAAGCATGTTGTAGTGGAACACCCTGGGTGTCCCCCCTGTCCCCCCTAAAAATGTGGTGGGAGATATCAAATTTGTGGTGCGATTTTAAATGTTTGTTTGGCGCCTAGTGCATGTACTACCCGGATTCAATCATTTCTTGAACTGCAACAACCCGATTCCTACGCCACCCGTCCCATTCCAATCTCCACCGAACCGATTTCAAACCCACGACCTACCCGCGCCTTTCCTGAAGCACATGGCTATGGCGCTTAATCCGGTTGTGGATCAATCCGGTTCATACCTTCAATCATTTAATTTGGAAGCAAATCTGCCTAAAATCTCAAACCGGAGCACAGGTAAGAGAAAGAGAACTCCAGAACAAGAACGGGATCATAAAAGACGCCAAAGGAAAAGACAAAGGAAAGCTAAAGAAGAATTAGCAAAAATTGCATCAGCAGAGGGAGGATCCACCAGAACGGCCTCTACTAGGCGTCGGATGGTATTAAAATTGTTATCTTCATTTCATAGCACCACTAAAGGCTTGTCTAACAGCGATAAGAAAGAGGTTTTACTAGATTTTCTGCGGGATGACACAATGGACAGCGTACTTGGCGAAGAGCTGAAAGATTTGCAAGCCAAGAGCATTGTGGTCAGCAACCTCAGGGCTTCCATTCAACTTGTGAAGAAGTCTAACAGCAATGACATGGTTAGAAACATGGTTAGGGTTAGGTCTTAGGGCGCGGCGGGTCGCCACCGAAAGCAAAGGCGTAACGCCAGAAGGGTTTGCCGAATCGATGAGCAAAGGTTGTCAAGCATCGTCACGCCTTATCCAAAGGCGTGAACCGAAGTGCCGCCTCAACAAAGTCTTTACTGGAACTATTGCAACAAAGGTTTGGGTCATGGGTATTGCCGCTGCCATCATTGCCTCGACCTCTGAAGATGGCTCCTGACTTGGTAAGATAGGTGATTTCTAATTTCTGCTTTTGTGATTCGAGGTTACAGCTCAAACTAGCATTTAGATCTCGGCGAATGCTAGGGTTCTTGGATGATCAAGCATTGCTCTCTCTTGTGAGTTATGAGCCTCAGGGCTGATTCTTCACAAGTTGTAAGCTGCTTGTATTTTTTAAGAGCCATCTGGACAGCTAGGGATTCTGCATTCTTATGCATTTTAGGCAGATGTGGCGGATCTCACAGTCTGCCCTTTATACCTGGAAGCATATAGGTTGTGGCATTCCTCTACTGTCAGCCGGCCCCTATCCCAGTTAGGGGAAGATATGGTTTGTTAAGGTGTTCAGCCGCAGTTTTAAACGGGCAAGGGATCTAACCGGAGAACACAGGGGAGTGAGTGGACCACCCTTTGGGGGAGGCCCTGTGATATGCCTTGCATAGCAGGAAGACAGAGTGGGGCTCTTCTAGTACTTCTATGAAGGAAGATAATCTAGGCCCAAGTTAGCGCGCGGGATGAAAGTTGCTCTCTAAAGTTCTTGTGGGTCCTCTAGCTTTGATTTGAATTGAAGAGAATGCTCCTGGTTTCGAACTTCATCTTGGTGTTTTAGCACAATAAGTTCTATCCATCCATGAGGGATCTTTGACACCCGAAATTGAAGGGAGGACTGTGATTCTACTAATGGGCGGAAGGAATCAGGAGCTGCTCCTATAGTATCTACTCCATATTGGGAAGAAGTTGGGCCATGTTGGGTCCGCTATAATATCAGATGTGGTAGAGAAGATGTAGAGCAATCTTGGTTTTAGTACTAAGTTAGTGGTGCTTCATCTTCCCATTGTTTCAGGGTGTGGTGCAAATATTTCCTACCTAGCCGTTTGAGGGCTTTATAAATAAGGTTGTATACCATACTTATTATTAATATAATATCTTGCCTTCAAAAAAAAAAAAAAAAAAAAAAAAAAAAAAAAAAAATGACAGTTTAGCAGCCAAAGAGTAGTTGCCTTGCTATGGCCAGTAAGAGGAAGCATTAATACCGAAAGTGCTAATCCCGCAAGGTGCTTTGGTTTTGGTAAACCTGTCGGGTGTTCATCCTAGGAATCTTACCAAAGCAAAATTGAAGAGGGAAGAGATAGATTGCAAAGGGGGGAAATGGGTTTTGTACAAAAAAGAGTTAGAAGAGCGTCATGCAATTCCCAATTCGTCATAGAACTTGTGCAAAGAATTTTGGACCGAAAACAAGGGGTCTCTCCAAATGCAAAGGATGTTAAGTTCAGAAGATTGGAACGAAATGTAAGAGAGGATCATGCCACTCACTATCTGGAAGAATCACAGGTTATTTCATTTCTTCATCTTCACCACATTTTTTATTGTTAATGTGGTATGTGGTATGTGGTTAGTGATTGCTTGTGATATGTGGTTGCTGTGGTGAGGCACGTGGTGTGAAATAAATGCTGTCAATATATGCTTTGTGGTGCGAAACTAGCAGCACAAATTTCCTACACATAACTTACAACACACCCAAATGAAGAAGTAAGTGGTGTACCTGATTGTTCAAGCTTGCTAGACCTTGCTCGAAAAATAACAGTTCAATATTAAATTGCATCATATGGTAGTTCCGGAAGAAGAGGGTTGAAAAGTACCTATTTTTTTTCGGTGATTTTCCCCCCCTTCTTCTTACAGCTTGAGGAGGCTTGAATTGTGGCCTAGTCATTTCAAGAGAGGAAGCATCATCTGTGGCATGTTGCTCTGCTTCCTCACTATTTGAAATGCTTGCATTCTTCCTCTTACGTTGGGACGGAGAGGCTTCAGACTCTTTTTCTCTTAAACTGTTGCGGAATAAACTCAACCAGCTTTATTTCTTTTCCTTTTGTGTGAAGGTAATACGCATAATGCCATAGTCTGTGGAGGCCATGCCTCCCGTGCACACTTCCTCACCTGTGATTTTTTTTGTAAAGGCACATATATTCATTATACCTCTCCTTGCTCAGATTCTTCAACCTGCATGATGAAACAAAACAATATTCTAAACAACAAAGAATCATGGGCATCCCCGAATCTAGAATGCAACCCACCTGTAAGTGGATTTTCCTAATACTTTCGGTCCCCAAACAGACTCGATTTCTTCTTCCGTGGGCGTAATGCTTTTCTTGCCCAACATTTCCTTGTAGGTGTATCCCGTGGCATTCAAGTCCGGTATGATCAGAGCCATTTCGTGATCGATCTTCTTGCCAGAAATCAGAAATGGTCTTGCCGGATTAAGGGAGCGTGATCAGAGTTTTTGAGGGAAAATGAAAATTCAGAATCAGAAATGGTCTTGCCGGATTAAGGGAGCGTGATCAGAGTTTTTGAGGGAAAATGACCGTGTACATTGCTGAATAAGCCTGAATAAGACTGAAAGGACAAAATTTTGAATAAGTAATCATGTGTATTTTTGAAAAAATAACTGCCTCTCCCACTACAAATTCGGTAGTTCCCACCACACTTAGCACCCAAAAATGTGGTGCTAAAATGCACGTTTTTGTTCCACTACAACATGCTTTCACCCATTGACATCCAATATGGATTCAATATAGACTACAAAAGTTATGTACAACAATGCATGCCTCGGATGGAGTTGGAGAATGCTTTTTGGCATTTCGTATCTTACAGCCTTGTTTTGAATTGTAAGAAAAAACACTAATGTCAAAAGTGGGATTTGAACCCACGCCCCCTTTCGAAGACCAGAACTTGAGTCTGGCGCCTTAGACCACTCGGCCACCCTGACAATTGATCATGTAGCTTATCTCTATCAAATATGTGCACATATCCGTCACAATCTCCATGCAATACTGATGACATTGCTTTGTGTGACAAGTAAATGTGGAATAAAAAAGAGAAAGATACATCTTTCAAAATGGTTGTGTTGTGGTTCCTCTCAAATTGGAAGAATATTGCTATGTCACGCGTTGACATCCGATATGGATTTTATACGAGACTACGAGACATTGACATCCAATATGGATTCTATAGTAGACTACAAAAGTTATGTACAACAATGCATGCCTCGGATGGAGTTGGAGAATGTTCTTTGGCGCCTTAGACCACTCGGCCACCCTGACAATTGATCATGTAGCTTATCTTATATTATAATGTTGTGTAATGGACCACGCCCTAGATTTTATGGTCAAGATTTGAGTAGAAAATTGGACGGTCAAGATAGCCCTTTTATTTTCGTTCTATCGATTTAGGGCTTCCTCAGCTATGGCGGGTCTGCAGCAGCCATGGAGGCAAAGCTCGGCGTGAGCTGCTTCGTTACCTTCAAGGGCTGAGGGGCAAAAGTCAGACCAAGCACAATGAGGGAGGTAATGCTTGAGGTCCCTAAAGTTACTTGGCAAGACATTGGTGGGCAAGATGAAATAAAACAAAGAATTGAAAGAGGCAAAGGAGTGGCCTCGGAAGCATAGTGATGTGCTCTTAAACGATAGGGGCTCAACCACCCCTATGGTTTGTTACTATATGGTCCTCCCGATGCAAAGAAGACATTGTTAGCCGTGGCCGTTGCCGCAGAAAACGGGCTTAATTTCCTTGTCGTAAAAGGACCTCGAAGCTTTTCAAGAAATGGGTTGGTGAATCGAAAAAGGCAGTTCATATGCCGCTTTGTTCGAGCAAAAAGGTGCTGCACCATCGACCATATTTTTTGACTAAATTGATGGTCTTGCTATTACCCGCGACTCAAGCCATGGTGAAGGCCTTTCTCTCAGGAGACCGGGTTATGAGCCACCTACATCGCCCTTTCATGAAGTAAGCTCCGCTTTTTTTTTTTTCCTTCCTTTATTTTCTATTCCATCCAATACCTTCTTATGCGAAAAACTTTTGAGTTGTTCCTTGCATCCACGGCTCAAGTTTACTACAAGATGAGCAGTCCGCAAAAGAACCGACATCTACCAAGATCATGCTTTGGCTGAAGATCATGCTCATTATCAAAAAGCGAATAGAAGATAGAACATTATAATATAGGATAGTTTGGATCTAAAGGCTATGGATCTAAAAGCAAATCGATGCTAGAGTGTCAATTTTCTCAAGCCATGATTTGGCTAGGCTACATCGCGTAATTCAATGTGGAACTATTGCGAGTTGATGACACCGGTGGCGACAAGATGATAAGGACAATGTGGAATGTCTTTCCCTATTTCGCGTGTTCCTCAGATCTTTTATTGAGCTTCAAATCCCTAACTTTCGCCGATTTCTACCGCCAATTTGAGCTATGTAGGCTTACGACCGCAGTGATGGGAACCCAACAGATTAGATCTTTCCTCTGTTTTCAGACTCCAAAGGTTTTACGGCCCCCGATCCCGAAGCTTTGGACAGGATTTAACACACATTTTATTGGCAGCATCTATATTCCATTTAAACATGAACTCGCGCAATATCGCTCTACAAATGAAGCTCTCGAGGTAATCTGCAAAGCTTTAGCTATTAATATTTCTATTACATTTTTTTTATTACCCCTATTTGAAGCAGAGGTCATATCCAACATCTCTCGAAGTTTACGCCCTTGAACATGGCTCCCAATTGTAGCACTTAAACCCATTAAAGCATCAAGTTCTCGAGTTCATGCATTTGATGAAGTTGTTCATGGCTTCCTCGCCTATGGCGGGTCTGGCAGCAGCCATGGGAGGCAAAGTTCGGCATGTAGCTGCTTATCAACCTTCAAGGGCCGAGGGGCAAAAGTCAGACCAAGCACAATGAGGGAGGTAATGCTTGAGGTCCCTAAAGTTACTTGGCAAGACATTGGTGGGCAAGATGAAATAAAAACAATTGAAAGAGGCAAATGGAGTGGCCTCGGAAGCATAGTGATGCTCTTAAACGATAGGGGCTCAGCCACCCCGTGGTTTGTTACTATATGGTCCTCCCGGATGCAAAGAAGACATTGTTAGCCGTACCGTTGCTCGTAAAACAGGCTTAATTTCCTTGCTGTAAAAGGACCCGAGCTTTTCAAGAAATGGGTTGGTGAATCAAAAAGGCGCCTATATGTCGCTTTGTTCGAGCAAAGGTCGCTTTTTGACCATCAGTCATATTTTTTGACGAAATTGATGGTCTTGCTATTACCCGTGACTCAAGCCATGGTGAAGGCCTTTTTCAGAGGGAGACCGGGTTATGAGCCACCTACATCGTCCTTTCATGAAGTAAGCTCCGCTTTTCTTTTTTTTTCCTTCCTTTATTTTCTATTCCATCCAATACCTTCTTATGCGGAAAACTTTTGAGTTGTTCCTTGCATCCACGGCTCAAGTTTACGTAAGATGAGCGATGCAAAAAGAACCGACATCTATCAAGATCATGCTTTGGGCTGAAGATCATGCTCGATTATCAAAAGCGTAATAGAAGATAGAACATTATAATATAGGATAGTTTGGATCTAAAGGCTATGGATCTAAAAGCAAATCTGGATGCTAGAGTGTCAATTTTCTCAAGCCATGATTTGGCTAGGCTACATGTTAATTCAATTGTGGAACTATTGCGAAGTTGATGACACCGGTGGCGGAAAAGATGATAAGGACCATGTGGAATGTCTTTCCCTATTTCCCCGTGTTCCTCAGATCTTTTATTGAGCTTCAAATCCCTAACTTTCGTTTATTTCGGCCGCCAATTTGAGCTATGTAGGCTTACAGACCGCAGTGATGGGAACCGAACAGATTAGATCTTTCCTCTGTTTTGGACTCCGATTTTTTTACGGGCCCCGTGATCCCGAGCTTTGACAGATTTAACACACATTTTATTGGCGGCATCTATATTCCATTTAAACATGAACTTGCGCAATATCGCTCTCTACAAAGCTCGAGGTAATCTCGAAAGCTTTAGCTATTAATATTTCTATTACATTTTTTCATATTACCCCTATTTGAAGCAGAGGTCATATCCAATATCTCGAAGTTTCGCCCTTGAACATGGCTCCCGGTGCAGCAAAGACTTAAACCCATTAAAGCATCAAGTTCGAGTTCATGCATTTGCCGAAGTTGTTCATTCACAACCCCGCATCATTCAAGTAATTTATGCAACTCGCATTGGTGCTACACATAGATGCGCTTTTAAACTAAGCCTAGGACTCAAGTTTCAGATTGTTATCCTTACATCTTGGTTCTACATTGGTTGTTGGTTGATTGGTTGGTAATATCGCGATTCATCCTTGCTATGTGCCTTTGTCATTCACAAGCGGCTTTTATCATTCTCATTCGAGATGAGATTGAGGAAGAGAACTTTTAAAATTGTGAAAGAAATTGTTACCTATGTGTCATGCATAATTTGTTAGGGGCTTTGGCATGGGTATTTTATTTTGTGTAACTAGGATCAAGACATTGCTATAGTCGGCACATATAATGAAGCAAGCACCCTCATGGCGAGGCGGCGAAAAGAGAAAGAATTATGTAAGTTTACATGACCGACCAGTACAAAATAATGCACAAAGATGGAAGTAATATTTTTCCATGTATGTGAGTTATGACAAATGGCCTTAAAAAAATTAGGGGACAAAAACATGAAACGATGATGGAAAAAATGCCAAGGCAAAACAATAAAGGACGAATGATACAAATCATCACAATGTTTCAAGCCTATAAACATATAAATGCCCCCGAGATGGCATGTCATGTAAACTATGTTTTTTAAACAAGAGAATTTAATACATAATGGTATTCTCCAATTAGATTGTCAATCCTAGCCACCCCGATTTAGGGCGTGATTCAAAGACCGGATAACATTATAATATAGGATTTTATTAAAATACAACTTGAGGAGGAGTAAAAAATAGATGATGATGCTCACATTAATCTATGTCCCTGCCAGATCTCAATGCTCACATGATTCATATTTCAATGCTCACATGATTTCAGATAAATGGTTCAAGATATATGTTTCATCCTTTTGAATATTACTTGATAAAGCATATACAGTTCTCAAAAGACCTTTATGTGTATGCGACCTTGCGTGCTACGAATAATTGTATTTTCCCATGTATTATAGCGCTTGGTTCATCTTCTATTCTGGACCATCGATCTGAGGAATATTCTCAGATCAAGGGCCCTTAATTTTTTCCACACGCACCCCACGACAAGTCTCAATGGTGCAAAACGAACCAATGGTTCGTGCCAAAAACAAAAAAAAAGGAAACACAGAATTGCAGAACCCACTGAAGGCGAATCCGATTGACGCAGAGCCCATACAAAAAGTCCAAAATCTCGCTTTTCTTTTTTACTTATAATCGTTGGCTGATTCCAATGTCTCGCATAATGAGGCAAAATCTCCCATGCAAGCGGCATAAGCACTGCTCAAATCTGCCATAGCTTGAACACACAAGCCCACCAATCCCCGTGATTGGCTCACGCACACAATGGCCTCACTATAAGCCATGGGATCATCAAGAAATCCACCGTCTTCCGGACTGTGAAAAGAACGAAAAGCTACAAAAAGTGTATGGGCGACAGGGGAAGGATCAAAATGCTACTTGGCATCGGTTGCCCTCAAAATGGATAATCCAAATGAAGCTTTTGGAGTTGTGGTTGATTCCTAAGACCGTAATAATGAGACAAAGAGCCTCCAATCGCTTTTGTGCTTGGCGTGAGCCAGTTCCGGCTCCCATGAATCCGAAAGCCCCGTGGAGGAGCACACATTCCCATGAGTTACTTGAGTTTTTCTCCTCATTGCGTTTGCCTTCGCATTCTCTCCTCCGCCTTTGCCAAGAAAAAAAAGGAGGCATGCCTTCTTATCCACGCCCTACAAAAATGGTTACAATTTCTTTTTCCCAAAGAGCCTTTGCAAAAAACATCCATGGAAGAAGAAATTGCCAAAATTCCCAAGCACCCAAAATAGCAAAACACTCAAGCTCCTCTCACATGGCAAATTATACCGCTTTCTTATACAATACTATACCGGAATCATAGTCCCCACCATTGCCCTGAAACCCTCCACAACCCCAAAACGAAAACGCTTATAATACATGGGAAAAATACATAAAATTTCGGGACCGTATCTTCATGCAAAAAATCCCTATGTTAAGCCAATGCAAAGCATACATTTACACAGCCCCCAAGTTCAACAACATATGACATTTTGATTCCAAATCCAAATACAAAACAATAATAGAAATTAACGACTATGACCCCATCAGTGTTGTATTATATTAATTCAATTGAAGATCAACATTGAATTAATATTGCACGATTTCATTGTTGCGACCAAAACATTTACATGCTTTTAAAGTTTGCCCGGCAACGGGCAAATGTTGTCTACTATATTATAATATTTTAGTGTATGTAATGGACCACGCCCTAATTTGGATGGCTCAAATCTTTTGAACCTAATCTAAAGGCCGAGATCTTTCACCTCTAGATTTTTTTTTTTTGCTAGGTTTCTCTTTGTTTCTGCTGCAACTTTCTCTCTTCCTCTGTCTTAGGCTTCATTGTCTTCCATTCCGCTATGTCCAGCTGATCCATCGCCGACTGAATCGACATGAAGCTGAAGGAGCAAAGGTGTTCTTGCATCTAATGTCCTTGAGAAACCCCATCGTGTTGTGCCTTACAAGCTAATACTATATTGTGCCTTACACATTTGTAGGTTTCGACGTTAGCCCAGCAATGCTGGGCACTATAACTTTACTGCATATTTTTCTCATTGCATCCTGAAAGATTTACAACCTCTCAAATTGTGCCCTGCAACGCTGGGCACCATTACTAGTCTTATATTATAATGTTATACCGTAAGTGCGTAGTGCATCAAGCCCTAATTTGAATGGCCGAGATCATCTGGATGCATCCGAAGGTCTATATTTATTGCACGACTTACCAACACTGTGATTGGTCATGCTTCGATCTCTTAAGGGGAAAGGGTAAATGAAAAGGGGGAAAAGGAAAAGGGAAGTGGAAAGAGAGAATGTGAAGGGCAAAAAGGCATGGGGAAAAGGGAAAAGGGTAAAAGGAAAAGGGAAAAAAGAAAAAAAGGAAAAGAAAAGGAAAAAGAGAAAGGGTGGGGAAAAGAAAAAGGCATGGGGGAAAGGAAAAAAGGCAAAAGGAAAAGGGAAAAAGAAAAAAGGAAAAAAAAGAGAAAAAAGGACAAGGGAAAAAGGAAAAGGGAAGTGGAAAGAGAGAATGTGAAGGGCAAAAAGGCATGGGGAAAATGGAAAAGGGTAAAAGGAAAAGGGAAAAAGGAAAAAAGGGAAAGGAAAAGGGAAAAAAAGGAAAAAAGGAAAAGAAAAGGGAAAAAAAAAAAGGGAAGTGGAAAAGAGGAAAAGGGTAAAAAGGAAAAGGGAAAAAGGAAAAAAAGGGAAAAGAAAAAAGGAAAAAAAGAGAAAGGGTGGTGAAAGGAAAAAGGCATGGGAAAAGGGAAAAGGGTAAAAAAGAAAAGGGAAAAAAAAAAAGGAAAAGAAAAGGGGCAAGAGAGAAAGGGTGGGGAAAAAAGGAAAATGGGTATAGGAAATAAGAGAATAAAACAAATGTGCAAAAGGCATGGAAAAAAGGGAAAAGGAAAAGGAAAGGAAGGGAAAAAACTTGAAAAGGATCGGCAAAGGAGGAAAACCGAAGAAAAAAAAAATCCATCAAGAAAAGGAAACGGGAAAAAAGGGAAAGGGAAAGGGAAAGGGAAGCAGGGGAGTGATGGAGGGGAGGGAAAGGGAAAAAGGACATGAGAAAAGGAAAAGAGAAAAGAAAAAGGAAGGGTTGAAAGAAGGGAAAATTGCATGGGAAGAGGGAAAGGGTGGGAAAATGAGGAAAAGGAAGCAAATAAAAAATAGAAAGAAAGAAAAGGGTGGGAAAAAAAGGCATGGGAAAAGGGAAATAGAAAAGAAAAAAAGAATTGAAAAAAAGGGGGAAAGAGAGAGAGGCATGGAAAAAAGGAAATGAGGAAAATGGAAAAGGGGAAGAGAAAAGGGGAACATGGAAAAGGAAAAGAAAACAAAGGGTGAGGAGATGGAAAAAGGGAAGATAAAAAGGGCATGGAAAATGGGAGGGAGAAAAGAAAAATGGAAGGGAAAAGGGCAAACAAAAAAAGGAGGAAAAGAGTGGGAAAAGGAGGAAAAGAGAAGGGAAAATAGGCATGGAAAAGAGCGAAAGAGTAAAAGGTTGAGAAAAAGGGAAGACATGGAAAAAAATGGTGGGGAAAAGAGAAGGCATAAAAAAAAGAAAGGGGAAGGGAAAAGGGCAAAAGAAAAAAAAAAGAGAATGGAAAATAGGTGGAGAAAGGAGCAAAAGGGAATCCAAAAAAGGTTTCTATAGTAGAAGGGGAAGGAAAGGGATGGGAAAATAAGGAAACATGTGAGAAAGACGAGAAAAAAAAAAAAAAAAAAAAAAAAAAAGTAGAAAATAAGAAGAAGAAATGAAATGTAAGTAGAGCAAAAGGGAAAGGGAAAGGGATATGGCTTTTCTCGCTGCATCCCAAAGCATTTACAGGCTCTCAACTTATGCCCAGCAACGCTGGGCACCATTACTAGTCTCTATTAAATATGTGCACATATCTGTCACAATCTCCATGCAATACTCATGACATTGCTTTGTGTGACAAGTAAATGTGGAATAAAAAAGAAAAAGATACATCTTTCAAAATGGTTGTCTTGTGGTTCCTCTCAAATTGGAAGAATATTGCTATGTCAGACATTGACATCCGATATGGATTTTATACAAGACTACGAGACATTGACATCCAATATGGATTCTATAGTAGACTACAAAAGTTATGTACAACAATGCATGCCTCGGATGGAGTTGGAGAATGCTTTTTGGCATTTCGTATCTTACAACATTGTTTTGAATTGTAAGAAAAAACACTAATGTCAGAAGTGGGATTTGAACCCACGCCCCCTTTTGAAGACCAGAACTTGAATCTGGCGCCTTAGACCACTCGGCCACCATGACAATTGATCATGTAGCTTATCTCTATCAAATATGTGGAATAAAAAATCTCCATGAAAAAAATACATTGCTTTCAAAAGTAAATGTTGAATTGTGGTTCCTCTTTCAAAATGGTGTCTTGAAGAATATTGCTATGTCAGACATTGACATCCAATATGGATTTTATACGAGACTACGAGACATTGACATCCAATATGGATTCTATAGTAGACTACAAAAGTTATGTACAACAATGCATGCCTCGGATGGAGTTGGAGAATGTTCCTTGGCATTTCGTATCTTACAACATTGTTTTGATTTGTAAGAGAAAACACTAATGTTAGAAGTGGGATTTGAACCCATGCCCTCCTTCAAAGACTAGAACTTGAGCCTGGTGCCTTAGACCACTCGGCCACCCTGACAATTAATCATATAGCTTATATCTATTAAATATGTGAACATATCCGTCACAATCTCCATGCAATACTCATGACATTGCTTCGTGTGACAAGTAAATGTGGAGTAAAAAAGAAAAAGATACATCTTTCAAAATGGTTGTCTTGTGGTTCCTGTCAAATTGGAAGAATATTGCTATGTCAGACATTGACATCCAATATGGATTTTATACGAGATTACGAGACATTGACATCCAATATAGATTCTATAGTAGACTACAAAAGTTATGTACAACAATGCATGCCTGGGACCCTGGGATGGAGTTGGAGAATGCTTTTTGGCATTTCGTATCTTACAACATTGTTTTGAATTGTAAGAAAAAACATTAATGTCAGAAGTGGGATTTGAACCCACGCCCTCTTTCGAAGACCAGAACTTGAATCTGGCGCCTTAGACCACTCGACCACCCTGACAATTGATCATGTAGCTTATCTCTATCAAATATGTGCACATATCCGTCACAATCTCCATGCAATACTAATGACATTGTTTTGTGTGACAAGTAAATGTGGAATAAAAAAGAAAAAGATACATCTTTCAAAATGGTTGTCTTGTGGTTCCTCTCAAATTGGAAGAATATTGCTATGTCAGACATTGACATCCGATATGGATTTTATACGAGACTACGAGACATTGACATCCAATATGGATTCTATAGTAGACTACAAAAGTTATGTACAAAAATGCATGCCTCGGATGGAGTTGGAGAATGTTCTTTGGCATTTCGTATCTTACAACATTGTTTTGAATTGTAAGAAAAAACACTAATGTCAGAAGTGGGATTTGAACCCACGCCCCCTTTCGAAGACCAGAACTTGAGTCTGGCGCCTTAGACCACTCGGCCACCCTGACAATTGATCATGTAGCTTATCTCTATCAAATATGTGCACATATCCGTCACAATCTCCATGCAATACTCATGACATTGCTTTGTGTGACAAGTAAATGTGGAATAAAAAAGAAAAAGATACATCTTTCAAAATGGTTGTCTTGTGGTTCCTGTCAAATTGGAAGAATATTGCTATGTCAGATATTGACATCTGATATGGATTTTATACAAGATTACGAGACATTGACATCCAATATAGATTCTATAGTAGACTACAAAATATAGATTCTATAGTAGACTACAAAAGTTATGTACAACAATGCATGCCTCGGATGGAGTTTGAGAATGTTCTTTGGCATTTCGTATCTTACAACATTGTTTTGAATTGTAAGAAAAAACACTAATGTCAGAAGTGGGATTTGAACCCACGCCCCCTTTCGAAGACCAGAACTTGAGTCTGGCGCCTTAGACCACTCGGCCACCCTGACAATTGATCATGTAGCTTATCTCTATCAAATATGTGCACATATCCGTCACAATCTCCATGCAATACTGATGACATTGCTTTGTGTGACAAGTAAATGTGGAATAAAAAAGAAAAAGATACATCTTTTGAAATGGTTGTCTTGTGGTTCCTCTCAAATTGGAAGAATATTGCTATGTCAGACATTGACATCCGATATGGATTTTATACGAGACTACGAGACATTGACATCCAATATGGATTCTATAGTAGACTACAAAAGTTATGTACAACAATGCATGCCTCGGATGGAGTTGGAGAATGTTCTTTGGCATTTCGTATCTTACAACATTGTTTTGAATTGTAAGAAAAAACACTAATGTCAGAAGTGGAATTTGAACCCATGCCCCCCTTCAAAGACTAGAACTTGAGCCTGGTGCCTTAGACCACTCGGCCACCCTGACAATTAATCATATAGCTTATCTCTATTAAATATGTGAACATATCCGTCACAATCTCCATGCAATACTCATGACATTGCTTTGTGTGACAAGTAAATGTGGAATAAAAAAGAAAAAGATACATCTTTCAAAATGGTTGTCTTGTGGTTCCTCTCAAATTGGAAGAATATTGCTATGTCAGACATTGACATCCAATATGGATTTTATACGAGATTACGAGACATTGACATCCAATATAGATTCTATAGTAGACTACAAAAGTTATGTACAACAATGCATGCCTCGGATGGAGTTGGAGAATGCTTTTTGGCATTTCGTATCTTACAACATTGTTTTGAATTGTAAGAAAAAACACTAATGTCAGAAGTGGGATTTGAACCCACGCCCCCTTTCGAAGACCAGAACTTGAGTCTGGCGCCTTAGACCACTCGGCCACCCTGACAATTGATCATGTAGCTTATCTCTATCAAATATGTGCACATATCCATCACAATCTCCATGCAATACTAATGACATTGCTTTGTGTGACAAGTAAATGTGGAATAAAAAAGAAAAAGATACATCTTTCAAAATGGTTGTCTTGTGGTTCCTCTCAAATTGGAAGAATATTGCTATGTCAGACATTGACATCCGATATGGATTTTATACGAGACTACGAGACATTGACATCCAATATGGATTCTATAGTAGACTACAAAAGTTATGTACAAAAATGCATGCCTCGGATGGAGTTGGAGAATGTTCTTTGGCATTTCGTATCTTACAACATTGTTTTGAATTGTAAGAAAAAACACTAATGTCAGAGGTGGGATTTGAACCCACGCCCCTTTCGAAGTCCAAAACTTGAGTCTGGCGCCTTAGACCACTCGGCCACCCTGACAATTGATCATGTAGCTTATCTCTATTAAATATGTGCACATATCTGTCACAATCTCCATGCAATACTCATGACATTGCTTTGTGTGACAAGTAAATGTGGAATAAAAAAGAAAAAGATACATCTTTCAAAATGGTTGTCTTGTGGTTCCTCTCAAATTGGAAGAATATTGCTATGTCAGACATTGACATCCGATATGGATTTTATACAAGACTACGAGACATTGACATCCAATATGGATTCAATATGGATTCTATAGTAGACTACAAAAGTTATGTACAACAATGCATGCCTCGGATGGAGTTGGAGAATGCTTTTTGGCATTTCGTATCTTACAACATTGTTTTGAATTGTAAGAAAAATCACTAATGTCAGAAGTGAGATTTGAACCCACGCCCCCTTTCGAAGACCAGAACTTGAGTCTGGCACCTTAGACCACTCGGCCACCCTGACAATTGATCATGTAGCTTATCTCTATCAAATATGTGCACATATCCGTCACAATCTCCATGCAATACTCATGACATTGCTTTGTGTGACAAGTAAATGTGGAATAAAAAAGAAAAAGATACATCTTTCAAAATGGTTGTCTTGTGGTTCCTCTCAAATTGGAAGAATATTGCTATGTCAGACATTGACATCCGATATGGATTTTATACGAGACTACGAGACATTGACATCCAATATGGATTCTATAATAGACTACAAAAGTTATGTACAACAATGCATGCCTCGGATGGAGTTGGAGAATGTTCTTTGGCATTTCGTATCTTACAACATTGTTTTGAATTGTAAGAAAAAACACTAATGTCAAAGGTGGGATTTGAACCCACGCCCCGTTTCGAAGACCAAAACTTGAGTCTGGCGCCTTAGACCACTCGAATTGATCATGTAGTTTATCTCTATTAAATATGTGCACATATCCATCACAATCTCCATGCAATACTCATGACATTGCTTTGTGTGACAAGTAAATGTGGAATAAAAAAGAAAAAGATACATCTTTCAAAATGGTTGTCTTGTGGTTCCTCTCAAATTGGAAGAATATTGCTATGTCAGACATTGACATCCGATATGGATTTTATACAAGACTACTTAGACATTGACATCCATGTTGTATGGAACACCCCAGGTGACCCCCCCCCCCTAAAAAATGTGGTGGGAGATATCAAATTTGTGGTGGATTTTAAATGTTTGTTTGGCATTTAGTGCATGTAATACAACAATCATTTCTTTTGAATTGCAAGAAAATTCCTAACGCCACCCGTCCCATTCCAATTTCCCACGCCACCCGGCCCCATTCCAATCTCCACCGAACCGATTTCAAACCCATCGACCTACCCGCGCCTTTCTTCCCCATGCAAGCACATGGCTATGGCGCTTAATCCGTTAATGGATCAATCCGCTCATACCTTCAATCATTTAATTTGGAAGCAAATCGCCTAAAAATCTCAAACCGTGAGCATGTAAGAGAAAGAGAACTCCGCAACAAGAAAAATCATAAAAAGACGCCAAAGGAAAAGACAAAGGAAAGCTAAAGAAGAATTAGCAAAAAATTGCATGTCGACAAGGGAGGATCCACGATGGATTTTACTAGGCGAGGTATTAAAATTGTTATCTTCATTTCATAGCACCACTAAAGGCTTGTCTAACAAAACATAAGAAAGAGGTTTTATTAGATTTTCTCAGGATGACACAATGGACAACGTGATGTTTTGAATTGAGAAAAAAGATTTGTAAGCCAAGAGCATTGTGGTCAGTAGACCCTCGTGGCTTCCATTCAACTTGTGAAGAAGTCTAACAAAGAATGATGTTTAGCAAGACCAAGAGTAGTTGCCTTTTCAAATGGCCAGTAAGAGGGAAGCATTAATACCGAAAAGTGCTAATCCCGCTGCTGCTTCTGGGTTTTGGTAAACCGGTGGGTGTTCATCCTAGGAATCTTACCAAAGCAAAATTGAAGAGAGGAAGAGATAGATTGCAAAATGGGAAATGGGTTTTGTACAAAAGAGTTAGAAGAGCGTATGCAATTCCCAATTTGGTAATAGAACTTGTGCAGCAATTTTGGACCCAAAAACAATTTGAATTCTCTCAAATGCAAAGGATGTTAAATTCAGAAGATTGGAACGAAATGTAAGAGAGGATCATGCCACTCACTATCTGGAAGAATCACAGGTTATTTCATTTCTTCATCTTCACCACATTTTTTATTGTTAATGTGGTATGTGGTATGTGGTTAGTGATTGCTTGTGATATGTGGTTGCTGTGGTGAGGCACGTGGTGTGAAATAAATGCTGTCAATATATGCTTTGTGGTGCGAAACTAGCAGCACAAATTTCCTACACATAACTTACAACACACCCAAATGAAGAAGTAAGTGGTGTACCTGATTGTTCAAGCTTGCTAGACCTTGCTGGAAAATAACAGTTCCAATATTAAATTGCATCATATGGTGGTTCCAGAAGAAGAGGGTTGAAAAGTACCTATTTTTTCAGTGATTTTCCCCGAGATTCTTCTTACAGCTTGAGGAGGCTTGAATTGTGGCCTAGTCATTTCAAGAGAGGAAGCATCATCTGTGGCATGTTGCTCAAAAGTATTTGAAATGCTTGCATTCTTCCTCTTTTGAATTGGGATGCCTCTTTTTTCTTAACCGCTGCGAAACTCAACCAGTTTATTTCTTTTCCTTTTGTGTGAAGGTAATCATGCAAATACCATAGTCCGTTGAGGCCATGCCTCCCCTTGTTTTTCCCATTGCTTTGTGTGAATTTTTTTGTAAAGGCACATATATTCATTTTACCTCTCCTTGCTTTCTTTCTTCAACCCGCATGATGAAACAAAACAATATTCTAAACAACAAAGAATCATGGGCATCCCCCCAATCTAGAATGCAACCCACCCTGAGAAGTGGATTTTCCTAATACTTTCGATTCCAAAAAGACTCGATTTCTTCTTATGTGGCGTAATGCTTTTCTTGCATTGCCTGGTGTATCCCTGGCATTCAAGTCCGGTATGATCAAGAAACCATTTCGCGGATCGATCTTCTTGCCGTAAATCAGAAATGGTCTTGCCGGATTAAGGGAGCGGATCAAGTTTTTGAGGGAAAATGAAAATTCAGAATCATGTAATGGTCTTGCCGGATTAAGGGATATGATCGAGTTTTTGAGGGAAAATGACCGTGTACATTGTGAATAAGCCCGAATAAGACCTGAAAGGACAAAAATTTGAATAAAAAATCAAGATGTATTTTTCAAAAAATGGTTGTCTTGTGGTTCCACTACAAATTGGAAGAATATTCCTACCACACTTGACATCCAAAATGGATTTTATGCACGCTTTTGTTCCACTACAATATTTTCACCCATTGACATCCAATATGGATTCAATATAGACTACAAAAGTTATGTACAACAATGCATGCCTCGGATGGAGTTGGAGAATGCTTTTTGGCATTTCGTATCTTACAGCCTTGTTTTGAATTGTAAGAAAAAACACTAATGTCAGAAGTGGGATTTGAACCCACGCCCCTTTCAAGACCACGAACTTGAGTCCGGCGCCTTAGACCACTCGACCACCCCCGACAATTGATCATGTAGCTTATCTCTATCAAATATGTGCATATATCCGCCACAATCTCCATGCAATACTGATGACATTGCTTTGTGTGACAAGTAAATGTGGAATAAAAAGAAAAGATACATCTTTCAAAATGGTTGTCTTGTGGTTCCTCTCAAATTGGAAGAATATTGCTATGTCACACGTTGACATCCGATATGGATTTTATACGAGACTACGAGACATTGACATCCAATATGGATTCTATAGTAGACTACAAAAGTTATGTACAACAATGCATGCCTCGGATGGAGTTGGAGAATGTTCTTTGGCATTTCGTATCTTACAACATTGTTTTGAATTGTAAGAAAAAACACTAATGTCAGAAGTGGGATTTGAACCCACGCCCCCTTTCAAAGACCAGAACTTGAGTCTGGCGCCTTAGACCACTCGGCCACCCTGACAATTGATCATGTAGCTTATCTCTATCAAATATGTGCACATATCCCTCACAATCTCCATGCAATACTCATGACATTGCTTTGTGTGACAAGTAAATGTGGAATAAAAAAGAAAAAGATACATCTTTCAAAATAGTTGTCTTTGGTTCCTGTCAAATTGGAAGAATATTGCTATGTCAGACGTTGACATCCGATATGGATTTTATACGAGACTACGAGACATTGACATCCAATATGGATTCTATAGTATACTAGAATGCATGCCGCGGATAGCCTTGTTTTGAATTGTAAGAAAAAACACTAATGTCAGAAGTGGGATTTGAACCCACGCCCCCTTTCGAAGACCAGAACTTGAGTCTGGCGCCTTAGACCACTCGGCCACCCTGACAATTGATCATGTAGCTTATCTCTATCAAATATGTGCACATATCCGTCACAATCTCCATGCAATACTGATGACATTGCTTTGTGTGACAAGTAAATGTGGAATAAAAAAGAAAAAGATACATCTTTCAAAATGGTTGTCTTGTGGTTCCTCTCAAATTGGAAGAATATTGCTATGTCAGACGTTGACATCCGATATGGATTTTATACGAGACTACGAGACATTGACATCCAATATGGATTCTATAGTAGACTACAAAAGTTATGTACAACAATGCATGCCTCGGATGGAGTTGGAGAATGCTCTTTGGCATTTCGTATCTTACAACATTGTTTTGAATTGTAAGAAAAAACACTAATGTCAGAGGTGGGATTTGAACCCACGCCCCCTTTCGAAGACCAGAACTTGAGTCTGGCGCCTTAGACCACTCGGCCACCCTGACAATTGATCATGTAGCTTATCTTATATTATAAAATAAAGTTATAGCATAAGTATGTCATGAAGCAAACCCTAATTTGTATGGCTTAGATCATTTGATTGCATCCATAGGCCGTGATTTCTTGTCTCTATTAAGTATGTACACATATCTGTCACAATCTCCATGCAATACTCATGACATTGCTTTGTGTGACAAGTAAATGTGGAATAAAAAAGAAAAAGATACATATTTCGAAGTGGTTGTCTTGTGGTTCCTCTCAAATTGGAAGAATATTGCTATGTCAGACATTGACATCCGATATGGATTTTATACAAGACTACGAGACATTGACATCCAATATGGATTCAATATGGATTCTATAGTAGACTACAAAAGTTATGTACAACAATGCATGCCTCGGATGGAGTTGGAGAATGCTTTTTGGCATTTCGTATCTTACAACATTGTTTTGAATTGTAAGAAAAAACACTAATGCCAGAGGTGGGATTTGAACCCACGCCCTTTCTCAAGACCGAACTTGAGTCCGGGCGCCTTAGACCACTCTACCACCCCCGACAATTGATCATGTAGCTTATCTCTATCAAATATGTGCACATATCCCTCACAATCTCCATGCAATACTCATGACATTGCTTTGTGTGACAAGTAAATGTGGAATAAAAAAGAAAAAGATACATCTTTCAAAATGGTTGTCTTGTGGTTCCTCTCAAATTGGAAGAATATTGCTATGTCAGACGTTGACATCCGATATGGATTTTATACGAGACTACGAGACATTGACATCCAATATGGATTCTATAGTAGACTACAAAAGTTATGTACAACAATGCATGCCTCAGATGGAGTTGGCATTTCGTACCTTACAGCCTTGTTTTGAATTGTAAGAAAAATCACTAATGTCAGAAGTGGGATTTGAACCCACGCCCCCTTTCGAAGACCAGAACTTGAGTCTGGCGCCTTAGACCACTCGGCCACAACAATTGATCATGTAGCTTATCTCTATCAAATATGTGCACATATCCGTCACAATCTCCATGCAATACTCATGACATTGCTTTGTGTGACAAGTAAATGTGGAATAAAAAAGAAAAAGATACATCTTTCAAAATGGTTGTCTTGTGGTTCCTCTCAAATTGGAAGAATATTGCTATGTCAGACGTTGACATCCGATATGGATTTTATACGAGACTACGAGACATTGACATCCAATATGGATTCTATAGTAGACTACAAAAAGTCCCCCGTGTACAAAAAATGCATGCCTATCAAATTTGTGGTGGAGTTTAAATGAGAATGTTCTTTGGGCATTGCATGTATCTTACAACCTTGTTTTGAATTGTAAGAAAAAACCCTAATGTCGGCCCCATTCCATTTGAACCCACGCCCCATTCCAATCTCCACCGAACCGAGTTCAAAACTTGAGTACCACGCCTTTCCTGAAGCACACTGCCATGGCCCCGATCCGTTGATCAATCCGTAGCTCATACCTTCAATCAAATAATTTGCAAGCATATCCATCTAAAATCCATCAAACCGAATTGCTTTGAGAAAGAGAACTAAATGTGGAATAAAAAAGAAAAGGGATAAAGAAGAATTTCAAAATTGTTGTCTTGGGAGGATCCACTCCTCCTCTAAATTGGAAGAAAATTGTTATCTTCATTTCATAGCACCATTGACATCCGATATGGATTTTAATGGACAACGACTTACGAGACATTGACATCCAATATGGATTCTATAGTAGACCTACAAAAGTTATGTTCAACTTGTGAAGAAGTCTAATAGCAGAATGCTTTTTGCATTTCAAGAGTTGGAGAATTGCTATTTGAGGATTAATAAGAAAAAGATAATCCCGTCAAAATGCGTTCTGGTTTTGAAATTGTTCATCCTAAAATCTTACCAAAGCAAAATTGAAGAGGGAAGAGATAGATTGCAAAAGGGGGAAATGGGTTTTGTACAAAAGAGTTAGAAGAGTTGATCAATTCCCAATTGGCCATAGAACTTGTGCAGCAATTTTGACCGAAATACAAGAGGGTCTCTCCAAATGCAAAGGATGTTAAGTTCAGAAGATTGGAACGAAATGTAAGAGAGGATCATGCCACTCACATCCGAAGAATCACAGGTTATTTTGTTTCTTCATCTTCACCACATTTTTATTGTTAATGGGTATGTCCGTGGTTACATTGCTTGTCCATGTGGTTTTATGGTGAGGCACGTGACATGAAATGCCAATATATGCTTTGTGGTGCTTAAACTAGCAGCAATAAATTTCCTACAAACTTACAACACACCCAAATGAAGAAGTAAAAAAATGTACTTTGGTTCAAGATACACCTTGTTTTGAAAATGGTTAAATTGCATCATATGGTGGTTCCTCCCGTAAGAGGGTTGAAAAGAACCTATTTTTCGTCGATTTTCCCAGATTCTTCTTTTATATATGAGGAGGCTTGAATTGTGGCCTAGTATTTCCAAAAGAGGAAGCATCATCCTTCGGCATGTTGCTCGGTTCCTCACTATTTGAAATGCTTGCATTCTTCCTCTTACGCTGGGACAAGAGGACATCCAATATGGATTCTCTTAAAAAAAATGTAAAACAAACCAGCATTTCTTTTCTTTTGGTGAAGGTAATGTTGGCCAAGTCCGTGAGGCTATGTCCCCGTTTGGCCTGGATTTTTGTAAAGGCACATATATTCATTATACCTCCAATGCTCGATTCTTCAACCTGAATGATGAAACAAAACAATATTCTAAACAACAAAGAATCATGGGCATCCCCCGGACATAGAATTGCAACCCACAAGTAAGTGGATTTTCCTAATACTCTTCGGGTCCCCAAAACGCACCCTTCTTGTGTAAATTGATGCTTTTTTCTTGCTGTACATTTGATTGTAGGTGTATCCCATGGCATTCAAATCCGGTATGATCGAACATATCCATCACAATCTTCCAAATGCAATAGTCTTGCCGGATTAAGGGACATTGAGTTTTTGAGTGAAAATTCAGAATCAAAATGGTCTTGCCGGATTAAAAAGAAAAAGATACATTTTTGAAAAATGGTTGTCTTGTGGTTCCTCTCAAATTTTGAATAAGAATCATTGTTTTTTTGAAAAATAAATGTGGAATACTGTCGATACATCTTTGACATCACCCAAAATGGATTTTAAAATGCACGCTTTTGTTCCACTTTACAACATGAGACATTGACATCCAATATGGATTCAATATAGACTACAAAAGTTATGTACAACAATGCATGCCTCGGATGGAGTTGGAGAATGCTTTTTGGCATTTCTCAGATCTTACAACCTTGTTTTTGAATTGTAAGAAAAAACACTAATGTCAAAAGTGGATTTGAACCCACGCCTTTTTCAAGACCGTAACTTGAGTCCATGCGCTTTAGACCACTCTACCACCCTAACAATTGATCATGTAGCTTATCTCTATCAAATATGTGCACATATCCATCACAATCTCCATGCAATACTCATGACATTGCTTTGTGTGACAAGTAAATGTGGAATAAAAAGAGAAAAAAGATACATCTTTCAAAATGGTTGTCTTGTGGTTCCTCTCAAATTGGAAGAATATTGCTATGTCATACATTGACATCCGATATGGATTTTATAATGAGACTACTTAGACATTGACATCCAATATGGATTCTATAGTAGACATTGACATCCAATATGGATTCTATAGTAGACTACAAAAAGTTATGTACAACAATGCATGCCTCGATGGAGTTGGAGAATGTTCTTTGGCATTTATCTTACAACATTGTTTTGAATTGTAAGAAAAACACTAATGTCGAAGTGGGATTTGAACCCACGCCCTTTCAAGACCGAAACTTGAGTCCGGGCGCTTTTAGACCACAATTGATCATGTAGCTTATCACCCCCCAATTGATCATGTAGCTTATCTCTATCAAATATGTGCACATATCCATCATACAATCTCCATGCAATACTAATGACATTGCTTTGTGTGACAAGTAAATGTGGAATAAAAAAGAAAAGATACATCTTTTGAAAAATCATCCCAAAAAAGATGCATCCGGTTTGTACAACAAAAGACTTTGACCAACACTGGGATTGGTCATGCTTAAAACATTCTTAAGGGAAAAAACACTAAATGAAAAAGGGGAAAAGGAAAAAGGGAAGTGGAAAAAGAGACCACTGAAGGGCAAAAAGGCATTATCAAATTGGAAAATATTGCTATGTTAGACATTGACATCCGATATGGATTTTATAATGAGACTACGAGACATTGACATCCAATATGGATTCTATAGTAGACTACAAAAAGTTATGTACAAAAATGCATGCCTCGATGGAGTTGAGAATGTTTTTGGCATTTCGTCTTACAAACATTGTTTTGAATTGTAAGAAAAAAATACCAATTAATGCCCACGCCCCTTCAAAGACCCCCACCACCGCCACCACGACAATTGATCATGTAGCTTATCTCTATCAAATATGTGCACATATCCGCCACAATCTCCATGCAATAATCGACATTGCTTTTGTGTGACAAGTAAATGTGGAATAAAAAGAACTTATGGTTCCTCTCAAATTGAAAATGGGTATTGGAAATAAGAGAATAAAATCCGATGTGGAAAAGGTATGGAAAAAATGAGAAATTGACATCCAAATGAAGGGCAGTAGACTACAAAAGTTATGTACAACAACGCATGCCGATGGAAACCCCAGCGCTTAATTCAGGGGCGGCGCGCTACCGCCCGAGCTCAGAGTTCTTCGCTGGTGCGGTGCACTACCGGAAGACAATGCATCTACCGGGCCGCCACCCGGTTATCGGAGGTATAGGCCTATTTTTGCTCATTATCGGATTTGGCAAAGAAGGAGTTTGCACTGCATTACGGTCACGTTTCGGATCTTTTCTCTCCGAAGGCCAAAACCGTATTGGGTAAGAATGGTTTTCACCGCTATGTTTTTGGGGCTGGATAGTATACCTAGTACTTGAGCAGCATTGAAAAGTGGGTATCCTCAGTCAGTTGCTTTTAGGCTAGTCTCCCTTATTGGCCAATGCTAGGCAGAGATTTTGAACAAAGATTTGAGCCCCGATTTTTCGCCCGCTTATTGTCCATTAAGCATATGATGGCAGACTTTGGTTTCAAGCTGCACTCACCGCAAAGAGGGAGGCCGCACTTCGGCGTTCGTAGCTGCACCACCGCACCGCAGGATCAGTGGTATACCATTATACCGCGGAATATTGGAGCTTATGGATTGCTCGCTTGTTCTGGGCTAAAACTGGCAGAATCGAGATACCTAGCCTTGTGCAAAATTTTAATGTATGGGAAGACAAAGCACAGCTAGAGGTGGATTCAAAGGCCTGGAACATTGGACCGTTGGGTTTGTCTTGGTTGCAAGTGTTGTTGTTCCGCACTTAGGAATGTTCTGGCTATGTGTTCTGTTCGCCCATCCCCATTCCTAGCTAGGAATACCTGAAATGATTGAGTCACGTGGCTAAGCTTGTGTGGTTGCCAAGAGATTCTGCACAGGCTTTCTAGGGCTGGAGACCAGAAGGCCCGACTTTGAAGCATAGTGTACACTGATGTTATGCTTTGGATCGTTAAATATCCTTTTAAGGTCCAGAGTGCTTTAGGAGGAGCCAAATTGCTTTGGTGTTGTATTTGGGTTTGTGGGCAGGATCTCGAAGTAGCAGTGGGTGGAGCAGCAAAGGGGATAATCAATTTTAGGTAGGGTTTTATCCAAAGACTTGCCCAAGGGTTCCGAGAACCACCTTCCTTTAAACATGTAAGGTGGCTCTCCATAGTACCGAGTTTGTGGGAAGAAGTGTAGCTTTTTAGTACAACACTGCTCCCTCCAATGAAATCTTATTATTGGGCTTAAGGGTGTGGCCTAATCCTCTCGAAATAGTTTGTCATGCGCCAGTACCGCAAAACAAGGGAAGAAGATCGAGCGCCCATTTTCTCACCGTTGGTGTTTAGCGGTTAAGCCTTGGCATCAGCCGAAGGTGAGCCTAATCTTTTTTTTTTTTGAGGCAAGTTTAACATCTATTAAAATACGAAAATATTTACAAAAACATGATATGGGAGAGGGAAACGGGCCCCTTAGCGGAGCACAGAACGCCCAATATTGGGCCATTCATCACCCTCATATCACTATCATTGTCACCTTCCATTGGCTAGCCTTCATCGCTAGGACCATGTAATCTTTGAAATATAGAAGGAAACCTTGCACTGCTCTCCACCCCTATCCAGTGGATCCGCTACATGCTTGTCCCATCTTTTTGATATGAGATATGGCCATTAGGGCCACGGCTTGGTTAAAGAGTTCTGATCTTGTTGGATTGAGATTTCTTTCTCCAATCGTGGCAATGGAACATCCGTGGCTTCCATACCGCCCTTTAAGGCAATACAGATGAGTGAGTATCCAACCTATCTAGCTCGCAAAGATGCCAATTCCTAGCCATTGGAGTTGAGCTTTGGTCCACTGGATCAAAGGGCAACCTAATCCCGTGTAATAGCCCGATCCTTGGGCAAAAGAACATGTGATTGATGCTTTCTATTCCACCGCATTCTGAGGACAGAACTTTCCTTGTGTAATCTTCCCTCCGCAGCAGCCTAACATGGTGGCCAGCCCATTTCGGCCAAAGATAGCCACACATAAAAATCTGCACCTTCTTTGTGCACAGGATGTCCAAAAAGATCGCCTAATTGCCTCGTGAGTTCAAGATTGGAGAGATTAGACCGACTTCATTACCGCTTAGGTAGTAGATCATCTAACAAAGCCCGGAGCAACAATCTTGACCGAGTAGGATGACTTATTGTTCAAGAGCCATACCTCTTTTCCTCGCCATTGGTGCCGGGGAAAAGGACATTAACTTCGCATAATCTTCTTGTAAACCAGCTTGTCGGTTCTGTCCCATCTATATTGCTTTAATCGGGTCCAAGACCACCAGCAAAATGGCCTCCTGCGCGCTACTACCGCTTTGTCCGCCGACGAGTCAGAGTTTGAAAGTGACACAAATTAATTTGATTGCGCTAATACTTGTGTCAAGATAGTTGTGTCAATAACAACATCATTTTTTGTCACATATTTGTGTCAATATTTTATTAATTTTTCATTAGCATTTGTAATGACGACAGCATCATGTATTGTGAAAGGATTGTAACATAATTTAAGTCAAGAATAACAATAAGTTTATGTCCACTATGCAACATCGTTAGTTCTACGCTTTGATTCAATTTTGTAAGCCAGGTCACATTTTATGATAGCTTCAGTCACCTTTTGTAAATGCTTGTGTCAATTTCACAAGGTCGATACACATCGGCAATTTTATATCAATTTTCATTATATATTGTGGCACTTACGTATCATGATTGCATCAAAGAAGTGTCAATATAGTGACATTGTGAATTAGAAATGCATAGACATCTTGACGCAAAAGGGCCATGTGTCATGCCATATCATATAGTATATGGTTTATTTATCCGATGAAAATCCTAGTATCCATTTCCAACAAAGAGAACAAAACATGTCAAGCTATTCAATATCTAAAACCACCCTTATAAAGCATTAAGATTAGATTGGTCAATATGGCCATTAGGGCCACTTATTGGGTTAAAAGAGTTCTTGGATCTTGTTGATTGAGATTTTCTCCAATCGAGGGCAATGGAACATCTGTGGCTTCCACATCGCCTTCTTTAAGGCAATACAGAGCAAGGAGTGGAGTATCCAACCTTATCTAGCCGCAAAGATGCCAATTCCCAGCCATTGGAGTTGGAGCTTTGGTCCAAATACCCGGATCAAAGGGGCAACCCAATCCCGTAAGGTTCTAATCCTTGGGCAAAAGAACAGGATTGATGCTTTCTTATTCCACCCCATCTCGAGGACAGAATCCTCTCTTGTGTAATCTTCCTCCCTGCAGCAGCCTAAGTCATGGTACAGCCCATTTCGCCAAAGATAGCTTACATAAAATCGCGACCTTCTTTAGTAATAGGATGTCCAAGATCGCTCAATTGCCTCGTGAGTTCAAGATTGAGAGACTAGACCGACCGCTTACGCCATAGGTAGTAGGATCATCTAAAGCCTCGATAAACAATCTTGATCGAAAGTAGGATGACTTATTGTTCAAGAGCCATACTTTCGCTATTGGTGCGTAGAAGGACATTAACTTCTCGTGACAATCTTTGTAAACCAAATTTTGTCGAATTTGTCCCATCTATGGTGGTCGCTTTTAACCGTCCAAGACCACCATGCACTTTGGCCCCGCACTCACAAGAGGATAGGCTTTTGTGTCAAGCCCTCACACTACCGCTTGTTGTTCGCCGACGGTAGCCGGCTTGAAAGGACATACAAATTAATTTGATTAAGCTAATACTTGTGTCAAAGATAGTTGTGTCAACAACAACATCATTTTTTGTCAGCATATTTGGTGTCAATATTTTATTAATTTTTCATTAGCATTTGTAATGACGATTATATCGTATTGTGAAAGGATTGTAACATAATTTAAGTCAAGAATAACACACAGTTTATGTCCACTTTATAACATCGTTAGTTCTACGCTTTGATTCAATTTTGTAATGCTTTTTGTGTCACATTTCTCTTATGATAGCTTCGTCACCTTTAAAACGCTGTGTCAATTTACGCGGTCGCACACACTCCGCACCTTATATCAATTTTCTATTATATATTGTGGCACTTACGATCATGATCGTGATCAAAGAAGTGTCAATATAGTGACATCAGAATTAGGAAATGCATAGACATCTTGACGCAAAAGGCCATGTGTCATGCCACATCACATAGTATATGGTTTATTTATCCGATGAAAATCCTAGTATCCATTTCCAACAAAGAGAAACAAACATGTCAAGTTATTCAATATCTAAAACCACTTTTACAAAGCATTAAGATTAGATTGGTCATTGATGTCATGCTCAATGTCATCTAACTCATCATCTGTGATGTAGATGTAAACCCCGTGGTGGATGAAATGTGAACTAATACTTGAAAGTTCTTCATCTTCAATATAGTCCCCATCCGCAATGCCACCGTGACTTATTTGCACAATATTTCCAACCTCTTCTGGTGGAGGGGAGATCATTGAGATCGCAAATGAAGGCATCTTCATCATCATCAATGTTTTTCATGGAAATAAGATGAGGTAATCCCATTATCGTTCTCGCTATCTCCTGAAATGTGACATCACCTTCAATAGTATCAGTATTCAGCACATCAAGTTCATGTTCTGCTGCAGACATGACATCTTCTGCTACATGACTTGATTGTCCATCATCGTCATCAGATGTTGGCTCGATATTGTTTGCAGATGTGGGAATTCCGAATCACACGACGCGACCTAGGTGGAATGTATCACAATCCACCAATCATTGTTGTCGTAATTTGGATGGAAAAGATCTGCTCAACCCGATTGGGAAAACAAATGGCTCGTCCATGTCGGTAGCACTTTTGTGGAATCAACTCAACAAACTGCAAGCATGTGTCCCAATTGTTTTTCCCTCGACTGCATACCAACCTTGAACCATCAGGCTTTCACATTTTACTAAAGGTTCGGATAGTTTAACTCAATGATATCCGATATGGTTCCAACATGTAAATATAATTCACCATCAGCCGTTACGACCTTACCGCTGTTTCTGACTCTTTGTTCACCAGCCATGATTCCGCAGTCAAAGGTGATTCTCCATTTATCAACCTTACTAATATGAAAAGTGTTGCCTCATTATGCCCATTACGGATGTATGAAATCGCCTTTCATGTGAAAGCATTTTAGTGAATTATATATAGTTTATTGTATAAAACATTTAAATTACATACCTTTCTATTGCATCCAATGGCAAGCTCATAATCATCATCCGAACAGCTTTGTAGCAATACGTAAATCAACAAAGTACGA